>JAQQTO010000036.1:21092500-21692500 GCA_029884595.1 Ormosia semicastrata
AGAGAATTATAGAACTCTGTCCACCAAAGGAAAATAATTTTGGCCTGATCAGGCTGGATCCACCATATATATACCTCATTCAGTCAATTTTGGTCATAAGCAAACACTCGTTACCAAGAAGCATTAAGCCAAAAATAGGGAACGCATATTGATATTCAAATTGTGAACATAAATTCATGTAAATTGATATTGAAACTGGGGACACAAATATTGGCTTGTATGTTATATATACATTGCAATTGTTGGGGCAATCAAGAAGAGGGTCGAAATACTTATTTAACGTTTGCACTACAGAAAAATTTTCAATGGTGAATAAGAGAATATATGACTATATGAAGAGATTAAGGGATTATAAAATCCAAAAGTAACTATACAACCCGTGATATATTTTCTAGATTAAGAAATAAAAGAAAGAGCATGCAAAGAGAGATTATACATCCAAATGATCAACAGAAAGCTAGTATGATAGTGGTTTCTTACTATACAGAACTCCGTTTGTCTGACCAAAAGCAAGGAAGGAGCATATCATATGCATATGCATATATAAGAGGTTACCTGGGCTCCTGGTTGCTTTGCCGATTTATCAAAAAATGTCATTGTGGTATAGTTTATATGTATAATTTATTTAATTAAGTTTTAGGTTACCACTTGATTATGCAAGGGTCCAATCAATCAACCAAGTAATGGTAGGACAGGCTCACAGTCAAGAATTGCAGCTACAGGGGGAGGAAGCACTCCTACAAGGCCAAAATGACTTTGGATGGTTTTCTTTTTTTGGGAATGGTTTAGTTTTTTTCATATGTAATTTGATTTTGGATGTATTTAGAACTCTCGACAATGATGTAATGAAATAATGCAAGTAATGTATTTAGATTACATGACGCTCAGTTTGGGATGTATTTTGAATCATATTAAACATTGATGCTTACCTTATGCAATGGCAAGTTATGAATTTTGGGTTACTTATGCCACTTCTTTGGTTTTTTGTATTCTGGTTTTTTTTATTTTGGTTTATTGTTCTTTTTTGCAATATGAATGTGTATATTTGTGTTGCTTTCTGGTTTTTGGTCTGCAGGTTGAATTATTGATTCTGGGGTTCTGGGATTATAGTTTGGTTTATTGGTTAATGATTCTGGTATATGGATGGTTGTGGGTTTATGATTTGCTTTATAGTTTTACAGATTATTTACAGGTCTAGTTATTGTTCTAGCTTAGATATTAGTTCTATGGATGGTGGTTCTGGTCCTGATCTAGTTATTGTCTAAGTAGGAATTGCATATGGGTTTTGGAGTTGTGGTTTTGGATTTTTGGTGTCCCAACGTCCCTCTCGGCACAGGATAACGCGGAGTAATGAGACTTCCCTTTCTGAAATGGAAAAAATATAAACATGTGGAATGCGGATGATAATGAAAATGCATACAAGAGATGTAGTCCTTACTAATTACTTTTTCCAATAAATGGAATGGCGGATCGGATACCTAAAAATGGTATACATTTCAAGATTTAAGTTCGAGAGTTGATTATGAATAAAGAATGTATTAGTATTTATTTTGAGAACGATTATTTATTTAATTTAGAGTTATTTGTAAAATTAATTAAATTAGTCTATTATTATTTAAAAGTAAATTTTTATTATTTTTATTTTTATATGTCTCATTTTATCTACATATTATAAAAAATAATAAATGACAAAGACAAAAAATGGTGACTAAATAGTCATTATTATTTAATAGAATTTAAGCTCACAACCATTGCATGATAGTGGTGAATTGAATATATTAATTTAATTTTCCAAGAAAATGACTTTTCAAAATATTTTACTTTTGAAGAGATGTTTTTAATGAAATGAGTTATTTATAAAAATAAATTTCACAAAGAAATATTTTATTTTTGAGAGCTAGTGATTAAACGAATTTTTGTTCCATCATAATCATAGTGTTGGTGCTACGTGAATTTGTTCAAATTTAGTTTCGATCTACTGGGTTTGGTGAAGGAGTCGATGGGTTCACACAAGTTGCGGGTTCGGTTCTGGCGCGGAGGTTCTGAGTTGGTGTCTCATTGTGAGGCAATGGTCATGGGTTGAGGCAAAGGCGCGATTTGGGTTTGTGGGGGTACAGGTTTGGTGGCTGAGATGGTTTAGCAGTTTGAGTTGGGTCTGATTGGGGTTGCAACGGTGAGGCCGTGATTAGCAGAGTTGGGCTTGTCGGTGGCAAAGTGTGTGGTGGTCGTTGGGTTCATTGATGATGGGTCACCAACAATGGGGTCCGGCCATGGAGGTGAGATGGTGGGTTCTGTTTGGGGCATGGTAGATCTGTATGGTGGTAAAAAAGAGAGATGAAGAGATAGAGATGGGTGTTGGGGTTTGTTTCTGGGTGATTGGAGCCGAGTTTGATGGTGGTTCTAGTGGCTGGGTCGAGTTTGGTGGTGGTGTATTTGGGTTATGGTTGCAACTTGCAAGGGATTCTATTCACAAAAGTAGGGGGCTTAGTTTGTATTTGGCTTTAATGTAGGGGAAGTGATGGGTCCTTTGTTGTGTCCGATTGGGTTCACAGCTTGCATCCTCTTCTTGTTATTTATGATATATTGATGCTCTTATTATGGGGTTTTTTGAGTGATTATCATGTTTGTATCTTTTTTTTGTGTTTCATGGGTCTGAGTTTTTTTTGGTTGAATGAGACCTTCATTTTATGTTCATGTTATATTTTCTGTATTTGATATAGGTTGGAGAGGTGCATGACACTATGTGTGTGAATGAATGAGTGAGTGGAGTCCAAGTGAAGTTTGTGAGGGTAAGAGTGAGTGTGAAGTGACTTGTAAAATGTAAAGATAAGCACAGAATCAAGCAACAATAACAAAGTCATAAAACTAGAAAGGGATGATGAAGTGGTATACCTTAGTTTAGGACCAGAAAACTTCCTCAACCCATTATGTTTCCTCTCTGTGACTCTCAAACTTTAGCTTTCACATACTTACTAATACCATAATATAGAAGCTCTCTCTCTCTCTCTCTCTCTCTCTCTCAAGAACCTATTATTTCCCAAACCTTGGTATTTATAAGCCATGGAGAATCAAATGTGTAACATCCTAAAACTAAAGCTGTAGTATATCATCAATATACTCAAGTATAAAGAGTTAGGCATGTCACTTCTAACTTGAAACATAAATTCAAGACTTGTATAATAACTATCGACATATAGATATATAGTTGAGCCTTTCTCATCTAAGTAAAGAGAACAAGACATTTTACACATCTGGAAACTTGCTCTTTACTTTACAACCACTAGATATGTCTGAGATAAACGTTCATACAAAACAAACCATGTGGGCATATATACAAAACCATAAAATTAAGTACAATATTAATATGTACAAGAACAACTATACTATGTCTTCAACGCTTTGCCTTGCTCTTGCTTTGATTCTTTGCTGAATTTATCATGGAAACAAGAAAATGGGGGTGATAATTTGAAATTCTCAATAGTAATTTTAAAATGAATTATTATAGTAAATCCAACTACTTCGGGGGAAAAACAAGTTTTACATAAGCATTTAGAAAGGAGGCACAAGCCAAAATCTAGTCATTTCCCTTCCCGAGACAGACAGTTCATTTAATTGCAAATATGATTAAATTATCAAATTATTAACCAATCATAACTGAACATAAGTGTTCACCACAAAATATGGTTGCAAACAAATACTAGAGATAAGAGTAATAACATACTCATAAGCTCACCATTAGTCTTAGTGCCCATCATTTATAAAACAAGACAATTGCCCATACAATCGTCATTTTGTGCGATGTATTATGTTTTATGATTATGCCTAAGAAATGTTCTAAAGTATGCTTGTGCAATGCTTGGATAAAATTTTGTTTTAGAAAAGTATATGATACTTTCATATTTCCAAGAAGCCCTTTTGTTCCTTGTATTTTCTCTGGGTAGGAAAAGGGTACTTGACCTCCTTGTACTATGTGGTATGAGTGGACTTATTCACCTCTCAATGGTGAGGCTACCATTTACCACCCTTAATACTGATATCCTTGGCACTAGGAGCCTTAGCGCTTAAGCCAAATGATTGTACACATCATATAAGGTTACAATACGTGGAAACAACAAATAGCAAAGTCATTTTGAAAGTCATTCATTTCAACAAGAAATATATCTTGACATTTTTATAGTGTGGTTGCCTAGAAAGGCTGATTTTCATGAATGTACCAAATGTACATCCTAACTTCAAAAATTCTAAAATTTTATAGGCAAATAGCCTTATATCATATCTTTCAAATGAAATAAATCTCACTTCATTTGACTTAGTGTAACTAAAGTTATGTAACAAAATGTAGAAGCTGAAACAGGGCAACTAGCTGTTTTATCAGAATCTGACCTTACTTAAAATTGAAACTGGGAATGCATAAAGAGTGCAAAATTCTTAAATTTTTTACCTCTTATAACCTTATATGTTAGCTCCAAAAAGTAACTAGTCTCAAGTAATATAGACCTCGAAGCAAAAAGTTATGCAATCCGGTTTAATAGGTGTCAGTTTACTTATTTTTGCAAAATCTAACTCAATTTCAAACTGACACTGGTGCTACTTGGGTTGCCCTAAAAATTTGAAATTTTTACTACATGAAGCATTATATCTTAACTTTCAAATGAAATAAGTAGCAGGTCATTTCGATGACTATAGCTCAAGTTATGCTATCAACACCACAAGCTATCAGGATTGGGCTTTTTGCATAACTTGGTTTCTAATTGAGTTCTAACCCTTAAAATCAGTTTCTAGATGTTCTCCAACATCAAGCATGACCTGTAATCACATGGTAACACTTATAAACACTCTTAGCCTATTGAAGCATGGATCAAAGGAATTAAATATGAACCTCAAAAAAACTCATTTTTCCTCTTTCAACACAAGAAGATATAAGGATGTTTATGAGTTCAAAACTATCAACCAAGCATCTGATAAGCTAGAAACAACTCAATTTCAGCCATAGAAACCAAAGAATGTCCAAGGAAAATACAAACTCAACTCAAACCCATTTTCACCCATTAACCATGCATAGAGCCTCAAAGATGAGAATAGAAAAGAGATAGTTAGAAATCAAGTTTCCCCTTGCCTCTCTTGTATTGTTGAATCTCAAGCCTTGTCTTTGCCTTTCTTTTTCCTCTTCTCGTCTTCTTCTTTCTCCGATTTTCTTTCTTCATTTGCTCCTCTATTTTCTTTCTGCTGAAACACATTGAGTGTGTGAGGAAACAAAGAGAAAGTCAAAAGTTTATAAGATAGGAATGTATGACTTTTGGGGGTGATTAGATTTCTTTGCTGAAACTTTATATCACTTAGGAATACTTTGATATTACTAAATTAAGTTTCCTAACTTTCAAAAATATTAAAATAAATCATAGGATTCACCTAAATCCTAGTTTTACCATTTCCCTAACTTTCCATATATCTAGCTCACCAATTTGGTATTAAACACTCATGCAGTGTACTTAAAACTACCAAACAGATTCAGTTAGTTCTCAAAATTTAACTACATCATCTTCCATATATTTGCAAGTTAGAAATAAATTTTTCATATTTATTTCCTTTCACTAAGCCATTTATGCTATTTTCTGAGTGATTTTAAGTTACTTTTCACCTTCTAATTGTAGCAAAGTGCTTAAACTAATTCAGAATGTTACAAAATTAAACAAGCATGTCAAGTGAGTGTTATGGTACATTTCTGTCCATAAACATTACTAACATGTCAAGGAGGATGTTACAAAATGAACAATTGGGGGTGGAGGTTTCCTCCTCATGAAACTCCTTCAACGTGAAGGACTCCAACATGACAAGATAGTGGGTTTTTCTTCCTTTTTGTTTCTTACTTTGTTATTATTCTTTGAATTTTTATTTTTCTCTTTTTTTATTTTTTTAAATAAATATAAAGATACATAAAAAAAGAAAATTAAAATAACATCAAATGAAGGAAGCTTGCATATAGTTAAAGCATTCAAAATAGTGAGATTAGGCATCACAAATGCCAAATTATTTGTATTTGACCAAAAATAAAAAATTTATAAACAAATTTTGGTATCAACAATTGGTATATTGCTTGTGGTTTGTGGTCTACGGATTGGTTTTATGCATATTGGTTATGGATTGGTTTTATGCAAGTCTATTATGGTTTTGTGCTTTTATCATTTGGGTTATGATTTTATAATTGGGTTATGAACCAATTCTATGCATAGTGCTTCTAGTTCTATAGAATGAGTGTTGTGCTTCTAGTTTTATGCATATTGGTTACTATATACCAGTCAATTAGGTTATGCACGTAGATTGGTTTTTGCAGATTATGCATTCATTGGTGTGAATTTTAAGCTAATATTGTTTAGTTATGCAGATTAGCTTCTGTAAATTATACAATCATTTAGCTAACCAATTCATTTACTTTACCAAATCACTCAATCAATAAAATCAAATTACATAATATAGTAAACCACTAATTTCAGAACCATTTCAATGTATGCAATCAAGAGATACAAAATTCTTACAAAAGCTAAATTTATTAACTACTTGAATGGCAATTACATAATATGGTAAACCACCAATTTCAAATTCCAAAACATCAAACATAGACCAAATAACATGGTGTAAACTACTTACTAAATACTTTATATAACTACTTAGTCAAACAAACATCCCTTATCAAATTCATCACACAACACTTAGAAAACATAGCCACCTATACCATTAGGCCTTGTTTGGTGGAGCGGATAAGGACCAACCTTGTGACGCCCCTTTTTTCCAAGGGAACGTCTCATTTTCAATTACAATGCGGAAATAAAAATTATGTGAGTTAAGACCCGATTCATTTTAATAATACGTATATGTACTAGATTATAGTAGGGTATTTAAATTAGTGAGTATATTATATATATATATATATATATATATATATGTATATATATATATATATATTTCTTTCGTTGTTATAACAATCATAATTAATAACCATGTTGACGAAGCAATGGGATAAAGAATGAAACAAAAGTAAAGCATACATAGGAATTAACGTTGCATCATTATATGTATATATATATATATATATATCAAACTGTTTAATCACAAAGCCTGGTACGTCAAAAAGCAAAACTATGCCTGCTCCTAAAGGATTATACATACTATCCCTATGGTATCAGAATATACAACCCACTATAGACAAAATGTCAGGCCCCCAAAATAAAATACAGGTAGCCCTCAGTGGCTACAAGGAAAATCAATCCCTCAAGTAAGGAGGAAACGAGTCAGGATCCTCTTCGGGGTCGTCCTCAGGAACTTCTTCGGGATCTTCCTCAGGATCTTCTTTGTCAGAGGAAATCACCATAGGAATCGCACAGTCACGGGACGGGGCCCGAGCTGTGGAACGAAAAGAGTTTTCCCGCGGAGTGAAATAACGGTCACCCCACATCTCGCGTATCGGTAGTTGAAACTCCAAACGTAAACTAATACAGCAGGTGAAGACAGACGGCTCGTGGCGTTTCCAGGCTAGAGATATCGATACATCCCCCATATAGACGCAACGCTCAGAACCATAGTTGATGTACCAGCACTCTGGCCCTCCCAAGAAAGTCAGGCGCACATCTCCCAAAAATCTCTGCGTGCGTGGCTCCATATTCTTCTGCAGTCGCTCAGTAGAGATAAGGCCAAAAATCAGGGAAGTTGGGAGCTTCTGGTTCCTTGCAGTTATCTTCTATGGAGCGCAGTATACGGACAAAACAGTAATGGAGAGATAGAGAAGAGGTAAGACATCCTACCATCATTACCAATTATAGCATCGAGAAACCAAACAGCGCAAAGCGCCCACATAGCATTTATGACAGCAATAATGGTAATAAACATTCAATAGCAATTATGATCAACCAAACAGTTCCAGGCAATCGTATACATATAGATATATCAGAAGTACAACAGCTCCAATTATAATAACAATGTATGCCAGATAATTCATGGATTCACTATGCACACGTGCCCTCAATAACCAAAATTCTACTCCATGGAGCTAGACACAAAACAGTCGGAGAGAACGATCAGGAGGTATGTTTGTATTCCTTGGCTGCCCAGGCCCTCAAGTGCTATAATTCTCAAATTATCATCGTGCACATCATGGCATTTTACAAGACATTCTACACAGATCTCGATATAGGACAACGTCTTGGTCCGGATCGTCAGTGTGTTTGCATCGGTCTGCCCCACGGATAGAGAGCTACCAACTGCCCATTGCGAGGTACCCGCACCCTGACGCCCCCAAGGTCAACGAGTGACCTACACTTGTCTATTCGCACCCGCACAAAGGTGTGGTTCAACTCCTAGGCTACCGGCCTTAACCAAGTCCAACGGACAATCTCTTTCTTTTTGTTCAATGCATGACACAATCATACTCTTCATGACCAACTAGGTCCATCATGTTTCAAATGCATGTCATATCATTTAACAACAAGAATTAATCCCATTTACGGATCCACAACAAGCCAATAGTACATTTTAAGGATAACCACAATTTCCATTCATAGTCATGATAGAAGTCAACCATTAAATTCATTACGTGCCTCACAAGCTCACCCATACTCATATTCTTCCATATTTATGAATCCCTAATTAATTTCTAGTCATCCAATTATTTATGATTTATGTGCTTTTATTAATCCAAGGGTTTTGAGTCTAGGAAGATACACGGCTAGAATCACCAACGAAGTCACAGATTTAATTGCTAGGTATTGGGTGATAAACCATACTTATGAATTCGACGGAGACAATGTATTTAGTGGAGGATTGAGGCTGCCATTCGATGAAAAATAACATGGCAGAAGGATGAAAGATGGGAGAACATTGTATAACAAGATTGGATAAAAATCAATTTTTGTCGGATGGAGGTTTTATCGAACGGAGATCAAAACTGTCGAATTTTTCTAGAAGGTCAGCAGAAATCCTAATCCGACGGATGTGGGTGTCGACGTTGGAGAAATCCCCCAAGGGTCGAACCGACGAAAAACACTATGGTCAGAAACTCTAATTCGACGGATCTTGACATTCTACTCGACGAATATTAACTTTGGGAAGTTTCTGTTAAATGGACAGGAAATCTACTCGACGGATATGTCTCTCGATGGGTATTGGCATTCTAACTCGACGAATATGTCACTCGACAGATGTGGTCATTCAAATTCGACGGATTTAGCATTGGAGGAGTTTCTCTCCTAAGTGGTCAGAAACTCTAATTCGACGGGTTTGGCATGAAGATTAATTTCGACGGACATGGTCAGGAGTTTATACTCAACGGATTTTAACATTTCACAAGATGATTAGGATATCATATTCGACGAGTTTGGCCAGGAGTTCATACTCGACGGATTTTAACATTTTACTAAGTGATCAAGACATCAAATTCGACGGGTTTGGCCAGGAGTTCACACTCGATGGATTTTAACATTTCACTAAGTGATCAAGACATCAAATTCGACGGGTTTGACCAGGAGTTCACACTTGACGGATTTTAACATTTCACTAGATGATTAGGATATCATATTCGACGGGTTTGACCAGGAGTTCATACTGTTACTAGTTTTCACATGAAATTTCCAAATTTCTGGGCTCAACACCATGACCATCCGAGAACCAATCGGAAGTCATTCCCTTCCATATTACACGTTCCAATACATCCAGATATATATCAAAACACACAAACAATCAAATAGCACACATACAATATAAACAACATTCAAAAATAGAATAACCCTCAACACCAATCACAGACGTTCCTAAATGCTAAAATAGGTTGAGGAGGGGTGTCTTCCTCTTACCTTAGAGAAGCACAAAGAAAGGTTGCTCCTTTTTGGTCAGAAATTGTGTTTTCAGCTTCCAGGAAATCCTTAAACATTTAAACTTGCAAAAATCAGAATCCAAATATTGAAATGGATACCCATTGTCATCAAAATGACAGTGGGTTATGAAAATGAGAAGAGAGGGATAAAAAGCTAAGAGCTTTACCTTAAAGCTCCAACCTTTAAGCTTCAAAGACATAAGAGAATGAAGATGGAGGAAATGCAGAACTTTGAAGATGATTTCCTCAATGATGGTGGTCCTCCAAACACAAAATGGTGCAAGGGGTGTGACGTTTTTTTGAAGAACAAATGGAGGTGTGAGTGGGACGGTGTTGTTCTTTTTGTGGGGTGAAAGAGAAGAGAGAAGGATCAGTGAATAGTAGCTGCGTATTAGGAGGAGGGGAAATGTGAGGAAGAAAATGAATTAGACCCCTTAATTCAAACGTGCTACACAAAATGGGAGGAGAGAGAAATAATAAAAATAATAGTTGGAGGAAGCTTCCTTGAGAAGCTTCCTTGAGAAGCTTCGTGCGCTCCTCGATAAAGTACATAGTAAGCTTGTCTCCAAATTAAATACATCTGACAGATAATTAATTACACTGTGGAATTATTTTCTCAGTGAATAAAATTTACAATTGATGAAAATAATATTTTATTATTCATCGGATAATTTTATGATACCGCAATGTTATTTAACAGATAAAACCTTGAAAAATGCAAATCTCGCAAACTGTGCCCGGCCTCGGGTTTAGTAAGATCCCCCGTTGACACGTTGACAGTTCAAAGTTTACCAGTCTCAGGGAAAATATTCTATTTTCCCCAGCTCAACTTCACAGTACACGCAAAATGAAGAATATATTAAAATATTCATCATTTCCAGAAAAATCCACAAAAATTTCTAAAAATCATAAATATTATAAAATGATCGTTTATAATGAAATAAAAATTTTTTGGGATGTTACAAACTTGATAGTATAACTAATACTATCACTTATCATTAGATGTTTGGTGTCATTATCGGATAGTATAATGAAATTCGGTTGCTCCTTTTTATCCTATTATTACCTTCTACCCGTCCCCTCGCCCTGATAGGACCTGATAAGAAAAAACCCAATAACACACACAATATTATTTCCCTATTTGTCCTCTGCAACCCCAATATCATAATAACTATTTGCTCCATCATTGCCGCTTCGTCTTTCTAACTTTATCTTCGTCTTGCTGCTTCAGTAGTGTCGTCATCTTGTTGCTTCAATCTCCCCCAATATCGTTGTCTCCGCCAAAGGTAAGGGTAATTATCCTTAACCTTTTCCTCTTTTGATTCATTCTATGGTGTTATGGGTTTTATGGTTTTTCTGGGTCAATCTCCCCCAATATTGGCTTCAATCTCCCCAATATGATAGATCTCATCAATCGTCATCTTGAACTTTATGGTTTTTCTGGGTTTTTTTGGTTCATTTTGCTTCTTATGTTTATTGTGTGATGTTCTGAATAATTGGGCATTTGCTAAAAACTTTAACCTTTCACCTAGTTGAGGCTACTTTTAAGCCATACCTGTTTTCAAATGCTTTGTGAATCTGCGATTGTGTTATTTGATTATATCTGTGAATCTGTGATGGTGTTATTTCAATTATTTTAATTATTCTAAAACATTAAGGATGAGATTTAGATAGTTATGCTATATATATGCATATTCATAAGATTCATTTTTTTTCTTCTGTGATACAGCTCATGTCAACAATAGGAATAATAGAATGAAATACAACGTTTCAAAAGTTGCACACTGAAATTCAATTTTCTTATGATTTATAGTTTCATTGATGGTTCTCTTGAATCTTGATAGCAAAATAATTTATAAATTTTTTACACAAATTTCTGCATATCAATGAAAACACTACACAACAAACCTTCCTACATATTTCTTAATTTGCAGGTTCATAAATCAAGAGATAGAATACATGTTAACAATATGCTAAAATTTGACACCCATTAACATCTAGAAAGCATCCCAAAATCCTGCATATATAAATTTTCTATCAACACTCAACAGGGATACAAGGAAATAAAAAGAAACTCCAAGCAATTAAACATTTATCAAAGCTCAAAGAAAAAACAAATGAGGCAACATACCCAGCATCGAATTATACTCACCACATGCAACATAAATAAGGACTAGCAAACTATACTACATCAATTAATTTAACAGAACTCCCTAAACCCAACAGAACCACAAAGAAGCACCAACCTCAAATTCCTACTAAAAGAAAAGAAAAATGGCACTAGCTAGCTAATAGCTATGTTAATGTTGTACTCAACAGGAAATTGATGTTTGATCTTTATTTGATACTTATGAACTTAACATATACTTGGACTACGCTATTTGAGTCTTGACCATGTTAAATTTAATGTCTCACTATTAATCTATTTTAAGGAGTTCAATTTAAGAATATTTTAAAAAAATAAACTTCTATCTTCACGAAATGTCATATGGCTTTGTAAAACTTCTACATTATTGTGGTGGATCCTCCACATTACTCTTGAAATGCCATAACTAGCAATCAAACCCAACAAAACCACAAAGACCCATCCCCATCAAATTCCCATAACCCAAACACCAACCTCACCCTCTCTCACAAAGCTTCCCTAACCACCAAGCACCATATTCAACCCAACACATCCCAACAAACTGAAAACCCAAAAAGACATTGCCAACAACCTATCTCAACCACTGAATGAGCTTTGCATGCAATCCGCAGAACCACCCCACTAAACATCATACAATGTTAGAGACAATTGTTAGTTATGCATAAGCATTGCACTAGAAATCTAGCACTTAGAGCTCCAAAAATTTAAATTTGATCAATAAGTAAGAATTTTTTTATAAGAATCAAATTATCATGTTATTCTATTTGGTTCTAAAACTTTGAATTACACAATAACTATAAGCTTATAAGAATTAAATATATCTGTGAATCTGGTTCTTCAAATATTGCTACTTTTAGGAGTATAAAAATGACTGCACAATAAAGATGGAAATGGAAGTTGTCATTAGATAGTCAGGACATGCTAGACTTAGAAACTGGTAAAGAATCTAAAGGCTGCACAAATTAGACTATTATGTTCAAAATGAGAAATTTTGTTTATAATTTATCTTTTGATTAATGTCATCTACTATGGTTGTTTCATTGTTTGCACTTTGCTTAGTTTGGATGCATTCTTAGTTTGAAATTTGTTAGAATATCTTTGTTGATTCTTAGTTCACCACCTACCTCATGCTAGGCCTAGTGGTGGGTAGGGGTGTAAGTGGGTGGTTTGGTTTGGTTCTTGAGGAAAAATAAATCTGAACTAATCAAAATCAATTAGTTTGGCTTAGTTCAGTTTTTGTATTTTTTAATAGTCAAATTCAAACTAAACTGAACCGAACATCTACGGATTAGTTTGGTTTAGATAATCGGGTTAGCCATTTTTTTAACAAAAAAATCAGTTAAATAATTAGCTTTTCATAGCAAAAAAATAATAATAAACCTATGAAAAAATTTCTAAAAATAGAATTAAACTTATTGATTTGAACACTAGTAATTATTTCATGTTTCAGAATATGTATTAAAAGATTCATAAAGAGGAAATAAAGAAACATATTGATATTTGTATTAAGAAATTATATTTGAATAAGTTAAAATATTCTTCAAGAGAGATTTAACTTGTGCAAGTTGTATACTACTACTATTCAATTAAAGAGAAAGTTGTGAGGCTACTAACCTGAAGATATATATGTAACCAATTGAACCCCTAAGGACATGAGTGGAGCTAATGGAGACTTGATTAGTTGAACTTTGAATCAGCAACTTAGTGAATCCAAAGTTTCCAATCTTTGCAGTCATATCTTCATCCAACAGAATGTTGTTGGGTTTCAAATCACAATGCACAATAGGAACTTCACTAGCATTGTGCAAGTAATCCAATGCACAAGCAGCATCAATATGTATATTCAGTCTCTCCATAAGGTTCAACCCATTTTCGTTTGCATGTTTTCTCTTCCCCTTAATCCAATCTTTCAAGCTCCCGTTACTTAAGTACTCATAAATCAGGGCCAGAAATTCATTGTTTTTAAAGTCAATACTAGAACATTTAAAGTCAATTCATCATTTCCAAGCTTCCAAGTTCAGATGATGTTGTTGCTGTTACCTTCACTTTTATTTTCTTTATGTATAGTAGCAAGCAAATTGTCAGACATAGTATCGGTGTTACCACTGTGGCTATGATGATGTAATGTCTAACATGCCTTCTTCCATGGCCATGAGGCTCACATGCAAAATGCAAGTAAAGTTTTTTATTGCCTTCTAAATGGACAATAGAGAGATTTTGAAAAACTTCACCACTAGGAATGGTTCCTTTTAAATTATTATAAGAGATGTTCAAAAGCTAAAAGACGTGTAGATTTTGAAGCTCAATAGGAATGGGTCCAGAGAGTTGGTTGGAAGAAAGATTCAAAGTTTTCAAACCTCTCACCTCTCCAAGAATTTTTTGACTAGCACCTGATAGCGTATTCTTGGCCAAAAACAAAATTTTCAAGCTCAGAAAATTGCTGAATGAGTTGTGGATATCACCAAACAATAGTTAATTTTTTAATTTTTTAATTTTTCAATATATACTATACTTAATATTGGCTAGAGTTAATTTTATAATTCAACCAACTTATTTAAGAAACTGATGATGAAATAAGTTAGAAAATTAGTAATTATGCAGATCATGACTAATTATTATTAATAGAGTTAAGACATTAGTCTCTTCCTGCGTTGGACAAATGACGCGACCCGAGCTATGGCAGAGTAGATCTAGTCTGCGCTGTGGTGGAGCAGAACCTATGGTGAGCTACGGTGCCAGTGAGCAAAATTGAACATTTTGGCAGAGGAGTTTTCTGGCCTTCTGCATTGGATGAAGACAATGTTTTAGGGGTTCAGAACTGGGAAAGTATTACAAAATGTCAAAACAACAAGTAGTAGCCAAAAAAGGTTGTAGCATAAATTAAAATAATAATAATAATAAAATATATAAATATATGGTTTGGTTCGGTTCGGTTTGGTTCGATTTTGAAATTTCAAATTCAAGAACTGAACCAATTAAACTTTAATCAGTTTGGATTTTACCCGAACCAATCAATATACCTAAACCAAACCGAACTAATTTAATTAGTTCGATTCGGATTGATCGGGTTGGTCATGTTATCCGAACTAATTTACACCCCTAGTGGTGGGCACATCATTTGAGCATATCAACCCCAATTTCAACACCACCAGCACCTCCATTTCATCAAAAGTGCTATTTAGTTTTGGGTCCACCATATCAAGTACCCTTCTTTCTTTGTACCTCTCCCACACCCAATCCACCAAAACCAACTTCTTTGGTAATGCCTTTGTCTCAATAGGCCTATGCCCACATGCCACCTCCAGCAAAAGTACACCAAATGCAAAAACGTCAGAGCTTGTAGTTGCCCTTCCTTTTCTCTTTTTTATCTCATTTCATTTTCTTTGTTCATGTGATTCTATTGTGATGTACTTCTATGGTGAAACCTACCATGTTTTGATTAGACTTTTATTGTAGAGATTGTATGGCAATTATGAGAATGGATTTTGGAGCTTAATTTTTAGAAATATGATCTGCTATAGTTTAGGCATCTTTATGATTGAATTTGTGTTTCGTATACATCCTTCTTTTTTGTTCTTTCTTTTCCTTACTAACATTGATTTTGGTAGCTAATATTTTAGACTTCTCCAAAATTGTGTAACACATTGTAATATTTTTTAATTTGTGTTTGATGTTTTAAGTGATGATGGATCCAACTAGATGGTTTAGTGATCTAACTCGGTATTTAATTTTGGAGCAAGCTTTCTACGAGATGCTTGTAGCTTGTATGATGTCATATTTGTTTGTGTGTGTTGCTAGTATAACAGATGTAGATTTATACCATAATCCATGATAAGGGCTAATATTAGGGAAGAGTTCATAGGAAGGTTGTTAAATGATGATGTTGCATGTATTGAGCAATTAAGGATGAACAAAAGAACATATCATATGCTTTGTGAGCTTTGTTGTAATGAAGGCAGTTGAAAGAAGATGGGTTGGTATCAATAGAAGAACAAATTGTAATGGTTCTTCACATTTTGGCCCATCATGCTAAGAATCGAGTTATCAAGTTCAAATTTCAGCATTCCAGAGAGACTATGAGTAGATATTTTAATCTAGTATTAAATTTTGTTTTGAGACTACACAAATATTTGTTTGAGACTCCTACTCTTATTTTTTAGGATTGCACCGATGATATGTGGAAATGGTTCAAGGTATTATTATGACTATTTTGCATCTATAGTGGTTTGGTCGGTTGTTTTGTTTTATGAATTTTATTCTTGTCTTTATTGTTGATAGAATTGTCTTGGAGCATTAGATGGGACATACATTAAGGTGAATGTTCCTAAAGTTAATAAATCATGTTATCGAACCAGGAAGGGAGAATTAGCCGCCAATGTGTTAGGGGTATGTTCAAGAGACGTGAAATTCATGTATGTATTGTCGGGATGGGAAGGTTCTGCTTCAGACTCTAGGGTACTGCGCAATGTTATTTCTAGGAAAAATGGCTTAAAAGTTTTAACGGTTAAAATTTTATGGTTAACTTGTTTAATTATGCAATGTATGACATAAACTAAGATTGAATGGTATGTTTTGGTGCAATAGGTTGTTATTATCTTATGGATGCTGGTTACACAAATGGGAAATGTTTTTTTGCACCTTATAGAGGAACCCGTTATCATTTGAATGAATGGAGACATGGTAGCGCCGCAGCAACCCCTCAAGAAGTGTTCAATTAGAGGCATTTAGCAATAAAAAATGTGACTAAGAGGACATTTGGCTTTTTTAAGATCCGATGGGCAATTCTTAGAAGCCCTTCTTTTTATCCCATTAAAACTCAAGTTAGAATAATTATAGCTTGTTGTCACCTATATAATTTGATTAGGAGAAAGATGCCAATAGATCCTATGGAAGAAGAGTTGGACAATTTACCAATGTCAAATAATGAGGAGAACATGAATTACATAAACACAATTGAGGCTAGTAATGTTTGGTCTATTTGGAGAGATTAATTAGCTAATGAGATGTATAATGAATGAGTTGGTCATAGAACTTAGGGTCTATTTGTAATAATTTTATTAAATATTGTGTATTGAGACAAAAAAATGTACTTGAAATAGTTGTTTCATGTTTAGTATAAGAACAAACCAGTTTGACATTCTATTGATGGTTTGTGTAATAATTTTATTAAATATTATCTATTATGATGCTCTTTATTTGATATTCTGTTGGTCTTTGCTGATTTGTACTCTATTTAATTTTGGGCTTCATCTGCAAACTGAATTGAAATTGGTTATTATATGCCTCATTAAAATAATTTGTAGGTATGGAACTTATAAGCACACAAGTTAAGCCTAAAAGTGAGCGTAAGTCATGGGCTAAGGAGGAGGAGCTTGCCTTGATTAAATGCTTAGAAGAAGTTGTGGCCAAAGGAAAGAGATGTGATGCTGACATATTCAAGCTAGGAACCTTGAAACAAATAGAAGAAGTTTTGGCTAAAAAATTTCCCAATGCTAGAATTAAGGTGAAATCGTATATCGAGTCAGTATTACGAAGGCTAAAGAATGAGTATCATATAGTGTTTGATATGATAAACAATAGTGGGTTTGGCTAGGATGATGAGAAGAAGTGCATTTATGTGGATAGTGATGAAGTGTGGAATACTTACATTCAGGTTTGTGTGCACCATAATGCATAATATTGTTGTCTATAATAGATGAATTACATTGTTTAATGCATTATATAACAATGTTTTATGTTTGTTTGAGCTTGTAGCATTTTCCAGAGGCAACCAGATATAAAGATAAGTCATTCTCCTTATATGACAAACTTGCCTATATATTTGGCAAAGATCGTGCTAATGGAAAGGTTGCTAAAGTACCGACTGATGTAGTAGAGGATTTAGAAAAAGAGGAAACAATTGAACTAATGAAGGATAGTGATGATGATATTATGGATATCACTAACTCAATGTTTGTTATCCAAACACCTAATGGCAGCAACAAGAGCTTTAGAAATTCTTATGTTCATTCTAGAAAGAGGTCAAGGTCTACTGACTAACTTGCTGCTACATCACTTCCTTTGGAAAAGATACGGCTAGTGCTTTGCTAGAAACTTCAGCTTTGTTGGGAGAGGTCTAGTCAAGTGTGTAGGTTGTGAAGGAATTTTATAAAGACTTTAGGAAAGTGCCTAGTGAATTACAGAAGATGAAAGAACTTACCTCTAGGGACCGTGTGATGGTTGCTCAGAAAGTTATGCAAAACCCCCAACTAGTGCACTCATTTTGGGGATTTGATGAAGAACATCGCCTTGAAATGATTAAGGCCTTACTTGAGAGTTAGATTCTACAGAAATGAGTTTTTTGGACTAATTTAGTGCTTATCAAATCAATATTTTGGAGTATAATGTTTTTGGACTTTGTTGGTGTATGTAATTTTTAAGACAAACATAATACTTATTTGATGAATTGTTGTGAAGTCTATCTAACATACTAGTGGGATTATTATGTATTTACCTTTTTGTTACATGTTTTATGAGAAAGTTATGATTGTTACTGAATTTAATAATATATAGGCAATTATTTTGTGAATAATACATAGGTATATGATGACCACCACCCCTTCCTCTACCAGACCTATGTTTGAAAATCTTGTCAAACCATTTCATAAAACCAGACTTTCTCTTTGAGTACGAAGAAACAAAGTCCCTTGTTTCCCACTAAAATTGCAAAATAAAGAAGTTAAATTATAACCACTAAATCATAGCATAAACCAAATTTCAAGTACCAACTTAGTTAACACTAAAAGACTTAAAGTTCAAAAAAAACTTCATGGGGTTATTCTGAATTTGAAAAATCTATTTTATCTTCTACGTATTGATACCAAGTGTTATTTACATGAAGCTCTAATTTTGATGGCTGATACAGAAAGAAGAAAATAAAAAGAAGAAGAGAGAGGAAATACCATATAGCCAAAACTAATCATTTTTATTATTAAATTTATAAATTGAAATTTTGTTATAAAAAATATTATAAATAAAAACTAAATAGAATTTTAACTTGACTTTTTTACATAAAGGGTATTTTTGTCTAAATAAATATTTTTTTATTCTATCAAGTTATATTATATTTGATAACAAACACTTGATAGGATAACATTGCACTATCAGGTTTTTTATATAACCATACATCAAACAGCTGATTGTATAAGAACTAATCACGTTCTTTATACTATCAGTCTTTATCCTACTATCTTAGGGTGCGTTTGGTGGACAAGATAAGGAGGACTTGATAGTATTAGTTAATACTATTAGGTCGTATCAAGTGATTGGTGGTTTAACCTAATAGTATAATAAAATCAGGTCCAACATTTTTATCCTACTCTAACCTGGTTACTCTATCCTCCCCAACCCCCCTGATTAGACCTGATAGGATATCTCTTCCTACCTTACCCTTCAACTTCATCCCCCTCAATCCAACCCTATCATTCCCTAGCAACAACCCCATCCTAGAGCAACAACACAATTACCACCTTCCCATCAAAATCGGGCGGCAAGCACCACCACAAGAAGCCACCTCTACCAACCTCCCGCAAACCCAACACCACCAAGACCATTTCATTTTCTCCCTCTCCCTCTCCCTCCGTAGTGGCCACCACCAATAGTACTTCGAGGTCACCTTCCTTCCGCCGTCCAACTTAACTACCCCTTCATGCTCTCACCAAATCCTCCACCACTCCTTCGCCAACACCATGGACTCTCCTCCTTACTCCACCCCTTACTCCCCTCCCTCCCACTGCCCTTCCCCTTGGTCCTACGTCCTCCTCCATTTCCACACCAAGTGCAAAGATGAACAATATGAGATTGACAAGAGACCCCAAATCTATAGATCGGAACGAAACTAAATGTTTGTTTTTTATTCCACATGTGTCTATGTTGCTTTCCACCAGTGGTGTTGAGGAAGCAGGGTCTTGGTCTTCTTCTTGGTGTCCAAGTTTTTGGTAGTTGAGTTGAGTCAACTGGGGTTTGGACTCGGTGAGACGGTAACGAAAAGATCAAGTCTCGTGTGGTGTCGTTTAGGGACCGAACGACAATGCTGTCAGTTGGGATGAGGCAGACAACAAGGGTCTTTGGGGTGGTGAAGGGCGCCGACTCTGCCTACATGTTGCGGTCAGGGTGGTGGCTGTGGCCAAAGTTTGGCGATGGGAAGACGAAGAGAGGGAATGATGGAGATGAGTGGTTGAAGAAGCCAGAGAAGAATTCTAATGCTTTACCTCACTGGGCTGTGAAGGCGAAGCAGAAGATGGAGGTGGCAGTGGTGGATAATGCCAATGAAGATGATGATATTGGCGTTATGGAGTTAGTGAAGCAAAGGGGTCACTCTTTGAGTGAAGGGAATGATGGCCCTGGTAGATTTTTTGGGATTGTGTATAGTAGGAAGAGGAAGAGAATGGGTGCTGCAAGTTCTGAGCTTTCAGCTGCTGCAGTTGAAAAAGGTGCAACTGGTGATAGTAAGATGTTTGGGTTGTCATTTTCTCGGTGACAACGAAGGAAGGATCGATGCAAGCTTGCAATTTTTTTTTCCTTGTGATTTTGATTATTTTGATAAATTCCTCGGTGATAGTAAGATTTTTTAAAACAAGTTCACCCACTACACTAAAATGTCATGGTTTCAATTTTTTAGTAAACCATACATATACACCAAACACCATATAACTAAGTCTAACAAGAAGAAGAAAAGCTAATTAATCAACATTAAAATCATTTTCCATCACTAGTTTAGACAATTCATTAAACAGATTCTGTGCAATCCATATGGCAATCAAACATTTATTAGTGTTTCTAAAATTTCAACTCAACTCACTATCCTCAACTAGAACCAGATTACATTTTTAACAACAATACAAATTACTTGTGAAAATGGAATAAAAAACTATGAGAACAACCTTATCCCTCCATTTCTACAAACCTGAATGCTTTTGGATCTCAAGATCATAAACAATACCTTCACCATGCCAGAACCGAAAATCCCATCATTCTTTCAACTCCTGGATCCACAGACATTTGATTCCCACTTCTCAAACTCTTTCCTCTTCTCTTTTCGTAAGTCACTCCCGTTTCTCTTTTTCTTTTTTGTTCTCTGAGCCCCCTTTTTCCCTCTTCTTTCTTCACAAACAAAACCCTTTTTCCTTCTAAAATTAGTGTTCACAAGCCTGATTCACTATCGTGGTTGAGAGCAACCGAAGTAGATCCCACGACCTTATTCTTTCCAATTTCAACTTTGTGTTCTCCTTTCTTAAGCAAACTCATTTTTTTTCTATAGAAACTCCTCTCTCCCTTTTCTATGCCAAACGCCACCTTGATATTTGTTTTTTTGAGCTTTCTCTATCTCCGCTGCTGCATTCTTCTTTGCGTGTTTTATGGAGATGATTTTATGCGGGAGCGAAGAAAAATGTGTGAAGTAGGTTGATTCATGTATGGGTGGAGAATAGTAAGTAGAATGGGAGAATCTCAGGTCTATATGGAGGAATGGTAGTAACGAAGGCGTGTACGCAAGGATCAAAGTGTATTGTGGTGAGAGTTTGTGAGAAGGGGTATGTTCTGAACATAAGTTACCTGAGTAGTGGTTGAAGGTGGTATCCTTTGTAACATGACAAGAGTAGTGGTAGTCAGAGAAAGTGGATTATGCAAAAGATATTTCAACGCATAAGTTAGACCGTGCACAAGGAAGACAATGTGTATATTAGATTAGATGTATATCTTTCAGACCTTGTAGGGCATTTATAAGAGTGTCTTGAGTATTAAGAATTATAATGCAATCTATATTGAATGCAGTTATTTAGGATTATAATTCATTAGAGATTGTGATCTTTTTTAACTAATTCTTCTATTTATGTGAGATGCAATTAGCGTTCATATTCATCAAAGATTCTTTGAAAGATTTATGCATAATAAATAGGTAGGTGTATTTATCAAGATAATGCGTAATGACGTCTGGGTACTATTCTGGTGGACCGGGTTGCTCCTGATCCGTGACCCATTACCCAGTTTAGAACAAATACCCCCAGCTTGGCACTTAGATTAGATGGGACAACTAAATGTCAATGTATCCGAGTTTAGCAAGAATACATGACACGTAGTGGACAAAGGGATCCAAGTCATAATGTTAATGTCGGATCTCGCGATGTTTTTTCCAAAGGGTTAAGGTCCGTGATGTATCATAATATGCTCCCAGAGTTAATGAGTAAGGCCATCCGAAGTGGATCGCTCTGCTTAAGACATCATATTGTTATCTGAGATACATAGTAGGTTGCCTTATGTGGAGTTCATGGGGATCATCTAATGAACGTAATTCGATGTTAGATCGAGATCTATTGATGAGTCATTCAAGAATGCTCTAACCCAACTTCGCCTTCTAAACCCTAGGCTCAATGAAGACGAGATTGGCTCTTTGAAGATTGTACAAGATGGCCAAATCATTGATGCTGCTATTCCCTAGAACTTTCAAAATGATCAAGTGAACCAAAGGGTTGATGGTGAGGGTGGGGAAGAAACAACCCCGGTGGACGGGCAGGAGGAGGTTAAGGTTGCAGTGACCGAGATGGCAGAGATCGAGGTAGTAGTGGTGACCTAAGAAGATAAGGGATGATAACTTTTGTTTTTCATTTTATCTCCCCCTGTGTGAGGTCTTATTGTTGTATACGATAAGTCCCAACTTCGGGCACCTTTTATTTATGTAAATAATTGGCATTTTTCTTCATATATATATTTTCCTTTCAATCACCAAGATGAGTCCAAAGCTCGGTCTCGGTGGCTCTTCATACTTTGCGTAGTTGTTTTTGTAATGTTGAGATGAGTCCAACACTCAATCTCGATATTTGTTTTACATAGCAATTTGCTCGTGCAGTTTATCGAGGTGGTTTAACGCTCGATCATAGTAGTTGTTTCATAGTTTGACGAACATTCGTTTTGCTTGACCGAGATGAGTCTAAAGCTCGATCTCGGTGGTCAGGTTGGTTTAGGAAAAGTTGACATAATTGAACTTTAGATGCATGTGACACGAAAGCCTTTCGTAGTGATGTTCACTATCTCGGGCAATGGTCTGAAGCGCATAACCACGTTAAGCCTTTTGTTCAGTTTATGGGTTAAGCATAGTGTTGTAACCGCATTTAACTTTTTAGGTTTTGTAAGTTTAATTTGAAATTATGGAATAGATGACACATAAGCCTCTTAGTGTAGAGTCCACTGTCTTGGGCTACGGTCGGCTACACTTAACTTCTGTAAATTTGGTCGGTTTATGGGTTAAGGTCAGGCCATAAGGGTACGGGTGAAAACCATTGAATGCACTCTTTGACCTCAGACAATGGCCAAGTGGATTTCCCTATCTGGCCATCATGTAAGAATATGCTTAACCTCTTTAAACCTGGTCGATTTATAGGTTAAGGTCAAGCTCATAAGGGTACGGGTGAAAACCATTGAATGCACTCCTTGACCTCGGACAATAGTCAAGTGGTTTCCCCTGTCTGGCTATCATGTATAGATATCATAATAGCTTATCCTCTTCGGACCTTGTATTCCTCAGACCTCGCTAAGGTGTGATAACCTTGTGGGTTGTGTCAGGCCGAAGTATTCGTGGACTCAAAGTTGCGGCTGAGGTATTGGTTTAAATGAGAATGAGCCAAAGTACTTGTGGACTCAAAGTCACGGTTGAGGTACTGGCTTAGATAAGAATGAGCTTAAATACTCATGGACTTAAAGTCACAACCAAGGTATTAGCCTGGATGGAAGCATGTCGAGGTCCTTGGTGCTTTTTAACCAAGATGGAATCCAACCATAATACTGACTTAGATGAGATCGAACCTTAAGAACTAGGCCTGGCTAATGTTTGCAGGTTTTGGAAGCCTCAATTTGGTTTTCCAGTGCAATATATGCATGAGACTTTGGTTGTTGATGTTCACAACCACTGTAATAATACATGTTGTTCCAAGGTGCAACAATGGGTCCAAGGTGCCATATATTTATAAGAGTTTAGCTTTCATAACTGATAAGCAATAAGCAATTATTGTAAAGCCAGTAGGCAATTTGCATCTTGCTCATCCATGATGTCTATAATCATGGTTTAAATGCCTGAATAATAAGGGTGTTAAGCTAATTTTTGATCACCGAAGTTTGCATACAACAATTTAGAGGAAGCAATGGTAATAAGACCATTGGATATTAAATGCAATGAATGAAGTGAAACTTGCAAGCCAAAAACACGGTGTCTTCGAAAAATACCAGCTTATTCCAAACTACCAAAGATAGATTAATAATAATGGACTCCAGATTTCATGGCTTCTTGTAGCCATGAAAGAAAAGGTGTTGACTATGATCAATGGTGACACCGCACGAGATTTGGACCTCTATTGAAGAATAGCTATCTTTTTCTCACAGAAGGTGCCAATCTTCTGAACAAAGTTCAGAGGGTTATCTGAGTAAGTGGTTGAAGGTGGAATCCTCCATAGCACAGTAGTGGTGGTGCAAGTGTTAGTGTATGCCCTGGAGGCCAATTTATTTTGACCATATTTACATACCTTGTATTATGCTATTTATTTAATACATAAAGAATTTCATTTATTGTGTTATTTATTATAAACATAATAAAGTCCTTAGAATAGTAAGTTTAGTGTCATCGGACATCAAGTGGATGACTTGATTGTGAGATCCTATTAGAATCAAAACACTATTCTTAAATGTCTCTAGTCAAGTATTATTATTAATTAGGACGATAATAATGCATTGAGACTAGTATGTGTGTAGACTGATGGTCACATCTCACGGGTCATAGATATGAGATATCAAGTCTTCATATAAATATATATTAGAGTAATGATGTATTGGACAGACCCACTATGAGAACGCTACGTGGATCATTACGTGAGTGTCATAAGCGGTTCTCAAAGTGACAATGGTATATGTGGTTCCTTGACCTAAAATTACTACGATTCCTACATGAGGAGTTGTATGTTTTAATGGCATCAAATATCATCTATAACAAGGTGATTATAAAGGTACTTATTGGACATATCACGAATCATGCAGAGGAATGTTAGTGACCTAGATAGATTTTGTCCATTTTACATAATAGGAGCGATATCTTCAGGCCCCCTGATTAAGTGAGACTGCGAAATGCATGACCATGCTCAAATAAGTTAATATGAGATATTGATCTCATTTGTTTTTACTAAGTCTACTCGAATATTAGGAAATAGAAGATTGAACAATATAAGGGTGACACATTCCATGCCTTGTGTTCAATCTAGATATCTGGACAAAGGGACTAAAATATACGGAAACTTTGGTCACAGAAAGGTTATGTCAAATCACTGACATTCTCATTACTTGGGTAACAGCGATGTGTTGCTAGATACTGCTCACTGCTTATAATATTAAAATAGAATTTTAATATTACTGCTAACGTCATGAGAACCTGCAAGGTCACACACATAGAACAGATTAAGTTAGAGCAATTAGAATCCAAGTTTGACTAGGGTTCTATTGTGGGCCAGACTCATAACAGATGAGTCTAAGGTTACACTACTAAACCTGCTGCTACTCTCACTCGCATAAGGCAGCCACTATTATAAATAATACTGCTAAGGGGCTGTCAAGGATATCAGTTGCAAACCCTAGTCGCACCCTAACAGAAACAATGAGTGAGAGAGTGACATGTTTTTCTTCTCTTCATAGCTAGCATTGTGCATGAGACGTGAGACTTCAAGATCGCAGACGTTGGATGTTTGTGAGTCTGTTCATGTGGACAACATAGAGGCACCATCTTTACTTCGGTGCTTATGATTTGTTTAATCGTTTTTCATCGGTCTTCAAGAGGTAAACTCGAAAATCACGTTTCATGGCTCTTCTTTTCGCATGTATCCTTGTTGGGAATCCTTTTTCCACTAGGCTTTTGTTCACTAATGCACACCCTTGAGACCTTGCAGGGCATTTATAAGAGTGTCTTGGGTGTTAAGAATCATAATGCAATTTGTATTGAATGTAGTTATTTATGATTAGAATTCGTCAGACATTGTGATCTCTTTGAACTAATTCCCCTATTTATGTAGGATGTAATTAGCGTTCATATACATCAAGGATTATTTGAGAGATTTATACCTAATAAATAGACAAGTATACTTATCAAGATAGCATGTAATGACGTCTGTGTACTATTTTGGTGGGTCGGGATGCTTTTGATCTGTGACCCATAATCCGATCCAGAACAAGTAGGTGTTTGCAGAGATAGAGAGAAAAAGGGGTTGATGAAGGGGCAGAGATGAGAAAGAGGGAGAGAGTGAGACGAGAGTGTCTGCTCTCCTTTCTTTTTCATTTTTTTCATTTTTCACTTTTTTTTCTTTTCCATTTGCTTTTTTTTCTACTTCTTTTTTTATTTTTTCTGAATTAAGTTTCTGTCTTCTTTTTATTTTATTTTATTTTTTTATTATATATATGTTTTTGGGATTTGCATTTAGGTTATGAGTTATAGGTTATAGGAATGGATTCGGGTCTCACGAAAAAAAATTAAAGAAAAGGAAAAGATACTGGTCGAGCATAATGGATACTTGATTCGGATCTAGCATTTTGTTAATATTGTTCACGAGTTACATCACAAAATTATTATTTTTTTTTTTTTTTCAATGTTTTTTACTATTTTTTTCTTTATTTCTTCTTTTTTAGTTTCTTTTCACTTTTTTTCAATTTTTCTTTTTCTTTATTTTTTATTTTTTTTTCACCTTGCTTTTTCACTTGAAATTTTTATTATTATCCTACAAGCAAAAATAAAAATAAAAATAAAATATGACCAGACAAAACTAGGTGTTCACAATTGCCTCTTTTTATTTGTTTTTTTACTTAATAATAAGAATAACTGAAGTTTTCTTATTATCGTTATAAAAAACAAATAAAGACATGAACCCTTGTTTTTTCTGGGAATGCATGAGGTAATATCAGAGTAACTGATAGACAATGACAATAGAAAAGAAAATGTTCAGGAGCAGAGAGTGGTCTTGAGGCTTGACATTTACAAGACTGGAATTTTAAACAAAAAGGTAACTGGACTTGAAATTTAAAAGACATGCATTTACAAGATAGTAGGGTTCAGGACCTGAAACTTAAAGGACATAATTTAAAAGGTAATGGCTTCAGGACTGAAATTTAAAACACAGAAATTAAAGTATAGTGATTTCGGGGCCAAAATTAAAAGATAGAAATTTAAAATACAGTGGCTTCGAGGCCAAAATTAAAAGGCAGAATTTAAATGACAGTGACTTCAAGGCCAATTTAAAAGGTAGGAATTGAAATGACAGTGGCGTCGAGGCCAAAATTAAATGACAAGAATTTAAATGACAGTGGCTTTGGGGGGGGGCAATTTAAAAGACAAGAATTTAAATGAAAATGGCTTCAAGGCCAATTTAATAGACATGAATTTAAATGACAGTGGCTTCGGGGCCAAAATTAAAAGATAGGAATTTAAAAAATAGTGGCTTCGAGGCCAAAATTAAAAGATAGGAATTTAAATGACAGTGGCTTCATGGCCAATTTAAAGAATAGGAATTTAAATGATAGTGACTTCAGGGCCAAAATTAAAAGACAAGAATTTAAACGACAGTGGCTTTTGGGCCAAAATTAAAAGATGGGAATTTAAATGACAGTGGCTTCAGGGCCAATTTAAAAGACAGAAACTTAAATGACAGTGGCTTCAAGACCAAAATTAAAAGACAAATTTAAATGATAGTGGCTTTGAGTCCAAATTTAAAAGACATTGGCTTCAGGACCAATTTAAAAGATAGGAATTTATATGACAATGGCTTCAGGGTCAAAATTAAAAGATAATAATTTAAAAGACTATGGCTTCTAGGCCAAAATTAAAAGACAGGAATCTAAATGACAGTGGCATCGGAGGCAATTTAAAAGGTAGTGGCTTCGGGACCAAAATTAAAAGACAAGAATTTAAATGACAATGACTTCAAGGCCAATTTAAAAGACAAGAATTTAAATGGTAGTGGCTTCGGGGCCAATTTAAAAGAGAAAATTTAAATGATAATAATTAAAATGCAATGGGCATTTGGGCTCGAAATTTAAAAGATAGTAGTTTAAATGTAATGGGTATCTGTGCCCAAAATTTAAAAGACAAAATACTTATAAAGAAATATATAAAGACAAAATACTTGTACTTGAATAATATTTTTACAAGAAAAAACTCAAGAGACTTATGCAAACTTTCTTTTCTCTCTCTTTTCTTTTCTTTTTCTTTTTTCATCTGCATTCCTCTCTTAAGGCTTTCATTCATCATTATTCTATTTGTAATATCCTCTCTAACTAGTTAGACTTATTTATGGTTATAGAAATTCAGTAACTAGTGCAGGAGTTACACTCAAAGGAATCTTACCTCCCTTAGTGATATCTAACTTATCATTATCAATTTCTAACAAAACTTAGATGTTCTTATTCTGTAAGAATAACTTATTGAATCTAGAAACTATCTAACAACTCAACTTACACCAAACCTACAATAATATCCTAATGAGTTTCCAACTATTGCTATACACAAAAGGATACCTTGTACAGGGTCGGAAGATTGAGCCTCCTCTTTCCCACTTAGAAAATACACCCTTCCTGTAGCTTGTGGTCTAAGGTTGGGCGTAACTCCTTGTCTGCGTGGACATTTTCTAGCAAAATGTCCCAGTTGACCACATACAAAACACACCATACAAGGTTTGTCTCCATGTAGCCTTCCACACTTAGAGCATTCAGGCTCCACGGTATCCATTTGAACTTGCTCATCTTCATCTTGTGAATAGTTAAGTTTAGAAGCACTCTCCTTATACCTACCATCCACCTTTTTCCTCTTTTGAAGGTCTTGTGATCTTTGCTCCTCTTGAGACTTACCATCATGACTATTAACAATTTTGCACTTGCTCACCAAAGTTGCAAAGTCTCGGATCTCAAAAGGTCGGATCGCCCTCTGAATGTCCCCCCTCAATCCTTCTTCAAACTTAACACATTTTTATCTCTTGTTTGTGTTAAATATGGCATAGGATGAGAACTTTGACAACTCATTGAACTTTGCCACATACTAACCAATCGACATACTATCTTGCTCTAACCTCAGGAACTCCATTTCTTTTGCATTTTGTAAATTTTGTGGGAAATACTTCTCCAGAAAAGAATTCTTAAAGATCTCCCAAGTAACGATTGTAACACCTTGAAAAAAAATATATTAGACTTATAAATGGTTATAGAGGCAGCCTACTACATGCTTAGCATGTATGTTGAATTTTGTGACTTTCTGAGTACATTTGGTTATTTTGTTGTAACATTATTGGTGGGAAATAACTGTTATTAGCTCCAGAAATGGCTTAAACTGCTCAGTTAATGAAAATAGATTAGAGAATTTATTTCTAAGTCATAAATGTGTGACCTATGTTATAGTTAAAATCTGATAATAATCAGAGCTAGTTTAGTATTTTTAAGCATACTAGTTGTGTGTTTTAATGTCGATTATACTAGCAGTTGATATGGAAAATGATGATTTTGGTACAACAAGATTTTTTTATGAATCCTGTGATTTATTTAAAACTTATTGGCTGTTAGGAAACTTGATTTAGTGAAATCTAAGTATTCTTAACAGATCAGAAATCAATACATGGTCACTTAAGTGACCAAAGTCACTCACGGTCATGTGCTGAAGCCTTGATATTAAGGCTTGAGATGAGATATTTTTATCTTATTTTTCACTTTTTTCTCTCATATTCTCTCACGGTTGCAGCTGCTAAAGAGAGAAAAATGAGAACCAAGCAAAGAAGGATGAAGAAGAGGAAAGGAAAAGGAAGGGGAAAGCCAATGTTTCATCATCTTCATCATCTTTGATACATGAGGTGGGGGGTTTTCTATCCATTGAGCCTCTTTTGTTCATCTTGTATGATATTAGAGTTCTTGGGTGAATTTTTGGTTTGGTGAGCCAAATCCTTACTCTTAACTTAGTTCTTGACCCAAGAGTTGAGTTAGAGTATTTTCAACTCATTGGAAACCATGGTAGCTTGTTTTGCTTGATGGATGTTCATATGCCTATTTGTGGAGCTTTTAGGTTTTGGATGATTACATGGCATGATTTAGTGTAAATCCATATTTGATGAGTTGAGTTAGTGATTTATGATTCCAACATGTTAGAGAGCATGTTAGGGGTTAGAAATCATCTAGAATTTGGTCATGAGAGGCTAAATCTCGTTTTGTTCCTTAATGGAACAATAATAGCTTCTACAGAATTCTACAGATTCTATTCTAGGCAACCAGCGCCTAGGCCCCCTGAGGGGAGCGCCTGAGCGCCCTCAACCCAGAGAAGATTCGCGTGATACTGTGCAGGCGATGCCTAAGTGCCCTATGTAAGAGCACCAAAGCACCCATCACTGGGATGAACAAGGGAGACGCTCTGCCACCCGAGCGCCTAAGCGCCCTAGGTGGAGCGCCTAAACGCCCATTCTAGGATTTCACAAGATTTTTATCTTAGTGAAATGGAGTTCTCTACTAGTTGGGATTATTCATATATGCCTTTTTGAGTATGCTGATGCACCAATGTGAGTATTTTAAGGAGGAAATTACTACCTAGTATATGTGAGGAAAGTGTGAAACCTTAGGCAACCAATGGTTTGGTAATGCCATGGGCTAGCACCTAGACTCTTGATCCATATGAGATTGATTTTATTATCACTTGTGATGCTGATATGTGATGGGAATGACACATAGAGTGAGTATGTGAGTATTCCTAATTTGATAAATGGAAAACCTCGTGGAGGAGGATAGACACATTTAAGAGCATTGGTTATGAACTCGTGTAAGAGAGTATCCAATGTAGCGTTGAATGTGTGTTAAATATCACTTGACATGTTTTCTCACACACTTGCTATTCTCACGTATCTGTGAATGGTATATGAGATGGTATTAGTACACTCATTGTTGTGAGGTGGAATAGTCCATTCATTGCCAAGTAGTGTTAAATGGTCGAAGCCATACTACTCAGAGGAATACAAGGAATAGAGTTCCTGGGAATAGTTTAGATTCATGACATTGCATTAACACTATTTTTACTTCATTGCATAACCATTGTCTTAGGACATGTTAGGCATAAACATACAACATAACAAGCATTACATTTGCATGGTAATTATATAGGTAGTTACCTTAATTAATGATATTTACGATTGTATGGGTGGTTGTATAATATCGTTGATAGTTTTCTTTTAATGCAGGTTTAGGAATATGATTTGCTTGAGAATACTACATAGGGTTGCTATGTGAGTTTTTCTTCTGGTAGTAAGTAGTTATTCTTATACCTATTGTGAACTTATTCCTGATGTACTGTTGGTTTATTCATTGTGAATGAATAAATGTTGGTTTTGAAATACTTATACTGAGAAATTATGATTTCTCACCCCGAATGTGTTTTCATGTAAATCTAGGTGGAAGCGTATCAAAAGGAAAGAGGAAGTCGTTTGAAGACGCATAGTATAAATACTCTTTTAGGCTAAGTTTGTAAATATTTTATATTTGTTTAGTCGCTTAAAGTTATGTATGACAGTATGCCCTTTTGAGGCAATGATGTATATATATAACTTTGGTTATCGTGACTCTCCATAATTATTTGTATAAATGTTATGAGTTTAGTTTGTGTTTTATTGTTGTAATAGCATGACTAGTATTGGTTATTATTATTTTTGGTCGGATATATTGGGATAGCAATATTGGGATGTTACAATGATAGTCCCTGAAGTATCGAGCAATATTTTAGCGTCGGTCCACCAATCTTCTACCTCCCCTTCCAATATGTAGGAAGCAAAAAGCACTTTCTGCTCGTCTGAGCAAGCCATAATAATGAAGATCTTCTCCATTTCCTTTAGCTAAGCCTCAGCTTGTAATACCTTCAATAATATGTTAGGCTTGTAAATAAGTTACAAAGGTAGCCTAATACTTACCTAACATGTCAGTTCAGTTTTGTGACAAACTGAGTTAGTTTAAGCACTTTGCTGCAATCAACAAGGTGAAAAGTAGCCTAAAATAACTCAAAAAATGACTTTAAAGGCTAAGTTGAGAGAAATAGGAATGGATAACTTGTTTCTAGGTCACAAATAAGTTAAGTAATATGTAGTTAAAATTGGAGAGCAATCGAAATTCGTTTGATATTTTTAGGCATACTAGTTGTGCTTTAATGCTGGATTGAACCTCAACAGATATGGAAAAATAAGATAAAGGTGAAACAACAATTTGAATGAATCCTAGTATTTATTCTAAAGTTGTTGAAAGTTGAAAAACTTGAATTAGTATGATTCAAGTGTCCTTAGCAGATATAAGTTTCAATGTAGAAACTTAAGTTCCTTTTCTCCTTATTTTCTCTCTTATCCCACGAGACCTAGCAGAAAACAAAGAAAGAAAGAAGCAAAGGGAGAAAGAGAGCAACGGGAAGAAAGAAAGGAGGGGAAGAGGAAGAAAAGAAGAAGGACCCAAGGAAAGGATCCAAGACAAAGATCAAGGTTGAAGATCATCACACCATAACAGGTAGGGGATTTTTATTCTTTTACCCTCTTTGTTCTTTTGAATGGGGTTAGGGTTTTGAATGGAAAAATGGATTTGGAGAGTCAAATCCTAGTTCTTAGCTTGATTCTTAATTTTAAGGATTAAGTTAGGATAGTTTTAGCTTAATGAGTGCTAGTTGGCCATTTATGGCTTAAGTTAATCTATTTTTGGTTCGTGAGGAACTTAGAACAATGGATTAGAGTTATTAAGATTTCTAGCCTAAATTTATGCCTAAGTAAATCAATAGGTTGTAAAAGATTTACAACAAGTTTAGGGGCCTAGATTGGTATTAGTAATCATTTAGAAGCCATGATTAGAGGTTTAGGGATTGATTTGGAACCAAGAATTCTGTAGAACACGTTCTGCAGAACTCAGTATGATCTACGGGCACCCAGGCACTATCTCTTGGACATCTAGGTGCCTAGAGACCCGAGATAAATTACTGGGCGCTTCTCAGTGAGTGCCCAGGCACTGAAAAATGGGCGTCTAAGAGCCCAATTATCAGCAGAAACCAAAAATAGGGCACTCTGAATAGCTTATGGTTCTAGTTGCATAAGTTGACCTATAGATGTCAGATTGACCTAATTCTTACTGCATTTGAAAGCTAAGATGTAAGGCTTCAAGTGGTAGAAATTTCATAATCATAGAACTTAGGATGTGCAATTAGTGCATCCATGAAAATTAGCTTTTTTAGGCAAAAATTAAGGTAATTTTGGAATGGTTTGAATCCCAAAAATACTAGAAACTTCTTTAATTATTAGAGTTGAGTGCCATAAGGCCAAGATAACTAAATATTGGCTCCCCTAGGGGTTGAACCTAGAGTTGGCTCCCCTAAGGGTTGAACCTAGAGTTGGCTCCTCTATAGGTTGAACCTAGAGTTGGCTCACCTATGGGTTGAACCTAGAGTTAGCTCTCCTAAGTGTTGAACCTAGAGTTGGCTCCCCTATGGGTTAAACCTAGAGTTAGCTCCCCTATTGATTAAACCTAGAGATGACTCCCTTATGGGTTGAACTCTAGCGAGACTTGGTTCCCTTAATGAAGTTGAACCCTAGCAAAACTTGGTTCCTTTATTTATTAAAGTTGAACCTAGTAAAACATGGATCCCTTATTAATTAAGGTTGAACCATCGTTGTGATAAGTTAAGTCCTATGCTTGGCTATGGACGAGATAGTCCTATGCTAGGCTAAGGATGAACATATCCTATGTCATGCTAAGTATAAGTAAGTAATATGCCAGATGAACAAATTTTGTTCCTAGAAATAGTTCAGCTATATGTATGAGCTTAGTGAAGGATTATATAGTTATTAGATAAATGTTTACATAAAGTCAGAATGTGAACGTTTTAGTGGTAGTGAGTATAGTCTCACTTACTTAGTGTTACTGTTAATTCAATATTCATAGCATTATTCATTATAAGGTGATATTTGTATAGTACTTATATCACGACAATGAATAACTAGACCTAAGAAGTTAGTATAGTATATTTAGTTTTCAAAGGACACTTATTCAGTATAAATACTTTAGTAATGGTATTGGTTATTCATATTGAGAATTTTATTTCACACCCCGCTATGTTTCCATGTAAATCCAGGTCAAGACCCTTCAAGAAGGTATGAAGATGAAGATATAGAAGAGTTTAGTTATGTTTTTAGTTCAAAGCTTATGTAATTTAATTTATATTTGCTTTGAAGATGTAAAAAGTTGTATGTATAATACTTATATGTATGATTTATAAATATGACTCTCCATAATTATTTATTTAAATGTTATGGATTAGTTAAAGATTAAGTTAGAAGTAGCATGACTGATACTATTTATCCAGGTATGTGTCTGATATACTAGGGTATTAGTATTAGGGATGTTACATAGCTCTCATAGGGTCATACTCCCCTTTGAAGGATGACGGATTAGACTTCCTGAATTCCGAGAGGTATTGGAAATTATGATTTCACCCCACGAGTATCTCTTGTACTGACTGCACCGATTGGATTGGTGGTGGTGTAGGCTGTTGAGGTGGAATTGCTCTCATCCTCTCTAGCATCTCTGCTCCCTCATAGCATTTGTTATTGCCATAAAGGCTCCAGCCATATCTGAGCCCTCACTAGATGAGTTTCTATTCTCTCTGGTTCGCCTTGAAGGTGTCATAGTTTCTTGTACGCACAGAACAATACATATTAAGTTGATTAGTCTTAATATCATGTAACAGTGTGACAGTTGTCGCAACCGGGATCACGATGGGACGACCAAAAAAATGATTAAATTTTGAAAATCAATGGAATCGCCACCAATGTTTATTTAAATTGGGAAAACATCAGAAAAACCCTTTAATTAGGAAAACTGGTCTTTTGAAAATGAGTTTGGATTCGGGAGTCGATTACAGGTAGGGAAGGTATTAGCACCCTACACTGCCCATTCCGTGAACGGTACCTTAAGTTAGTTGTGCAAATTTTAGTAATCTCAAATACATTTATTTTACCCCTTTAAACAAAAGACTTTGTAATTATTTTTTTATTTTCTTTTATTTTTTCTATTTTTTGAAAAGAAATAAAAGAAACAACCAAATTATGATTTTTTTTTTGGCTTGACAGAAATAGATTTCTGCTCCTACGTATCTCCTGGTGCAATGGAGAACTCAAAGTCACGTAGTTCTTTAGAAAATGATTGTGGGTTAGTTGATTTTAATTAAGAAAGAGATTTTTGAAAGGGGATTTTGTTTGAAAACAAATTCATTCTTGCACGAGGTTCAAGTTAGCACCAGGCTACTCAATAAACCCTTATGATCCAAACGACATTGAAGATAGCATCCGCTATTCAATCATCATCATTGGTCATTGCATGGATTAAAAGATTTTTATTTTATTTTAGGGCATGCACAAGGACAACTAAGTAGTTACACAAACAACACATTGTCATACCATGAGTCAAGTAAATAAAATAACATAAAAACCAAATTAAACACAACAACGAAAAACAAAAAAAATATTTTTTTATCCTTTAACATTTTTTTTCATTTGTTCATTTTATTTTAAAATTTTTCTCTTTTTTATATATTTTTAGATTTTTTCTTAAAATAAAAAATACAAACAAACCAAAAAAAAAAAGGGGAGAGCAAGCTTACCTCAAAGACGTATAAAAATGTTATGCTCAAAGAATTTTGCACAGAGCCTCACGCGTTCTCTTCAAATCGAACCTTGAAAAGCAATCCACTTGTATGGAGGAAAAAAAAAATTTACTAAAACCTCGGGTTCTTATACTTAGTATTAAGCCCAAGTAAAAAAATTTACTAAAGTTCTCGGGCTCTATACTTAGTATTAAGTCCAAGTGTGAAAATTTTTGGATGTCCAAAACAAATGAGAATCACCCCTATATATAGGAGGAAGGGAGAGGGAAGGAGCATGGCTTCTCCAATGTGGGACTTAGACACTTTAGTTTTTCAACTTTCTTCATTTTTTCATTTTTTCATTTTTTCATTTTTTTAGATTTTCATTCATTTTTTCAAGGTTTAGAAATAAATTTTATGGACAAAATTAGGTGTTCATACCTTGATTAAGTAACAAAAATAAAAAAAAGGACAAAATTGGGTATCAACAGCTGCCCCCATTTGCTTTACATTTAAACTAAATGAAAAGCAAAGGAATTGATTCAATTTTGTCCATGAAAATTTGATTTTTTTTGTAACAAAAATAAAAACAGGAAAGGTAAAAAGCTTGTGGAGTTGGGTATCCGCCGAAACTTGACAGAAAACTCAAAACAGAAAAGGCACAAAGCTTGCGGAGTCGGGTGTCCGCTGAAGCTTGACAGAAAACTTAAAACAGAAAAGGCACAAAGCTTGCGGAGTCGGGTGTCCGCTGAAGCTTGATAGAAAACTTAAAACACAGAAAAGACACAAAGCTTGCGGAGTCGGGTATCCGCCAAAGCTTGACAGAAAGGTAAAAAGCTTGCAGAGTCAGGTATCCACCGAAACTTGACAGAAAAGGTAAAAAGCTTGCGAAGTCTTGTATCCGCTGAAGCTTAACAGGCAGAAAGGTAAAAAGCTTACGGAGTCCTGTATCATTGAAGCTTGAAAACAAAAGGTAAAAAAGCCATGAGTCGGTATCCGCTGAAGCTAACAGAAAAGGTAAAAAGTCATGAGTCTGTATCCGCCGAAGCTTACAGCAAAAAAGTAAAAAGCTACTGAGTTGTATCCGCCGAAGCTTACAGTGCAAAAAAAGTAAAAGCTTATGAGTCGGGTATCCATTGAAGCTTAGAAAAGAAAAAAGCTTACTTTGAGTCGGGTATCCATTGAAGCTTGATGAGAAAAGAAGAAGGCAATGGGCACTAGGCCCTTACTCGCTTTGGAAGCGATGGGTACGAGGACCCGAAAACTAAAAGTAATGGGTACGGGGACCCAAAAACTAAAAGGCAATGGGTACGAAGACCTGGAAACTGAAAGACAATGGGTGCGGGGACCCGGGAATTAAAAGACAATGGGTGCGGGGACCCAGAAACTAAAAGACAATGGGTGCGGGGACCTGGAAACTAAAAGACAATGGGTGCGGGGACCCGGGGACTAAAAGACAATGAGTGCGGGGACCCAGAAACTAAAAGACGATGGGTGCAGGGACCGGAATTAAAAGACGATGGGTGCGGGGACCCGGAAACTAAAAGACAATGGGTGCGGGGACCCAGAAACTAAAAGACAATGGGTGCGGGGACCAAAACTAAAAGACGATGGGTGCGGGGACCCGAAACTAAAAGACGATGGGTGCGGGGACCGTGAATTAAAAGACGATGGGTGCGGGGACCCGAAACTAAAAGACAATGGGTGCAGGGACCCAGAAACTAAAAGACAATGGGTGCGGGGACCCGAAAACTAAAAGATAATGGGTACGGGGACCCGGGAATTAAAAGACGATGGGTGCGGGGGCCCGGAAACTAAAAGACGATGGGTGCGGGGACCCGGAAATTAAAAGATAATGGGTGTTGACTTTGTAAATTCATGTGATGTCTAAGGTGATGCATGATGCAATGTATGCATGGTGATGCAATGGATGTGATGCTTGAGAGCAATGCATATGATGCCAAATATAATGCATGATGCAATGGATGCCCTACTGTAGAGATTCTCATGAATAAATTGAGTAAGCAAAAAAAAAAATTAGTTTTTTTTGTTTTTTTGTTTTTTGCACATCAGAGCTTTGGTTTCGCAACCCTTAATAACTTTTCCCCACAGTAGGATCGTAATTGAACAGCAAAATCTATGGATTGGCCTTATGATTTGTCTGGTCATCCTTTCGTTTCTCATCAACACTTAAAGGGCCTCTAGCTAGAAAACTTTATGCAATGGGCCTTGAGCCTAAAAACTCATGAAGTGGGCCTTGAGCCCAAGAATTTGTACAATGGGCCATGAGCCAAAGAAGTGAATGTGCTTGAGGAAAACCCCCTCTTTTTGTTTTTGCCAAAGTTTTGAACCAAACGCTTCTTGGAAACCAAACAAACCCGTATTCAAGGGAATCTCATCTTGTTTAAATTCGTCTTCATTTGGTGGAAGCTTGTGACTCCCTTTCCCCAAAGGTTCCTATTTCCACCGGACACACTTTAATCTGAGTTATCCATTGAGGATGTCATTCCCTTCATTGATTGAGACTTTAGATTTCCTTTGGCTAGAGTTGTTCAACAAGAGATTACCATTAGATGGTTAAATTGTACTATTGTGCTTATGTTCACCCAACCTGAAACATCATGTACCAGATATGCATGGATTCAAAAGTACAACAGAACAGATATTTGCTAACTGAGAAGCTTTTTGACACAAAGGACATTTACAAAGGATAAAGACACAAGAAGTGGAATAGTACGAAAGCCAAGAAGTTTTTTCTTTCTTTTTTTTTTTTGCCCCAGCTTGGGTGTGATTGATCCTTACTCGAAAACTGGGCACCATGACCATTGTTTTATCAGGTATCTACAAAGATATGCCCCCGTGTAAGGTATCAAATAAAATTGACTCAGGGTATGTCATTTGAGAACAAAGATGCCCAATGTAGGCCATTTGACAACAAAATATGTCCCAGTGGGGAACTTGAGAATAATTTTTCAGTGTAAGGTCAAATAAAACTAGGCAAATTGCCCCAGCTTAGAGCCGAATTGAATAAGGTAGAGACTTGCCTCAATGTAGAGTCAGATTGAACCAAGATTTGCCCCAGTTTGGAGTTGAATTGCACAAGATAGAGACTTACCCCTATGTAGAGCCAGATTGAGTCAAAGATTTGCCTCAGTGTAGGCCAAGTCGAGCTAAAGAAGGAAAAAATACCCCAGTGTAGGGTCAATTTGAACAGGGTAAAAAAAATTTGCCCCAGAGTGAGTCACTCCTTTTTTGTCTTATCTTTTTTTTTTTTTTAGCAAAGAACTAACTCATAACTTTTTGTCTCGAAATTAAAACTTGTGAAAATAAAGGCAATCACTCATTGATCAGATTGGACCTTTTAAGGCTTGTAATGTGGCCAAGGTTAGGGATTATGAAAAGAAAGACATAAAGCTCAAACAAGTGTTTAAAGATTAAGTGGGACCAAGGAACCTTGTTCAAACTTGAACTTTGTCAATTGTTTTTTGCACTTTCAAGCACATTTTTCTCTCATTGTTCAAACTTGAACTTTTTCAAATTTTCTGCTTTTACTTTCCTCCCCTTTCACTTTTTCTTCCTTTCCCTTTTTTATTGTGTTTCCAAATAATCACCTTGACAACCTTTATTTTGTGCTTTCCCTTATTGTAGGGGTGATCCTTGTCCAGGGTTTATTGAAGGAAGCTTTTAAGCTCAAAATGGGACAACGAGGGAAGATGAATTCTTGTAAAAGAGAAAGATGACAAATCTTCATTTCAAATCTGGATTGCTCATTTTTAAAAAAAAATTTAATTTAGAGACAAAAAGGGCAATACATACCAAGTGATCATTTATTTGCTCCTTTATTTTTTTCTTTTTTTCTTTTGGCTTTTTTTTATATTTTTTTGTTTTTTTTTGGGCAAAGAACACCTTCCCACATGGGTCTCATGACCACAAAAATTTTTCAGAATGAGAATCCTATGAGATCAAAACCAAAAGAAATCAAGTAAAAGGACTAAAAGAATGACAAGAAAGATTGACAAGAACAAGAGTGCCAAGAACATGGGAAAATGAAACAAACTATATTGAAATCCATGCAAATCCATCACATTAATGCTTCAAGAAAGTTCACATAAGTTCAAAAACCCAAATGGTTTCAATGATTGAACAAGCATGAGGGTCAATACAATTAAACCATTGTTTCATGGTAATAATTTGATAAACAAATCAGAATACCAATTGCTCAGAAATTTCCCAGTGCTGGAGGACTCCAAGATATGGTTCAATCCCAACGATTAGAAAAATGAATCACCACCTTGTTGAACTTTCTAAGATTGCCCCTGATCGACCATTATAAGCATTCACTCCTATTGCAGATGGGCATGTGTAGAAATCTCTGACAACGCCTGGTGAATTACTATTTAGATGACTGTTGTCATCCACGAATTTTCTTGAAATCCCATTTAACTCATCCGACCTGAAGTCCACCCTTAGTCGGTTCAACATTTGTCCATACTTTCTTGCTCGTCATTCATTTGATGCAATCTTCCCTTTTTCATTTCACTTTCAATCCTTCCACCAATTATCACGATATCTGAAAAATTCGCTGACACACTTCCAATCATATGATCATAGAATGGCGCATACAGTGTATCAGTGAACATAGCAACCATCTCTTTCTCTGACAAAGGGGGTTCTACTTGTGCAGCTATTTCCCTCCACCTCTGAGCATATTCCTTGAAGGTCTTAGCATCCTTCTTAGACATGCTTTGCAGTTGCATTTTATCTGGTGCCATGTCAATGTTGTATTTATATTGCTTTACAAAGGCATCAGTTAAATCATTGAAACTCCTTATGTGGGCACGCTCAATATGTGTGTACCAATTCAATGCTGCCCCAGTTAAACTGTCTTGAAAGAAATGGATTAATAATTTGTCATCGTGAACTTGTAAAGCCATCTTACGAATGTACATTATCAAGTGATTCTTTGGGCAACTAATCCCCTTATATTTATCAAAAACTGGGACCTTAAACTTTGGGGGAATGACAACATCAGGGACCAGACAAAGTTCAGTAGCATCCTTGAGGCCATAACAACTTGCTCTTTCAATGACCCATAATCTTTCTTCCAAAGTTTTCCATCTCTCTTTGAACTGAGGATTTTTAACAAAAGAACTTAATGGGTATTGAGGCATGAAAGTGGGAGCAAAATGTTGCGCTAGTGGGGTTCCACTGGCACCTGGGTAATGGGTATATGGTTGAGTTGTGCTCAATGAGTTTAAAGCAAGCATGCCACGGTCAGGGGGATTGGCAACCTGTGGTGGTACAAAGCTGGAAGGGAAGCCATATGGTGGTGGTACAAAGCTGAAAGGGAATGGGTGCTGTATTGGCGGGGTTTCATTAGCATTCAGTCGAGTGACTTGAGTTTGGGTATTGTTCAGCAAGTTTGAATTTGGTGTCTCTGCTGGCATGCTATTACCAGGAGGATTGGTGGTCAATGATGGTACATAGCTGGGATGAAAGCCATAAGGAGGGAAGGGTGGCACTTGGATTTCTTGAGAACTGGTGACTGAGGGTTGAGTAGTGATTGGCATCACAACTCCTTGAGGATTGAAGCCTTGGTATTGCAGAAAGGTTGGAGAGAAACCAGACAGGTGAGAAGGTGTGGTCAGATGTCCCTCGTTTGCCACTAAGGGATTCCCATTTGTGCTCCTTCTATTTTCTATGGACTGTAACATCTCCATCATCTTGGACACTTGTTCTCTGAGTTGATTCACCTCATCCTTCAGATTTTGAGTTCATTCTATTTTGCCCATGATCCTTGCCTGAGAACGAGTCCTGTAAGGGTGTCGCGGAAGCAATTTTTTCGTTATAGTGCCCACTTTTCGCTTGGTAAAACATGATGTGAATATGCAATTATCAATATTGACTGAACAAAATTGGCAACATGCATGCATGCAAAGTATTATGCAAATGAAATTTATTTTTATTATTTTTTATTTTTAAAAAGAATGCTATGAATGTTATGGTAATGCAAAATGATGTATCTTTTTCTTTTTTTCTTTTTTAGAGTTAGGAATGCGATGAAAATGCAAGATGATATTTTTTATGGGGATGTAATGCAAATGCAAGATAATGTATCTCTTTTTATGCTAAGAATGCTATGAAAATGCAAGATAATGTATATTTTTCTTTTGTTTTTGAATGCTAAGAATGCTATGAAAATACAGGATGATGTTTTTTGTTAAGAATGTTATGAAAATGTAAGATGATATTTTTTTGCTTTTTTGATCCTAGGATTGTCATGAAAATATAAAATGATATTTTTTTTTCTTTTTTATGAATACTAAGAATGTAATGAAAATGCAAAATGATATATCTTTTTTTTTTAAAAGTAAGAATGAATGACATGAGAGATAGATGAATAATGAAAAAGAATGCTAGGAATGAAAATGCTATATGATGTATCATTTTTGTTGAATTTCTTTTTGCCAAAAAGAATGCAAAGATGGAGGACATGAGGAATAGACAGATAAAGAAGAAGAACGCTCCCTTTGTGTCCTAATCAGGTGTAACCTAAGGAGATGGATGACTCTAATTTTATGTCATTATGTTCAATCTACTAGTGCAAGGTTTTTCAGGACAGATCTATCTTCTAAAAAGTCATGGTTCCCAGATTGCCCCCATCTCGAAAGATAAGGATCCAATTCATGAATTAATCACAAGTAGGGATGAACCCTCTCAATATGACTAATCCATGATACTGGTAACAATCTGAGTGGTGTCTCAACAAATGTCAAGTGAGCACAAGGCTCCTCAATAACAAAAGTCGAGACCCCTCCTACTCCTCGGGTTCGCACAGACTCGGGTATAGAGCCCAAAAAGTGTGTGAGGTAAGTGATTAGTGACGTGTGTGAAGGAGCATAAAAAACCTGTACAAAAACTTAAAAGACAAAAATACCCCTAACCTGCAAAACATATATACAACAGCCAGCCAGCAATCATCTACCCTAGGGTTTTAACAATTAAGTACAAAGTATATATACAAATCACAATATACATGAAATAATGCTATCAGATATTTACATAAAAGTACTAAATAAAATACATTTACAAACAAATAAGAAAACAAAAACAAAGACAAAGAGGGCAAAATAAATAAATAAAAGATTATTAAAAATTTGCACAACTAACAACAATAGGCCTGACTATCTGAAAATCCCCAGCGGAGTCGCCAGCTGTCGCAACCGGGATCGCGATGGGACGACCAAAAAAAGGATTAAATTTTGAAAATCAATGGAGTCGCCACCAATGTTTATTTAAATTGGGAAAACATCAGAAAAACCCTTTAATTAGGAAAACTGGTCTTTTGAAAATGAGTTTGGATTCGGGAGTCGATTACAGGTAGGGAAGGTATTAGCACCCTACACTGCCCATTCCGTGAACGGTACCTTAAGTTAGTTGTGCAAATTTTAGTAATCTCAAATACATTTATTTTACCCCTTTAAACAAAAGACTTTGTAATTATTTTTTTATTTTCTTTTATTTTTTCTATTTTTTGAAAAGAAATAAAAGAAACAACCAAATTATGAATTTTTTTTTTAGCTTGACAGAAATGGATTTCTGCTCCTACGTATCTCCTGGTGCAATGGAGAACTCAAAGTCACGTAGTTCTTTAGAAAATGATTGTGGGTTAGTTGATTTTAATTAAGAAAGAGATTTTTGAAAGGGGATTTTGTTTGAAAACAAATCCATTCTTGCACGAGGTTCAAGTTAGCACCAGGCTACTCAATAAACCCTTATGATCCAAACGACATTGAAGATAATATCCGCTATTCAATCATCATCATTGGTCATTGCATGGATTAAAAGATTTTTATTTTATTTTAGGGCATGCACAAGGACAACTAAGTAGTTACACAAACAACACATTGTCATACCATGAGTCAAGTAAATAAAATAACATAAAAACCAAATTAAACACAACAACGAAAAACAAAAAAAATATTTTTTTATCCTTTAACATTTTTTTCATTTGTTCATTTTATTTTAAAATTTTTCTCTTTTTTTATATATTTTTAGATTTTTTCTTAAAATAAAAAATACAAACAAACCAAAAAAAAAAAGGGGGAGAGCAAGCTTACCTCAAAGACGTATAAAAATGTTATGCTCAAAGAATTCTGCACAGAGCCTCACGCGTTCTCTTCAAATCGAACCTTGAAAAGCAATCCACTTGTATGGAGGAAAAAAAAATTTTACTAAAACCTCGGGTTCTTATACTTAGTATTAAGCCCAAGTAAAAAAATTTACTAAAGTTCTCGGGCTCTATACTTAGTATTAAGTCCAAGTGTGAAAATTTTTGGATGTCCAAAACAAATGAGAATCACCCCTATATATAGGAGGAGGGGAGGGGGAAGGAGCATGGCTTTTCCAATGTGGGACTTAGACACTTTAGTTTTTCAACTTTCTTCATTTTTTCATTTTTTCATTTTTTCATTTTTTTAGATTTCATTCATTTTTTCAAGGTTTAAAAATAAATTTTATGGACAAAATTAGGTGTTCATACCTTGATTAAGTAACAAAAATAAAAAAAAAATGGACAAAATTGGGTATCAACAACAGTAGCTAAGAAAAATCATACCAAAGACAAGTCATGCAATTTTATTCTAACATCTCCCATAAGAGACAAGAAAATGCACAATACCCACATAAAAACTCTTAAATATGCCTAAGCATAGTCATTTCATACTCCGGCTCAACAGAACGTTATATTATAGTATCAAAGTAGTTCATCCTGTTGAACTAGGGTATGAACTGACTATGCTTAGACATGTTTAGGAGTTCTTATGTGGGTGTTGTGCATTTTCTTGTCTCTTATAAGAGATGTTTGAATAAAATTGCATGTTTTGCCTTTAGTATGATTGCCTCAACGGATATTTGGAACCCAGTCAAAATGATTTAAATTCAAATGATGTATATTTCATTCAAAATGTAAGATGAATGACCAACTAAAGGAAAATGGCTACCAAGCAAATTTAAGCTGCATCTTTGCAAAAATTGCATAAAGAAAAAAAATTGAGAACAAAAACACAATTGGTACCATAAACAAATACAACAAAAGATAAAAAGATAGAGCAAGAGGGCGAGGGAAAAGGTACCATAGACAAATTCGTTTGCAGTTGGATACAATATCAAAAGCGAAACAATGAGACCAACCCAGAATGTAGAAATTATGTTGAAATGGTGCTACTTATTGGATGGAAACATGGCTTCTTTATTTACTTCAAATTATCTTGGTGTAGAGTGTCAAATAGTAGTAAATTGGAGTTAATGGTGTAGGTATTCAGTAGCATCAAAGATATTATGAAATTTAAAAGCTGGAATTATTACAGCCAAATTATAGGAGACGTTAACTACAATAAATACCAAATCAGTAATAAATGTAAAATTATTTCATAACAGTTATGGTTGAATTTAAATTGTCATATCATGGCTGATATTTGGTGATAAAAAAATTAAAGATATGCAATTAATTTTATAATTTTTGTTTTAGAATTTTTTTGTAGCCGTTTTGCATACACTATGAGCGGAAAATGAAAATTTGAATGCAGATTTGGAGGAAGTACTATTTTATATATATATATATATATATATAGATATATATATGATATGATATGAAATGATATATGATTATAAACTAATGACCGTGACAGTCATTTCTATGCTTCTTTACCGGTGCTGTTGCTCCTCATTGCTATTCTTCAGCTTCCCCATCGTATATATCTAAACTGCTATTGTCTGAATTGAAGCTAGGGCACTAATCAATGTTCATTTTATTCAAACATCACAATAAAGGTGTAACAATCATTCGTATTCTTCATCTTCTAAAATCCAACCGCTCATCACAATAAGATCATTCATATTCTTCATATTATAATGCTTAAGTCTGGCCTGTGAACTTATAATAGGCTAATTTTTAAAGTCTGACTTGACTTTTTTAAAAGATTGACCTGATCTGAAAGTTTATTTAAATGTCTATTTTACAATGAATCCTTTAAATAGGCTACCAAACCTACATTTAAATAGGTCAACAGGCCTTTACATAGGTTAATAGACTTATATTTAAATAGGTCAACATGTCTTACATAGACTAACAGACATACCTTTAAATAAGTCAATATGTCTTTACATAGACTAACAGATTTAAGTCTTGAAATAAACTAATGGGCCTACTCAAAGCCAATAGATTTTTGTTATATTTTAGCACTCATCGTCTAATTTTATAGATGCTCACAATTTTCTTACTCTATTCTTTAGTCGATGTGGGACTTAGAAATATACCAAGTTGCTCACTTTCTTATTCTAGTCTTTCAAGTCTCACATCGACCAAAGATTAGAGTAAGAAAGTAGTGAGCATCTATAAAAGTAGGTGAGTATTAACTTATTATTTTTATTCTAATAAATATATTACATTAAATATATTAATATCTTATTTCTATTCTAACTTACAACTTAAGTTTTAGTTCTTGAATTTTATTAAAATTTAATTAAAAAATATATTAATATATTATAATAAATTAATAATTATAATTATAATTTATAATTATTATAATAATTATAATTATTATAATAATATATATTATATTATATTATATATAATTAATTAGATTAATGACTTGTCGACTTAAAATGTTTATTAGATTACCTGAGGCCTGAATTTTTTGTTAAACAGACTTTTAACAAAATTTTGATCTAACTTATTTAGTAAACAGATTAGATCAGGTCAGATCTCAGACAGGTCAGACCATAGGTTTTATTTCCACTCCTACATATGAATTTCGAAATCGAAATCAAGATCACATACATAAGGAACTTAACCTCCTTCCACTCGAATCAACATATATTAATAAAAAAAAAATTGTATTCTTTTATAATTGATCAAAGCCTTCTATTCACTCATTAATTTTTTCACTCTCATTAATTAGTTTCTTTGTATGCTTTTGAAGCTTCTAGTTCTTACTTTCATGATTTGTGTCTATTAATATTTTGAATTAAAGCTTATGAGTTTTCTTAAAAAGTGTTATATTTATAATTATTTAAATAAATTAATGAAATAATACTATGCTAATTTTAATTTTTTTAATAGGGTAAATTAGTATGAATAAATTTCTCAATTATTTTTTAAATATAAACATCAATATTCGTTTCAATTAAAGTAATAAAGAATTAAAATAAATTTTAAAAATTTTCTAATAAATTTTAATGTACGTCTTAAAATTTTATCTTATTATTCAAATAATAAAAAAAATACCGAAAGAAAACAAGGGTTCAGCAAGGTAGTAACGGATTGGGGAGAGCATCTTAAGCAAAATAAAAAATAATAAAATAATATAACGAGAGATTTATTGGACTTTAAAACATGTTGAGAGGGTCAATGCCTCCCTTAAAGGCAACTATACGGCCCCCGCTCAAAGGTTGGTTTATGTATATTGCTGTTTATTTATTTATTTATCTGAATGTATATTACAGTTTAAAAGAGGAATTTTCTGATTTAAAAATAAAATTAGATTTGAATACTTTGGTTAAACCTGTTTTTAGCTTTTCATTTAACTTGTAATATACCAACTAGTTGATCTTCATTGATTCCATGACTGCTAAATATGACACAACCATCATGTTTCATCGAAATACACATGGTTGCATTGTGGTGAATTAAGTGGGTTAAATTTAAGGCACATATTAAATTACTAATCAATTATGAATTACTATTAGATAGGGTCAAAATTTAAACATAAAATTTTAATTTTAATTATAATTCTTTTAGAATTAAATTAGTTTAAAATTTTAAATTCTATATTTAAAATTGTCAACGAATTAGAATAAAAAATTAAAATTTTAAATTCAGTTATAATTTTATTATTTAAAGGTATGATATAAAATATTAAAAAATTATTTATAAAATTAAAATTAATAAAAATATTCATAAAATAATATTTTTATAATATAATAGTCATATTCTTTTTCATAAAGAAATTTTTCATGATTTTTTTAGAAAAAATAAGTAACTATTATAATATTTTTATATAAATATAAAAATAATTTTTTATATAAATATAAAATCTCAATAAATATAATTGTTCATAGATAAATGTGGACATAGTTAAGAATTGAAAAAAAAATTTTAACTTAATTATTTTTTAATTTTATAAAATTAGTTTATAAAATAACAATTTTAATTTTAAATATAAAAATTAAAATTAAGAGATCTAATTTTAATTTTAAGTTCTAATTACATGTTAAATTCTAACAGGCAAACTTATACTAAAATAAAACCACTCTTATAAAACATAAAACTGTATCTTACATTTTTTGATAAAAGCATGTCAAGATGACAAAAGCCAACCCTATTGTAAAGCAATTGACATTCCACATAAAGCAATTCCAGATTGATTAAAAGAAATACCCCACGACCACTTATTCAACTATTATTTCAATTATACACGATGAAATAAATAGATCTGATTGCTTTCCAATCTCACAACAAAATATGATGTCCACACTACTCTTGTCTTTAGCTGAAAATTTTTCTCCTTGGTTGTATAATCATATCAATGCATCCATAGCCAACAAGTCTATGCTCGAAACATTAGCAAACCCAACTTCATATCATCAATTAAAACAGGGGAAAAGCAGAGAGGCAATCAACAATGCAACAATGAGCACAGAAGAGATGAGGCCTTGTGACGCTGAAGATGCAGGAGTAGAAGTAGGTGAAGAAGAAGAAGAAGAAGATGATGATGATCCAGGGGAAGAGGGTGCATTCCCAGTCACTGTTGTAATCTTCACCTTCATGCCTTGACCACAGTGACCTAAGGTACCACATGCGAAGTACCGTGTACCAGGCTTGTTCAGTTTTACAACATCATTGCCACTGCTCATCGAGTTCACTGAACTGCCAAGATCACAATTCTTGTAGGCACTCTCGCTACCTAGTTCAACCACACTGTGCAACCCAGAAGAGTACTTGAACACTACCAAAAGAAAAGGAAAAAAAAAAGCATATTAATCACATTAATAAAAGTATTCCAATTCTTTTTAAGGGATTTCTTTTCTTCTTCTTTTTTTTTGGGTGTTGTTAATTAATTATGGGTAAGAAACATACCTAGTTGATCGCCAACCTTAAATGTTTGGCCTGAAACCCAAGAGTTAAAGTCTGTGGATTCATCCCAACCTTGGCTTCCACCAACTGCATGTTGTTCTGCTAAGGCCTCATTCGCGATCAAAGCAACAACCAGTGCCAACAAAATTGTGTTCTTGCGCCCCATCTCTCTTTTTTTTTTTAGGTCTCTGCCTCTTCTTTCTTCTTTTTTGGTTACCTGGGTTATATTGAGCATTGTTATAATTCGTTACTATTTATACACAGTCAGTAAACATCCTATGCCCCAGTGTCAACATATAATATAGGTTATTTCGTTATCTTATATATGTGGAAAACAATATTAAATCTGAGTTGTTAAACAATAACGTGTTAGTAACTATAAAGAATGCTTCCATCCAATTGGCTCAACATAGGTTGGCCATCTATTTGATTCCAGGGCAAAACAATAGTGCACTTTTGTGTAGTATCTCCGTTTTCAGTGTTTGCATTGGCCGCGAAGCAAACTCTGGTAGGTAAAAGTTGTCAAAGCTTTGCGTTCAAACAAAGTTAGCTTGAATCATCTTTAGGGATAGCTAGTCTGGAAGCACAAATTTTAATTCAGATGACAGATAATGACCAAAAAAGAGGAAAAAAAAAATCAGATGACAGATACATCTAGAACTAAACAGGTTTGCAGCCAGTTGCAGCTGTTAATGTACCTGAGTACATTGGGGGTATAAGGTAAATAAAGTTCTTACCCGATTTTCTTCAAGACAGGAAAAAAAAATGGAAAAAGGAAAGATATAAAGCAACTGAAATCTTGATGACCATGAGAATGTGGAAAATTGTTCAAGAGTCCCAAATGTCAGTTCAGAGCCTGTATAATAAAGGGTTGATATGAATATTATTATTAATATCAAATCTATTAGCAGCAAAAGCATGTTTCTTGCTTTGAACTAGATATCTTCAATCTATTCTAGTCAAGAATTTTCAGATGTAACACGTTCTCTGATAATCTTTTTATTTTAGATTGAAATTTATTAACTTTAATGAAAGATATATTACTATTAATTTTTTCATCTTTTGATTTAGTGCGTGTTTGAAATAACTGTAAAAATTTGATTATTTCAATAATTGATTATTATATAATTTTTTTGTTATAATCGATTATAAGAAAAAAAATTTATATTTGAATATGTTAAGCGAAAAGTAATTTTAAGTTAATCTGTTTCGCTTAAAAGAGATAAAAAAATTATTTTTATGTATTAAATTATCAAATTAAGTATAGAATGATTAAAAAATTATTTAATTGAGAATAAAATAGTATTTATATCTCACTGTTAAGAATAATTTTAACAACTTTTGTTTAAAATAGCTCAAATTTTTGTTTGAAGTCAAATAACTTTTTTCACCTCATAAAAGCTGTTGTTTTTTTGTTCATAGTTGTTGCCGAACACGTTCCGTTAGTGGCAACAATTTTTTGTTGAAAAAAAGTTGTTGATGTTAAAAAACATCTAAACCAAACTGTTCTGAAGTGGATTCAGAGGGTACTTGTAATAGGCACGCACGTGGTGGTTTCCTCTTGAGCAACGGCAGCTGAGCGTATTGAATAGGGGGTGGGTACCTGCAAAGGGACTCCAACGCTCAAGTCAGACAATGCACAAGTAGGGTTATGTAATTGGATTATCGATTACCTTATTATGATGACTTAGCCTTGTATTTATAGAGCGTATGTAGAATCCTAATAGGATCTTTATTGCATACTGGTAATTTGAGATTAGTATCCTAATAAAGATCACCTTCCCATTGTTAACGGGTAAATCCTCATAAATCAAAGATTACGATACAGGAAGTACTTAGCCATCTAGGGTAATTATGAGTCTTATAATATCGTAAGTTGATGATTGGTAGTTACGAATATTTAGGGATTTATCCTTTGCATGAATCTATCAATCATGATAATATGGCCCAATACCATTAGACATGCTAGATTCCAATGTCTGGACTGCCTTATGAGTTTTCTGTTATGCCAGCCTGTGGGGAGTCTGGCCGTGTGCATGCCGGGTTGATCCCATGGAGCAGGATCCCGGATCACGGTCCAGAACAGTTACCCCTAACTTGGCACTTGGATAGGACAGACGAGGGTCAAGTTTAGAACGGATCAACCGTCAGATGACCGACATGGTAGTCCGGAGAATATATGTCAGATTCCAGATAATTACCGGTGTCCATGACCTATCCCGATATGATTAAAGATCATTGCCCCCAAGTAAGAGTACTGGGGATTTTTCAGGATATCTTCAACGCAGATTCTGAACGCGATTCTGAATTGGCTGGTGGTAACAGTCTGAGATTCTCAGGGAAACTAGTATTTTTGAATTTATTGGGAATTAATGATCCTTTAAAGATAATGTCAGTTTCATATAGATTTTCTCAACTGCCCCTATCTTTGCGACCAATCAGAAACTTGAAGCATTTATTTTAGCTGATCTCACGAGGTCATATCACCTTTTATGGGACCAATCAGAATGCTTCATGCTCCATATAAGTAGAGAGTGCTTCTTCAGGAGCTAGCATTCCCTTCCTTTGCATTCCTCTCGTTTTACATTTTCATGTAAGAATGGTTTCTTTCGAGAGAATGAGAGTAACCTTTCCCTCATTTTCCATGTTTGTGAAGAGAACTTCATCTTCTGTAGAGATTATACTCTTATTTTTTTCCAAAGTTCTTGAAGATGTTTGATTTCCTTCAGACATTCTCTCCTTTTGATGGGAGCCTTTCTTTCTTGGCGTAAAACTGGGTTGCTATGCATTTGGGAAGGCGGAAGCCTTTCTATCCTGGCGTACATGGGAGTATCTAACCCTGCTCACTATCGTGGAGTGATGCGCCCATGGTCCAATGCATAGAAAACTTGTAGAATGCTCTGACCAACCCCTTAATTCCCAGTGCTTGACCGGGTTGTCATAGTGGATAGCCGTCCTTCTTGGATGGAAAAACCCTCTAGGAGTAACTTGGGGTGGTCTGCTTTCTTTGACTTGCTTTCAAGGAAGCATCGAGTATCCGCCTCTACCGTCATCTGCTAAGAAGGTAGGGGGGAATAAGTTGGCAGAGTAATTCTGTTTCAGAGTGGCTTTAGTCCGTTCCGGGGTGGAGAGACTATCGGAGCAGCTCCGCAATTTGAGGCAACTTGGAATGGTTGAGGCTAGTGGAATGTCCTTCTGCATAGAAGGTCGTGCCCAGTCAACAAAGGAGAGAGTGTCTCGGTCTTTATTTTCACCGTAGAGGAGGTTATGCCGAAGACTTTGGCATCGGTCCCGGGGTCGTGATTCCGGTTTGCCAGTGTTCTTCAAAGCCAATCCACTTTTTCAAGAGGTCGGGATTTGGAAATGTGGACGTGACATGATCCGGGATATTGGAGATGTTTGCTCCTTCCTCCAGGCTTCTTCAGTTGCTGCTCTTTCTTTTATATATTCCATGTCTCAATATTTTCTTTTTCTTCTTTTCCAGATGTATGACGATGTATGGAATGAGAATGAATCAATAAAGATTTTATATTCCACACTTTTCCTGTATTTTCCTGTTTCCTACCGAGATAATACCGTCGGGATAAGTCCAACGCTTATTCTGACATAACACCGTGATGATGTTGCCGAGGTAAGTCCAACACTTATCCTGGCATAACACCATAACTTCATCTCGGTACTTGTTTTGAAAATCAAGACAGCAAAGCTTGTTATTTTTCCTCAAAAATAAGCGTATTGTCCTTTATTGTAGTCTGTATTGTCAACCAAACGAGTACCACGATTTTTAGCCGGGGTCCATCGAAAGAGTCCGGGCACCTATATGACGTTTTGAATTGCTGCGCAACTATCTTTTCAATTGCTATTACAGCTGTATGGGCCACGTGGGGCGAGTTTATCGGAGGGACGTGCCTAGAGCCTTGCGCGCCATGATGGGCACCTTTTGAACTCACAATTGAGAAGACAAAAATGTCCCTTAACTGTTCAGTCCTTATAAATAAGAGTTAAGGGTTCATCATCCTCACCTTATTGTTCTTGACTGATTTTATTGAGAATTTCGTGTGGCAAAAGCTTGGTTTTTTAGGCGCCTCTCAGCCATTTCCAGTTTCCTCATCGTTCAAGCACTTTATATCTTTGCACAGTAAGTAACTCTCTTTTAATCCTTTTTCAAAATGCTCATTATTACTGAGAAGTAGAGTAGGAGTGTATTTCTGTCCTCTTTACTTTTTGCAAAATAGGTTTAGAGACTTCTAAGCTTTTCATAAACTTTGTTGCCTCCTTGGAAGACCGTCTCTGCCGCGCCAAGCACGACGGAGAAGTCCTTCTAGAAATTTGAACTCTGGTGGGAACGGAGGTCGGTAAGGGGGTTTGAATTTTTTTCGTTCTCCCCTTTCTATGTCTGAATTCATAGCATTATTGATTCTGACAATTACTTACCGACTTCTTTGGGCGTTCTTAGGATTTCCATGGCCAAAGGAAAGAAGAAGGCTAGGGCCCAAACACCGCTCCACGAGGTCCGCGATTTGGCTGATGATGACCTGATTCGAATCCAGCGAGGTCCTGGATTGGTATGCCCTTGGGTAGTGGACGACGTTTGGAATCGTCAATCTCGATTTTCAAGTGAAGCCGTACTCTGAGAATCATTATTCGTCTTGGAGTTGACCGTAAACAAAGCACGGGATAACGAATTCCAAGTCGTTTGTCCGGACTGGAATGAAATGGTGTGTTCCTGTCGGGAAGCTGGTTCACAATTCATGTTCTTGTATGAACCCTTTTTCCTTAAGCTGGGGCTTCGAATGCTATTCCCCGACTTTCAAATTGCCATCTTCCGGACTCTACACGTGGCCCCATCCCAGATCCATCATAATGGTTGGGGTTACATAATCTCCTTTGAGAGGTTTTGTAGATTAATGAACCTTAAATACTCCGTCAATACTTTCTTTTATTTTTATACTCTAATAAACACCCAAGGGATAATAAGGCAAACGAGTTGGCTTGTCATCCGGTCTAGACTTGGCCAAAAATCCTTTGACGTTTTTGAAGAAAGCTTTAAAGGATTTAAGACTTCGTGCTTCAAAATTAAAGCTGCGGAGGGATTTCATCCATTCTTCCTCAAACTTGATGGGGAACCCCAATTTCCTCTTTATTGGATGCAGGATTGTTGGGGTATCCATCAGTCTTATTGACAAAGAAGAAGGGGACCTCGACCCTGAGGAGCTTAGGTCGGTCAAGTTCATAACCCAATATGCTGAGCGACATGGGAACATCAATATCAGAGATGTTCTCTGTGTTCCTGGTGATGATCTTTTCCTTGCTTTATTAGGTAGGAATTAGGGTGTTATTACCTGTAGTGACCTTAAGTTTTTGTATTTTTTCTTCATGCATCCTCATTGTTTTGCTATGCTGACCGTGTACTTATTTTTTATTTTGTTTCAGTAAGCAACATGACTTCTGGATTTTCTGTGGTTGCCCTACAAGCTGCAAGATCCTGGAGAAAGGGGACAAAAATTGCAGGTTCTTCTTCTACTACCGCCCCGGCATCATCGAGCTGGGGTATTGTTATCGGGGAGAATATCGACCAGCTGAGTTCCCCCACCCGAAATCTTCAAGGGAGAAAAAGGCAAGCTGTCAAAGGATCTCTTTACCAGGATGGGAGGTCGTCGGAGGGCGGTGATAGAGAAAGGGAGGACCTTTTTCCAATCATCACGGGGTGCTCTGATGCCGGCCCCTTTATTGTCAGACGGCTTTTGAGCAGCGAGGTCAGGCAACATATTGTTGAGCAAGGTCTGGCCCAAACCTTGGCTAGACTTCAAAGTCAAGCTCTTCGGGCGGCTGTCGAGATTCGCGTAATTGAAGAGACTATTGAGGATGCTGACAAGAGGGCATCGGAAGAGCTGAAGACCTTGAAGAAAGAAAAGGAAAAAGTTGGCCAGAAATTGAACACGATCCTTAAACTGAACGAGGACGCTCGAGCAAGGATTGTTGAGCTGGAAAAGGCGTTGGCCGACTCTGAGTCCACCAGGAAGGCTGAGAAGCTTGAAGCTGATAAGACCATTAGCAACCAGGAGGCCCAGATAGTTCATCTTGAGAAGGACGTGGAGGAGATGGACACCATTTCTGGAAAGATCGAGGGAGAGCAGTTCCAGAATGTCGTGGCTCAAATCCAATACTTCAATCCTGGGGTTGCTCTTGTCTTGGAGGATGTTACCCCAGATAAAATCTTCCATAACGGCCAACTCGTCTTCGCAAAGGATCTTGTCCCGGGTGCTCCTGGCGCCACCTCGGAAGTTGCTCGGAACTCGGAGGGAGAAGAGATCGGAGTTTGAGCTTTTTTCCTTTTTCCTGCTTTTTGCCCCTTGCGTGGGGTTTTACTTTTTGTAATGATAATTGCCTTATGATTGGGGTTTTATATTTAATTACTTTATTTCGCTATGGGTTTGTTTGTTTTGCCATGGTCCGACTTGGGTTCAATGCCAATTTTTATAATCTTTTAATGGACTTAGGAAAAACTTTTTAACATAGGAAAACCATGGCCCAGGATCTGACACTCATATTACTGAGTGAATGACATTTCACTTGACTTAGGTAAAAATAATGCATTAGTCTATACTCTAATGTTTATGACAACCAAACGTTTTGAAACATTGGACTTAGGCAAGATAATACCTTAAGCCATACTCCACTGCTCATCATAAGAAGCATTTGGAATCTCAGACATAGGTAAGAGTAATACCTTAGTTTGGGGTATATTATGCAGAAACCCTTTTACCTTAGGCATATATATTACTTAACCTTACCCGGGGTACCCTATTAATCATTTAGATTTTGGGATCCCTTCCTGGCTTAGGTATAAAAAAGGAGCGTGTACATATAATCCGTACTTCGTCCTAATCAGTTGACCTTTTAATATTCAATGCCACATATTGAGGGTGGGCATTAGCCCTATAAATTATCACCAAGATTTGGGATGTTATACCTCTTAACATGGGCTTCTTCGGTTCTTTTGGATAGAATTTGATATCTAAATAACTCTATTTTATTGATAATGTTGGGGGGACAGTAGTCCATACAGAGCATATTATTCAAAATTAGGACGGATCAAGCACAACTCTACTAAAGGGCTAGGCCATTGCGGGTGTCTAGCTATAGTATTTTCTTAGTTTATCCGCATTCCAAAAATTCTTGATCTGGGTTCCAGATAACGTTTCTAAGGTGTGAGCTCCCTTGCTCGTGCTGACGATGATACAATAGGGGCCTTCCCAGTTAGGGGTTAGTTTCCCTTAGGAGGCATTTTTCCCTCCTATATCGGCTCTCCTAAGTACTAGGTCACCTGGTTAGAATTTTCTTGGGACCACTTTCTTATTGTACCTAACTGTTGTCTTTTGTTTAAGGGCGACGCCACGTATGTGAGCCACAATTCTTCTTTCTTCCAGTAAGTCCAAGTTTTCTCTGATTAGACCGGGGTTACTATCGTGTGAGAACTATTAGTAACGCCAGCTTAGTTTTCCAATCTCTACCGGGATCATGGCCTTACAGCCATAAGTCAGTTTGAATAGAGATTCTCCCGTGGTGGAGTGGGGAGTAGTTCGGTACGCCTAGAGAACATGATCAAGCTGCTCGACCCTGTTCCCTTTGGCTTCATCTAACCTCCTTTTTATGCCTCGCACGATAACTGGGTCAGCAGCTTGATCATGTTCTCTGGGCATACCGAACTATTCCCCACTCCACCACGGGAGAATCTCCATTCAAATTGACTTATGGCTGTGAAGCCATAATCCCGGTAGAGATTTGAGAACTAAGCTGGCGTTACCAACAGTTCTCACCTGATAGTAACCCCGATCTAATCAGAGAAAACCTGGACTTACTGGAAGAAAGAAGAATTGTGGCTCACATACGTGACATCGCCCTTAAACAAAAGACAGCGGCTAGGTACAACAAGAAAGTGGTCCCAAGAAAATTATTTTTATAAAATAATCTACCACTACCACCAAGTACTTAAACTGACCTGAGGCCTAGGGGAAAAGACCCAAAATGTCCATACCTCATTTGTAAAAAGGCTATAGTATCGAGGTCGTGAATAACTCTTCAGAGGGAGCTTGATAATAATCCACATGGCACTGACATTTGTCACAGATCTGAACGTGTGCTTGAGAGTCAGCCTCCATCGTTGGCCAGTAGTATTTTGCCTTTGATACTTTTTGGGCTAGGGCCTTGCCTCCTAAATGGTGACCACAGCTTCCCTCATGGACTTCAGCTAGAGCATATTCTGCTTCCTTCGGAGTTAGGCATTTGAGAAGGGGGGATGAGAAACCACGACGGTATAGCCGACCGTTATAGATAGTGTACTTGACTGTAGTCTTGACTAATTTAGAGGCTTCCTTTGGGTTCAGTGGCAGAGTTTCGTGCTGCAAATAGTCCAGTATGGGGGTAATCCAAGATGGCTCATGGTCCTCTACTTGGAACATGTCATGATCCGTGATGGAGGGTTGAGAGAAAGTTTCCTGGATTATGGACCAATTGTTACTAAGGCTCTTAGCACTGGCCAGCTTAGACAAAAGGTCTGCTCTGAAGTTCTGTTCTATTGGAATGTGTTATATCTTAATCTCCTCAAAGCCCTTGAGGAGTTCCTGTACCTTAATCAAGTATTTTTGTAGGAGGGGCTCCTTAGCTTGATATTCTCCTCAGATTTGGGAAGTTGCCAGCTGGGTATCACTGCAGAGCGTGATCTGTGTTGCCCCCATATCCTTTGCCATTATCAAGCCAGCAATATATGCTTCATACTCAGCTTGGTTATTCGATGTCGGGAACTCAAACTTCAGGGAATGTTCCAAGGTTAGTCCCTCTGAATTTTTCAGTATAACCCTAGCCCCGCTTCCTTTGGGATTCGATGACTCGTCAACAAAGATGGTCCAAGAGACTCCCTTAGGGTCGCTTGGGTCCGATATGAGCTCTGCTAGGAAGTTGGACAATGCTCGGATTTTTATTGCAAGCTATGGTTCATAGATAATCCCAAAATCAGAGAGCTTAATTAACCACGTAATTATTCTTCCGGCCAAGTCTGGTTTATGTAATACCTGCCGGATAGGTTGATCTGTTCTTACCACCACTGGGTGGCATTGAAAATATTGTCAAAGTCTTCTTACTATGATAATGAGTGCGAAGATGACCTTCTCTACCTTTTGGTAACGAAGCTCGGGGCCCTGCAGAACCTTGCTTACAAAATAGAACAGCTTCTGTCTTTCGTCAGTTTCTCAAATCAACACTGAGCTTACAGTCTCATCGTGGACGAAAATATATAAGTAGAGTGTCTCCCCAGTATCCGGCCTTGTCAAAATAGGAGGGGAGGATATGAGATTCTTTAAGGACACGAAGACGTCTTCACATTCTTGGGTCCATTCAAAATCTTTCCCCTTCTTAAGTAGCTTGAACAAGGGGAGAAACTTGTGGGCGACCTTACCCAAAAATCTTGTGAGGGCCGCTATGCGCCCTGTGAGCTGTTGTACTTCTTTAACATTTTGAGGGTTTCTCATGTTAAGGACCACCTGACACTTGTCGGGAATGGCCTCAATTCCTTGGTGGGTTAACATGAATCCCAAAAACTTTTTGGCCTGGACCCCAAATGCTCACTTCTTTGAGTTCAGCCTCATGTTGTGCTTCCAGACTTGTGCAAATGCTTCCTCTAGGTCTGTTGTGTGCGATCCCTCTTGCGGGATTTTTACTATCATGTCATCTATATAAACTTCTAGCATCTTCCCCACTTGGTCTTTAAAGACCCTGTTCATAATCCTCTTGTAGGTGGCCTCTGCATTCTTCAGACCAAAAGACATGATCTTGTAGCAGTAACTCACCCTATCAGTAATGAAGGCGGTTTTGTCTTCATCTCCGGCATACATGGGGATCTGATTGTACCCGGAATGTGCATCCATAAATGAGAGCCATCTGAAACCCGAGGAGCTATCCACTAGCTTATCCACATTGGGAAGTGGGTATGGGTCTTTCGGACAGGCTTTATTCAAATCCGTATAATCTACGCACATTCTCCACTTCCCATTGGATTTCTTTACTAGGACCACATTAGAAAGCCATATGGTATAGGAGATTTCTCTGATAAAGTTACCACTTAATAGCTCCTTGACTTGTTCTTCAACGACTTGCTGCCTCTCGAATCTAAACTTTCTTTTCTTTTGAGCAACCGGCTTGGCACCCTTTTTGATTGACAAGTGGTGGCAGATGAAGGTGGGGTCAAGTTCGGGCATGTCGGAGGACGTCTATGCGAAAAGGTCTCTATTTTTTAATAACAGCTCTGTCAGTTGTTGTTTTTCTTCTTCATCCAGACATGCTCTAATCTTAGTAACCTGTTCTGCGTTGGCTCTAAGTTGGAGGGGTTGCAATTCACCTTTTGGCTGGGGTCGAGTATCCCAAATTTCTTCTCTGACGTCCAACTCAGTCATTAGTATATTGACCTGGTCAAGGATCAGGCTGGGGACTACATATCTCTCTTTTTAGGGTGCTCTACAAATTTTTAAGTTCTCATTATAGCATTTTCTAGCAGTAATTTGATCACCTTTAATAGTGACAACGTCATTGTTCTTGTTGAGGAACTTAATCACGAGGTGAGTGGTAGACACCACGGTGCTAAACGCGTTGAGAGAAGGACGACCCAGGATGATATTATAAGCCAAAGGGCAGTCCACAATTAAGAACTTTACCTTGATCGTCCTAAAAAGTTTAGACGATCCGAGGGTCAGGTGGGTTTCGTAGTGTCCAACCAGGGTGATTTTTTCCCCTGTGAAACCCGTCAATTCTCCAACATGAGGAGTTAAGTCTGATTGCGGTAGCTCTAACTTCTGATAAAGATCTAGAAACATAATGTCCGCTGAACTCCCTTGGTCGATAAAAATTCGGTGGACTTCGGCATTGTATATTATCCCTGAGATGACAAGTGGATCATTGTGATTCGGGATAATTCCGTCGTAATCCTCGTCTGAGAAAGTGATAGGAGGCGTCTTTTTACCTTGTGCTTGTGTCCTGGGTGTTGAGTGGGCTATGCTAAACACAGCCATTCTAAGAGCTTTCTTTTGAGCTACGTTTGAAGACCCTCCTCCGAAAAAGCCACCGGCGATAGTATGAATTGTCCTATTGGGCTCAGAGCGATGGTCATCGTTATCATCGGGGGGAGCATCCCTATTCCTATCCTGCCGATCGTTACTATCTCAGGGAGGTGGAGTCCGGGATCTTTTCCTGGGACTTCTTATCTTTCTTCTGTGCTGAGGGGATGGACTTCGACGTGGACTGCATTTGTCAATTCTGCATCTGTTACCCCCCTCGTTATTTTGGACACGAAGGATATACTGTTGTAAGCGTTCGGCCTTGATTAAGAATTCAATGGCATCACGTAATTGATAGCAGTCCTCCGTATCATGGCCGTAGCCCTTATGCCATGTGTAATGCTTGGAATGATCCTTTTGTTTGTGCTTCTTGATAGGAGGCGGTCTCCAGATATTCTGAAACTCCGTATACATCACTTCCCTCAGGATTGTTTCCCGGGGTGTGTTCAGGGGAGTATAGTCAGAATAATTTCTCCGGGGTGGGCTACCTTTTGGAGGTCGTGGCTCATAACACTAAATTTTATACATTTTATAATCCTCTCACTGGGCTTCTTAAGGTTCAATTAGGCTTAATTTAGTTAGTTTTATCACATTTTGTGATATTGAGCCGAATTAGATCATTAAACGAATTATTGCATAAATTAGCCTTAATTTATCTCTTTGACAATGTTTAGTAAATTGGCTATATCTTGAATTGTAAATATCTGATTGATATGATTTTGGTCTTGTAGGAAAGCTAAGATAATTCCCTACAACTTTCATGAAGACCTCAAAGGCCTAATCACACGGTTGGATAACTTAAATTGGAATTGAAGCAAGACCATATCTTGAGTTGTAGAAATGATTTTTGACCCAAACTAACGACATTTGAAAGATAAGATCCAGGCCTACAACTTTCATGAAAACTACTTTGTTAAAAAATGACGAATGCAATGACTTCAGAGCTAAATGATTTTAGAGACAAAGAATCTCTATAATTTTTCACTCACCAAAAGTTATTTGATATTTTTCACTCATTTTTCACTCATCCACTCACTCATGACTTAACTTCTTTGTCATTTTGTATCCCTAATCCTCTATAAAAGGTACCATTGGCAGATCATTTAAGAGTCTTGGTCTTAGAGGCTAAGATCATGCTATTGTGTTGTTTGTTTATCTTGTTGTAATTTTCTTTTATTCTAAATTGAAGTTATGCTATTCTTCTTCTTCTTCTTCTTCTCTTTTCCTTTCTTCTTGTCTATGAGTAACTAAGTTTCATTTTATTTGGGTGAAAGGGTGAAGCTCTTGGTAATAAGTTAAGGTTAAATTAATTTCTCTCTTGTGCTTAAATGATATATTATCATGTAGCCATTATATTTGTTGTATTTTGTTTCCAATCAATTTAGAAACCCTCCTTGTAAAGTGGAGTTCATGATTTGTTGTAGACAAGAGATTGACACAATGAATGCTTGAACCCATTTACAAGTGTTGGTGTTAGAAACTTTCCTTGTAAAATGAAGATCTTGATTTGTTATAGACAAGAGATTGATACAATGAATGCTTGAACCCATTTACAAGTGTTGGCGTTAGTGGATAATTAAAGGAACCATAATATAATTAATATAACTTTTAAAGAACTTTGAATGTTATATTTTCCGATTGGAACCTTCGTTATGTGTGGATTCTAATTGAGTTATAAAAGAATTAATCTTGTCCTTAATTTATTTACTAAGAGTGGATCTCCTAACCCAAGCAATTCCTTTTTACATGTGAACAATTTTATTTATCATCTTTATTTTTGTGACAAATCTTTTCCTTACCTCAACAAAATTTTCTTCATTAATTCTTTGTGGATCGACCTCGGACTCCCGAGAATTTATTACTTGAGACAATCTGCACTTGGGTTAGTAACTTTTAATCTGCATCAAGTTTTTGGCGCCGTTATCGAGGACTTGATTTGAAGAACAAATTCATTGTGTAAATATTTTGTATATATATATATATTTTTTTTCTACTCTTTTTAATTTTTCTCTCTTCTTTGTACATACTAACGTACTAACTTAGTAGGAAAAACTCTCTTTTTTATTTTCCGTATTTTACTAATGTACTAACTTAATGGGAGAAACTCTCCCTTTTATTTTCTGTATTATACTAATGTACTAACTTAGTGGGGGAAGCTCTCCCTTTTATTTTCTGTATTTTACCTTCTGTACTTTACTTTCTACACTTTAAATTCTGTAATTTACTTTCTGTTAATATTTATTTGGTGGTCGGTTTATACCACCCCTTTGTAAATTTTTATTTGGTGGTTGATCATTACCACACCTTTGTTAATTTTTATTTGGTGGTTGGTTATTATCATACCTTTGTTAATTTTTTTTTACTGGTTGGTTTATACCACACCCTTGTGAATATATATTTGGTAGTCGATTTATACCACATCCTTGTTAATATATTTAACGGCAGGTTTATGCCGCCTACTTGTTAATATTATTTTTTTTATTACCATGGCAGGTTTATCGCCTACTTGTTAATATTATTATTTTTTTCTTTTTTTACAATGCAGGTTTATAGTGCCTACTTGTTAATATTTTTTTAGGTTGAACTCTGTATATATTTTTATTTTATTCTTCCTATTTCTTCTTTTCTTTTGTCATGTGTAGTTAAATTTGTGTGTTTCTAGGGTGAAGACGTAACTTGATTCAATCGACATGTATTAAGATTGAAATTTTAATCAATTTCCTTTTTATTCAATTTGAGTGCTTATTATGATTTTTAATACTTTCATGAATTGGTCACTCATAAATTGATCTAGTGAGGTGTATGTAGAATCGAAAGGTTTGCATATGACCTAGACCATAAATAATAAGTGTCATGATTTATAATCATCTAGGAATGGAGGTTATAGGTTGTGTGGGAGAATTGTGGTATTTTCCATGAGAATCCATAGAGTAAAGGTCATGCCTTTAAGAGTTAAGGTTTAGACCAAGGAATTGAGTTTTAATTAATTACTGGATTCTCCCCATCAATTGAATGATTAGAAATTAATTAGAATAAAGGTCCCAAAGCTACTCTATTATCTATGATATATTATTGAATCAAGTGAAGTCAGATCCCTAGTGTTTTAATTTCATGTGTTTACATCCTTAATGTGTTTTGCAATCTTAGGAATCTGACTCAAAAAGACTCTGTTTGCCAATTTATAAGAAAATTGGATAGGAAGCTTATCCTCAACTCATAGAAGGCGTTTAAGCCGTTACTAGACGTAAAACCAGAGGAAGATATGAGCCACAATCACAACTACATGTATATATTTTCATGCATATCTTCTTTAAAAAAATTAAAAAATTTTGGCAAGACGACTCCTTATCTCTGCTTCCACTGTTGATGAGTTGATTGATAAATTAAAAGCTTTTGTTTATGAACTTGATTTAGTAACAACTCAGATAGATTAGTCAGAAGGAAGTGGTGAAGGAAGCAGTATGAAAAACAAGCCAGACCAGACACTCCAACTATTTAAATAATTACAAGCTTTGGTTTTATTCATCGTACTTTGTTTCTGTTTAAATTTGTGTGAGCTTTCTCTTTTCAGTAATTGCAACAACAGGTAATATCTTCTATCCTTTACCTATCTATATTTTGACATTAAGGACAATGTTGTGATCTAGTTAGAGGGAAGGATAGTTGTGTGAATAGTTGTGTAAAAACAAAAAAAAATAGAAAAACCAAAAAAAAAAACAAAAAAATAATTAGGAAGTGTGTTTATTAATATGTTTGTCATGTTTATATGTTTGTCAGCAATTTACTAACAGTTAAACCAATTAAGGATGTCAGAGTAAAGAGTAAATTTTGCTTTGGAGGTAATTTTACTCTTGAGACATATTTTAGTTGGGGTAGATAACTATTGTTGTGTGGAAGTAGCAATTCAAATTCAGGAAAATTTGCATGATTGAGTAATTGTCTTTTTCTTAAACATTACATGCTTGGTTATGGATGTTGAATTGGTGAACTGAGAATGATAGATATATGCCTTGTGAGATTTTGAGTCTATCGATGAATGGATTGAACATCTGTACCATTCTCTTCTTTCTTGTGTGATTTTTTTTCACTCATGGAATTGTTACTCTAAAACTTGTTTTGATTCTTTTTGAGGCTATATTTTCACATGCATACATAAACATGATTGAGGCATTTTTCTTGAAATAGTTACTTTGACCAAATAGCCAACCTTGCATATTTTCCCTTGTGCACCCTCTTTAAGCTTATTTGACCATTCCTTGTTTCTAGTTCATAACGTGCCTTAAAAAAATCATATTCTTACCTAACCTTAGGGAATAAGAGAGCATTGACTTTGTTATTGGTTGAGTTTTTTTTTAATAAGTGTGGGGGTGTGTGTGCAAAATGTTCCTAAAAAAAAGAAAAGAAAAGAAAAGAAAAGAAAAGAAAAGCTGACTACTGCTGCAATCAAAGAATGCACCTTGTGACATATTCATACCTAGAATAAGAGTGGATACTTGGAAATAACAGGAAGAGAAGGAGAATGTTCAGGCCTAACAATAAATTCAACCTACCAATTTGGCATTGATCTTCAACAAAACATTATTAGTCAAATATTGGTCATTGTCCTTTATGAGAAGGAAGCAAACAGAGAAGGAACTAAGAAACTCTTGGGAAATTTAGACTAAATATTCTCAAACATCTTCTCCACTTTAACTGTATCATAATGCTCTTTGGTATTTAATCGGTCATATCTATATTACTTTCTCTTTTACCTTGACCCCATTATAACTTTGGATAAAGTCCTCATGATTTGTGTATATATGTTGTTTTTGAGTAGCGGAGAAGTAGAAGATAGGCAAGCATATGGTAGTTCAATTATTCATGAGTTGAATAGAGTGAAATACTTATCTTTTAAACACTTGAGAGATTGTGAGTGAATTCTATGAGGATCTATCATTCTTGATTCATTCTTTTCATCTGAAGTTTCCTTGCTTGTTGGTTTGAGATGAGAAGAAATTTTACCACATGAATGTTTTGATTCCTTGATTGTCTAGTTGCTCTTCTTGAGTCATTGAATCCTTTGGAGTTTTTTTTTAGTTTTTGAGTCTGTGTTGTTTTTCTTTGTTCCTTGATTTTTGTCTTATGTGTTTTGTACAGGAGTGTAAAAGTTAAGTATGGGAGAATTTGATAACACTATATTTTATATATTTTATAATCCTCTTACTGGGCTTATTTAAGGTTCAATTAGGCTTAATTTAGTTAGTTTTATCACATTTTATGATATTGAGCCGAATTGGATCATTATGCAAATTATTGCATAAATTAGCCTTAATTTATCTCTTTGACAATGTTTAATAAACTGACTATATCTTGAATTACAAATATCTTATTGATGTGATTTTAGTCTTATAGGAAAGCTAAGACAATTCCTTACAACTTTCATGAAGATCTCAAAGGCCCAATCACACGGTTGGATAACTCAAATTGGAGTTGAAGCAAGAACTAAGGTGCTGATCCTGATAGCTTGACCTATGTGTACTGTTAATGACATAGCTCGGGCTATATGATGTCAAATAGGCTGAAATTTTGATGGTTGATATCTAAGACCCAAATCTACAACTTTCATGTTGAACACAAAACCCAGTTCAAACTCCTTGGAGATCATATTGGGCTTGGAAGTCAGAATGGAGGAGCTGTCACTGGACCTGAGCAGTATGCAATAATCAGACTATATCTTGAGTTGTAGAAATGATTTTGTGGATAAATGACCCTAATATGTTTTGATTAATGACTAAACTTAATATGATTATTATTTTAAGTCACTAACTGCTTGCCAAGCTTGAAATTTTCAATGAGATTTAAAGGAGCAAGTAAAGTCAATGCAAGGATCAAGAAGGATTACTTGAAGAAGAAGCATCATGAAGAAGCAATACAATGAAGATCATTAGGAACATGTTGTAAAGAAAAGACTCAGTTTAATTCTTTGATTAAGCTCTCTCAAATAAGTAAAAATGATTTTTCAAAAGAATAAATGGACTAAGAATGAACAAGGTTAATTAATAAGTTTGTATATCTATGTGTAAATCAATGTACTTTCAGTTAATTAACTAACTTTTGATGAAAACCTATGTGTACATCTATGTATAAATGTTATACATCTATATATACATCGATTGATTCTGGACTTACTTGATCAATATGCACGTTTGCATATATACATCGATTGGTACATCGATGTATAAATAAAACAGAGGCTAGAATGCATTTGATATATATATATATATACATCGATTCGTACATCTATGTATAAGTTAAGACAAAATTTTTTGACAGATATACATCGATTAGTACATCTATGTATAAGTCAAAACAGAAACATTTTACTTTAATACATCTATTGATACATCGATGTATAAGCCAAAACAGAAGAAAGAATGTTTTAAAATAACTATACAATCGATTAGTTAATCGATATCTTCAGGGTTAAAATTTAAAGTGTTTTTGAAGAACAACATCGATGTATTCATGTGTGTATCTTTCAAGATCAAGAACATCCAAGATAACAATTGATTAGGCAATCAATGTACATATGTTATAAAAGTGAAATCTTGTTAATACATCTGTGTACACATCGATTGACTAATAACATAATTTTTCTATTAAGTCTGTTATGATCTCAACAGATTTGTAAAATGTATTCAACTAATCTATTTTGAGATATACCTATATAAGGACATTAGCAAGCACTTTTTCAATAACAATTGATTCAATATACGAAATCATACACTCAAAATTCAGAGAGCTTTTCATTGAAGAAAAATAGAGTATTTTCTCTTTAGAAATTCAATTTGTAATATATGATTTCTTGGAATTTGATTCAATCTTTTCATAGTTTGTAAAAGAGAGATAAGAGAGAAGGTTCTCTCGCTGGTTAGATCAAGAGTAGAAGGGACTCTTGGTGCTGTGCAAGAATAAAAGGAATTCTTGTGGGTTTTGCAAGATTGCTTTGACTGAAAAGCTGTCATTTGGGTAGAAGGAACTAAGAAGTGAAGTTTTTGTAAAGAATCTTGTATATTAATTTTCTATAGTGGATAAATCTCACAGTGGTGTGGGGACTGGATATAGGTTACCAGAAGAGGTAGCTGAACCAGGATAAATCTCAGTTTGTAATTTTCTCTATCCATTAACTCTTTATTTGCTTTACTATTGAATGTATGAATTAAGCAATATGTTAGGGATGCTTGTATGATCTAATTTGTTAATGATCATGTTTTAATCTGAAATCAATCTTATTGCGAATATTTCTTTATAAATTTCAATTCTTGATTGCAATACATCTTGCAAAAATATATTTTGGTTTGTTAGTTGACAAAATCTCTTTCTTTGATTAAAGAAAAGAATCAGTTTTTGCAAAAAGGGGAAAAGTTTCAAAAACCTATAATACTCAATTCAACCCCCCTTCTTGAGTAATCAGAAGCCACAACCAACAAGTGGTACCAGAGCTTTCACTATTGTGTAAAGCTTAATAGCTTAAGAGGATGGCTTCAAATGATATCTTGGGAGAAAGGGCTTCCTTGGCAAGACCCCCTGCTTTCAATGGCACTACCTATATGTATTGGAAAGAAAGGATGTTAATATTTCTTGAGGCTAGTGGCATTGATGTCTTAGATGCTGTTAAGAATGACCCATACATTCCTCACTCTCTTGATGCAAATGGCAACAAGAAAGAAAAACTAAGAAGTGATTGGGATGATGAGGACAAAAAGAAAGTAGGTTATAATGCTAAAGCTAAAAATATTATAACTACTACCTTGAGTTATGATAAATTTTTCAGGGTTTCAAATTGTAAGATAACCAAGCAAATATGGGATACGCTGCAAATTACTTATGAAGCAACCAGTAATGTAAAGAGAGCAAGAATGAACTCACTCATGCACAAGTATAAACTATTTCACATGAAGAATGGTGAAGACATCAATGATATGCAAAGAAGGTTCACTCACATTGTGAATCAGTTGAATAGACTTGAAAAGAGCATTTCAGATGAACAACAAATCAACAAGATCATGAGATATTTGACAAGAGAATGGCAACCAAAAATTACTGCTATAGCTGAATCAAAGGACTTGGAAACCATGAATATTGCCACACTATTTGGCAAACTCAAAGAACATGAGATGGAGTTGCATAGATTGAATGATCATGAAGAGAAAGAGAAGAAGAAAAGAGGCTTATCACTTAAAGCAATTATCTCCAAAGAAAGTCTTGATAGTGATGAAGATGAAGTTGAAGATGAAGATGAATCTGAAGAAGATATGGGACTGCTAGAAAGAAAATTCAAAAGATTCCTCAAAAAGAAGAAAACTTTCAACAAAAGGCCTTCAAATTTCTTTTCCAAGAAGAACACTTCAAAAGCTGAAAGTTCAACATCAAATGTGAAGTGCTATGAATGTGGCAGACCTGGACATTACAAGAATGAGTGTCCTAAACTTTAAAAGAAGGACAAGCATGATAATCATGAGTCCAAGGACAAGAAGAATGGAAAGCCAAGAAGAGCATACATAGCTTGGGAAGAAAATGATATGGATTCCTCTGAACATTCTGAGGAAGAAGAGGCCAATCTTTGTCTCATGACTAACCATCAAAGTGACAATGAAGATGAGGTAAATGAAATTCCCCTACCTATGATGAACTACAAGATGCTTTTGATGAATTACATAGTGAATATCTGAAAATTGCTAAGCAATTAATGTCATTTAGGAAAGTCATTGCTAAACAATATAGTGAAAATGCATCTATTCAAATTAAAATTAAAGAATTAGAAGCTAAGAACATTAAGCTAAGTACATCTAGTTCTATTTGTTCTAATTGTAAATTTTGGAAAATGAAGTTAAAAAACTGGAAACCACTCTATCTAAATTTGCTATGGGAAGAAATAATCTAAATGCCATGCTAGGATAGCAAAAAGGAGTATATGACAAAGCTGGAATAGGCTATAAACTAGCAATGCATGAAAAAGCTTTTAAGAAACTCTTTATTGCACCTAAATCCTCTACTAGTCCTTTTGTTAAATGTTTCTATTGTGCCAGAAAAGGATATACAGCTTCTACATGCTATCTTAGAAATCCTTCAAGGATTAGTGTTAAACAAATTTGGGTTCCCAAGGGAATATATGTTATGACTAACACTACAGGACCCAACAAAATATGGGTACCTAAGAGAAATGCTTAAATCCGTTTTGTAGGTGTGTTTGAGAGCTAAAAGTTTAAATTGGTATCTTGATAGTGGCTGCTGCAAACATATGACTAGAGATATCAATAAGTTCTCATCCTTCACTCCTAAACAAGGTGGAAGTGTCACCTATGGTGATAACAATAAAGGAAGGATCTTAGGAGTTGGAACAATTGAAAAAAGCATAACTACCAAGATAGTCCATATGAACTCTATAAAGGTAGAAAACCAAATGTTTCACATTTTCATATTTTTGGTTGTAAATATTTTGTACTAAATAATGGAAAGAATAATCTAGGTAAGTTTGGTCCTAAAGCTGATGAAGGAATCTTTCTAGGCTATTCATCATCTAGTAAAGCTTTTAGAATTTTCAATAAAAGAACACAAACAATTGAAGAATCTGTACATGTTACATTTGATGAAACTAACCCTAAAAGGTTGGGAGAGGAATTTGTTGATGATGTTGCAGAAGTTTTAGAAGAGATTCAACTTGAAGAAAAATAGGACAATGCCAAAGTGGATGAAGCAGTGGAAATTCCAGAAGATTCTCAACATGAAGATCTACCTAAAGAATGGAAAACTGTAAGGAATCACCCTCTGGATAACATAATTGGTGAAATATCCAAAGGGGTAACCACTAGACATTCCTTAAGAAATGCATGCAATAACATGGCTTTTGTATCACAAGTTGAACCTAAAACTATAGATGAGGCAATTATTGATGAAAATTGGATTATGGCAATGCTAGAAGAACTTAATCAGTTTGAAAGAAATAAAGTTTGGAAACTTGTTCCTAAAACCAAGGACAAACAAATAATTAGTACAAAATGAGTGTTTAGGAATAAGCTTGATGAAAATGATATAATAATAAGAAATAAAGCAAGATTAGTAGCCAAAGGCTATAATCAAGAAGAAAGAATTGACTATGATGAAACATATGCACCTGTGGCTAGATTAGAGGCTATTAGAATGTTGTTAGCATATGCATGTATTATGGATTTTAAATTATATCAAATGGATGTTAAGAGTGCATTCCTAAATGGATATATACAAGAAGAAGTGTATGCTGGTCAACCCCCTGGATTTGAAATAAATAAATTTTCTAATCATGTGTATAAACTCACTAAAGTCTTGTATGGACTTAAACAAGCTCCAAGAGCTTAGTATGAAATGCTAAGTAATTTCTTACTTCAAAAGGGATTTGCAAGAGGAAAAGTTGACACAACACTTTTCACTAAAAGACAAGCACAAAACATACTACTTGTTCAAATTTATGTTGATGATATTATATTTGGTGCTACTAATGAATCTTTGTGTAAGGAATTTGCCAAATTAATGCAAAACGAGTTTGAAATGTCTATGATGGGAGAGCTTACATTCTTCCTTGGACTACAAATCAAACAATGTAGTGATGGGACTTTTATAAGGCAAACTACGTACTGCAAAAAACTATTGAAGAAGTTTGGAATGGAGAATGCAAAGGAAATGGCTACTCCAATGAGTCCATCATGTTACTTGGACAAAGATGAGAAAGGTAAATCAGTAGATGTTTCCAAGTACAGAGGTATGATTGGTTCCTTACTTTAATTAACTGCTAGTAGACTTGATATAATGTTTAGTGTGTGTATGTGTGCTAGATATCAATCAAATCCTAAGGAATCACACTTAACTACTTTAAAAAGAATCATGAAATACTTTTTAGGAACCAAAGAAATGGGATTATGGTATCCTAAAGGATCAACATGTAACTTAGTAGGATATTTTGATTCTGACTTTGCTGGATGCAAGTTAGATAGGAAAAGTACTAGTGAAACCTGCCACCTTCTAAGAAACTCATTAGTTTCTTGGTTTTGTAAGAAACAAATAAGTGTGGCTTTATCAACTGCTGAAGCAGAATATGTTGTAGTAGGAAGTTGTTGTGCACAAATCCTATAGATGAAATAATAACTTATTGATTATGGTATTCTCTTAGAGAAAGTACTAATCAAATGTGATAATACTAGTGCTATAAATCTCACTAAGAATCCTATAATGCATTCCAGAACTAAACACATTGAGATAAGACATCATTTCATAAGGGATCACATTCAAAGTGGAGATATAATCATTGAATATATTGATACATCTAAACAATTAGTTGATATTTTCACTAAACCATTGGCTAAAGAAAGCTTTTTCTACATAAGAAGAGAGTTAGGAATAATTGATCCTACCTATGCTTGATGTTTTGAATGTTAAATGTGTGACATTTTGATGTTTGATGTTATACAATCAATTGATATAAGTATGAACTGTATACATGACTCTCTGGAAGTCATTATACATCGATTAAATAATTGATTATTGTGATAAAATAAGAACAGGAAATTTTATTAATCGATTAGACAATCAATTACTTTTAATTAAATAGGTCCAGTATATGATAGAAATCGATTTACACATTGATTGAATAACTAATCTTAAATACACTACTTACTGTAAGAGATTATGCATCGATTGACACATCGATTAGAATGGTTTTAAAACACTGACCCTATGTATACATCGATTGTAACATCGATTGCATGATAAATCCAAAATTTAGAACTCATTGACTTACTCTATACATCGATTTATACATCGATTGAATGTATGCTGCAATTATTGGACTCTCTGACATTGCTTATACATCGATTCACACATCGATTAGCATGTGTATTGGAGGTAAAAACCCTTTAATACATCGATTGGGAAATTGATTGACTATTCTGGGTTTATTAATTTTAACTTCCCTCCAAAATCTTCACCCGTCTAAACCAAACTTTCAGAAAATCAAAACCCTAGCAGAGCTCGTGAATGTCTCCAATGGCTCGTGTGAAGCAACCTCAACCCTATACTCCTGTTCCCTCTAACTCTACATCTTCCTCCTCAACTCAATCCTCCACCCCTCAACGTGTATCACCCATAACAACCCCTGTTCATCCTAAAAGAAAAGGGACTGAGAAAGCTCAGCCTTCTCAAAGAATTGACAAGCTTCAAATCAAAAGCTTGAAGAAGAAAAAACAGGACAAAGGAAAGAAGGTTACTGAATCTTCAAGACCAACACCTATGAAACAAGAAAAGAAGAAGAAGGTGGTGAATGACACACCCAAAAAGAAAACTGTCCAAAAGAAAAGAAAAAGGACAGAGGAAGAAGAAGATGATGATGAAAGAGTTACTGAGATTGAACTTCTCAAGAGGTATTTCTCTGATGAAGAACACATTATGCTTTATAAGAACAATTTTAAGCACAGAGATACTCATGAAGCTAGAACTGTAGATTTCAATTATTTTGAAGCTCATGAATTTACTTTTCACAAAATTTTAGAATAGTACAATCTGAGTCAATTTCTGTAGATTAAGAGTGACATTTACCCTACATCGATCAAAGCATTTTATTGTACATATGAAATGGACAATAAGGGATTCTCTGCTGAAGTAAAGAACACTAAAATTGAGATGACTTTTGAAGAATTTGCTCAATTTACTGGATTAGATTACAAAGGAAGTAATTTTGCTAGTATTGGAACAGACAGTATTTGGATTAAGACCTTTGATAGGGAAGAAGCAAATAAGGTGCTTCTAATTGAAAATGCACCAGAAGGGAGACTGATTAATATCAGTTTAATGCACATTCAGTATAGGCTCCTGTAATATGTGCTGTGCAGGATACTACTACCAAGATTAGGAAATCATGCTATGGCGCAGAACAATGACATCTTAATGCTTTGGGCTATGCTACAAAAGAAGCAACTAAGTTGGAGCTACATAATTGCTTGAACCCATTTACAAGTATCGGCGTTAGTGGATAATTAAAGGAACCATAATATAATTAATATAACTTTTAAAGAATTTTGAATGTTATATTTTTCGATTGGAACCTCCGTTATGTGTGGATTCTAATTGAGTTATAAAAGAATTAATCTTGTCTTTAATTTATTTACCAAAAATGGATCTCCTAGCCCAAGCAATTCCTTTTTACTTGTGAACAATTTTATTTATTATCTTTATTTTTGTGACAAATCTTTTCCTTACCTCAACAAATTTTTCTTCATCAATTCCTTGTGGATAGACCTCAGACTCCCGAGAATTTATTACGTGAGATAACCTGTACTTGGGTTAGCAACTTTTAATCCGCATCAGTGGCCCTGAGGAATTATAGTTGGACTTCTGGTGGGAAGACTCACCCTTGTCCCACCTCCTGTGGTCTTCTATTGCCTCCTCTAAGTAGACATATTTCTCAGATCATTTCTGGAAGTTAGTCAAATTATTTGGCTTCTTCTTTGCTAAGGACTTAAAGAACTCAAAACTTACACGGAGACCACTTCTGGCGTAATGTAAGGCTATCCTATCTTCAAAATTCTCTACGTTGGTGCATGCTGCCATGAATCGCCTAACATAATCTCAGAGGGTTTCGTGCTTTCCTTAGCGAATTTTGGCCAAGGACTCGATGGATTTAGGTTGCTCCTTGCTGGTGGTTTATTACAACAGAAAACGTTGTTCATGATCCGACCAATCTACCACAGACCCCCTTGGTTGGCTGGTAAACCACTTGAGGGCTCCCTTTTTTAGGGAAAGGGGGAAAGCTCGGCATAGCAACTCCATGGACCCGCAATAGAAACATAATGATTATTCGTAGGCATTTATATATTCTTGGGGGTCTGATAATCACATATTTTACACATTTATAAGCCCTCATTTTTAGTGATTTATACTATTCATGTACTTAAGTGTTTGACCTTGGACATGTTTTATAAGTTGGGCTTAAATTTGGGCTTAATTGAATTTTCCCAACATTATTGAGTTTTGATGTTGTGTCTGTATTCCAGCCATAACTTGAGTTCTAGACATCTAAAAATTATGCATTTTACCTTGTAAGAAAGCTGAGAGGAAGCTCTACAACTTTGATGAAGAGCTCAAAGTCTCAATCAGATATCTAGTGGGCCTAATTAGGCCTGGAAGTTCAGACTCAGGTTTGAGGAGCATATGGCACTAAAGTGAGCAGATCTTGGTCAATTCAAGTCCAATTCAGATGAAACTTGGTCCATTTCATTCCTACAAGGCCCAGGTATGTTTGAGAAGTATAAAGAGGCACTAGAGCCCAATTTAGGGGGCAGTTTTATAGTTGGAGAGTGGGGATCCGAAAATCAAGTTTTTATTCCATACTTTTTTCACTTCTTTCTAGAATTCTCCTCTCTCCTCTCCTTTCTCTCTAATTTTTGTTCTGGGTTTTCCTTTTCTAATGGAGGGCTAAAACACCTTGTAATCAATTCGGGATTCTTGAAGAAATTTCAGTTTGAATTCTTGAGATCTTGCTCTAATTTCTTATTTTGAATTGTATTTGGATTCTTCTTCTTCCCCTTCTTTTTTGTTTTCTTGATCTGATTGGATCTTGAATTAGGATTAAGAATTGTGATTGAATTAGGTTGATTAATCTAGTTTAGTCATGGAATTAGAAGTTAAGTGCTGATTTGTGCTTAGATTAATTGAATTCAGATCTAAAATTAACATAGATCTAACATAAATTTTGCGATTGCGAATTTGTGTATCAATTGTTAATTGAATTGTAGATGATTATCTAATAAGAATTCTGGATTTAATGCTGCCTATAGATAGGAGTATAGTTGATGTTGCTAGTGAATGGGCATTGGTAGACAAGACTCCTATGGCTGCAAGGAATCTGATTAAGAATATGGCCACTAATTCCCAACAGTTTGGCACTAGAAGTAACTCAGTGGTATTGACTAGAGGTGTCCACGAAATTGAGGCTGCCTATGTTGCAGATCATAGGAAATTGGAAAGCAAAATTGATGATCTCGCATCCTTGGTGAGACAATTAGCTGTGGTTCAACAACAGCAGCCTACTGCAGTAGTTCCTGCCAGAGTATGTGGCATCTGTACTTCTGCTGATCATCCTACAGATTCTTGTCCTACACTACAAGAGGGTGACACTGATGGTACCCCCCTGGTCTATGCAGCAAACATTTATAACAACAGGCCTCAGCAGCAGCAGCAGTAGAGTTATAATTTATCCTCCAACAAATATAACTCAGGTTGGAGGAATCATCCCAATCTAAGGTGGGGGAATAACTCTACACCATCTGCCCCTACTTAATTTAGGCAGCAGCAGTAGCAGATCCCTTTCCAATCCACTGCAGGATCCAGTAGACTATATCAGCCACCCTTCATGCTGCAGCAGCCTAGTGCAACACCTCCTAAATCTGAGCTAACCTTGGAGGACTTAATGAAACAAATGGCAGTGAACAACTTACAGTTCCAGCAGAGAACTGAAGCTACCATTCAGAATTTGGAGAACCAGATTGGACAGCTTGCCAGTTCAATGAATCAATTGCAGTCACAAGATTTTGACAAGTTGCCTGCACAAATTGTGGTGAATCCCAGAAATGTGAGTGCTATCACTCTAAGATATGGTAAAACCATTGATGCACCAGATTGTAGGTTGCAACATGGTTTAGAAAAGGAGACCAAGGAGCAGCAAGCCATACTAGAAATTTCATGCAGTAGCAAAATTAAGCAAACAGATCCTGTTCCCACTCCTAGTGTAGTTAATGATGAGCGGGAGCAGTCCATTCTACTTCCATTCCCCTAGAGGGTTGTGCAGCTTAAGAAGTCTAATGAGACTCACTCAGATAGAGAGATCTTCGAGACATTTAGGAAGGTTGAGGTGAACATTCCTCTCCTTGATGCAATCAAGCAAATTCTAAGATATGCCAAGTTCCTTAAAGACCTTTACAGGAGGAGACTAAAGGAAAATGAGAAGATCAGTATGAGGTGAAATGTAGCTGCACTTATACAGCCTACGATGCCCCAGAAATGCAAGGATCCGGGAATTTTTACTATTCCATGTACCATAGGCAGTAGCAAATTCAAAAATGCTATGTTAGATTTAGGTGCTTCAATTAATGTTATGCCTATGTCTGTGTTTAACTCTCTTGCCCTTAGACCTTTGCAGAATACAAGTGTTATAATTCAGTTAGCAAATAAGAGTAATGCATACCCTGCTGGACTTATTGAGGATGTCCTTGTTAAAGTTAATGATTTGATTTTTCCTTCAGATTTCTATATTTTGGATATGGATGGAGAATCTCAATCCAGCAAGGCTCCCATCATTCTAGGCAGACCTTTTCTCAAAACTGCCAGAACCAAAATTGATGTCCATACATGCACTCTTTCCATGGAGTTTGGAGATAGTGTGGTCAGATTTAACATTTTGGATACCATGAAGCATCCCATGGAGGAGCATTCTGTTTTCCATATAAATGTGCTAGCTGATTTAGTTGATGATAACTTGTCTGAGTTCTTTGCTGTTGATTTCTCAATTTTTTCTGATTTTGATTATATTTACACGTGTGCTACTTGTATTGCATCTGAAATGTGCAGTGTTTATACTGAGATTGCATCCTATTTATATGGTGATTTTGATGCAGATTGTACAGGTTCTGAACAGTTTGATGGTGGTGTAGCTACAAATTTCACGGAATCAGAATGTAGCAGTTTGGATTTTGTAGGGTTGCAGGTTGTAGATACAATTCCTACCACCAGGATACTTCCATATATAGTGCAGTCACCCACACTAGAGCTTTAGCCACTCCCACAACACCTTAAGTATGCATACTTAGAGGAGGATAAGAAGCTGTCAGTGATCATTTCTACTGACCTCCATGCTGAGCAGGAGGAGAGGTTGCTGCGGATACTGAGGAAGCATAAGAGAGCTATCAGATGGACCTTAGCTGATATTCCTGGCATTAGTCCTTCCATATGCATGCACAGGATACTACTTGAGGATGGAGCTAAGCTAGTGAGATAACCACAGAGGCGACTCAACCCTTTGATCCTGGATGTGGTAAAGAAGGAGTTGACCAAGCTTCTGCAAGCTGGAATCATCTATCCTATATCAGATAGTGCTTGGGCGAGTCTAGTTCAAGTGATTCCAAAGAAGTTAGGAATCACAGTAGTGAAGAATGATAAAGATGAGCTGATTCCTGTTAGAGTGCAGAGTAGCTGGAGAGTTTGTATTGATTACAGGTGGCTCAACCAAACGACTAGAAAAGATCATTTTCCTTTACCCTTTATTGATCAGATGCTTAAGCGCTTGGCTGGAAAATCTTACTACTATTTTCTTGATGTCTTTACAGGTTATTTCCAGATCCATATAGCACCAGAGGACCAGGAGAAGACCACATTCACCTACCCCTTTAGCACTTTTGCCTACAGGAGGATGCCTTTCAGCCTATGCAATGCCCCTAGAACTTTCCAGCGATGCATAGTAAGTATCTTTACATACTTTTTAGAGGATTGCATTGAGGTGTTTATGGATGATTTTACTGTTTATGGTTCCTCCTTTGATGCCTGTTTGGACAGTCTGGATAGAGTTTTGCATCGATGCATTGAGACTAACCTTGTTCTTAATTATGAGAAGTGTTATTTTATGGTAGAACAGGGCATAGTCTTAGGCCATGTGATATCTCATAAGGGTATAGAGGTAGATCCTGCTAAAATTGATGTTATTTCCCAGTTACCTTACCCCTCTTGCGTGCGAGAGGTTCGTTCTTTTCTTGGCCATGCAGGTTTCTACAGGCAGTTCATTAAAGATTTCAGCAAAAAGGCCCTTCCACTGTCCCACTTGTTGCAGAAAGATGTTATTTTTGATTTTGATGACAAGTGTAGAGAGGCTTATGATTGCCTCAAAAGAGTTTTGACCACCACTCCCATCATTCAGCCACCCGAGTGGACACTCCCTTTTGAACTCATGTGTGATGCATCTAACTATGCAGTGGGAGCTATCTTTGCACAGAGAGTTGGCAGGCTGCCTCATGTCATCTCCTATGCTTCTAGGACTTTAGATGTTGCCCAGGCTAACTATACTACCATTGAGAAAGAGTTGCTTGCTATTGTATTTGCACTTGATAAGTTTAGATCATATTTGCTTGGCTCTAAAGTGGTTATCTTTACTGATCATGCAGCCTTAAAGTTCCTGTTGAAGAAGGCATATTCGAAGCCTAGGTTGATTAGATGGGTGCTGCTTCTCTAGGAGTTTGATGTGGAGATTAGAGATAGGAGTGGGGCAGAGAATTTGGTGGTGGATCATTTGAGCAGGATCGAAAGAGTTGTTGACCCTTCTCCTATCAGAGATGATTTTCCAGATGAGCAGCTTATGCAGCTGCATGATACCTCACTTTCCTCTTGGTTTGCTTATTTAGTTAATTACTTGGTTGTATATGATTTCCCCCCTCATGCATCTAGATCACAGAGAGCTAAGCTTAAGAGTGATGCTAAATATTATGTTTGGGATGATCCATATTTATGAAAATTTTGTAGTGACCAGGTGATTCGCAGATGCATACCTAACCATAAGATCCAGTCAATTCTTCACTTCTGCCATGCCTCTCCAGTCGGAGGACACTTTAGACCACAACGAATAGCTAGGAAGTTGCTGGTTCTGGATTCTACTGGCCCACCATTTTCAGAGATGCACATCAGGCTTTCACTACTTGTGAGCAGTGCTAGAGAGCAGGAGTGGCCATCACCCGCAGGCAGGAGATGCCCCAGCAGCCCATTCTTTTCTGCGAGGTCTTTGATGTTTAAGGTATTGATTTTATGGGCCCTTTCCCTGTCTCTTTTGGTTTTTCATATATTTTGCTTGTGGTTGATTATGTCTATAAATTAGTGGAAGCCAAGGCCACCAGGACTAATGATGCTCGCGTTGTTGTGGATTTTGTCTGGTCTAACATATTTTGCAGGTTTGGAGTGCCTCGAGCTATCATTAATGACCAGGGGACTCATTTTTGTAACCAAACTATGGAGGCCTTGTTTCGAAAGTATAAAGTTGTGCATAGAGTGTCTACAGCATATCATCCCCAAACTAACGGGCAGGCTGAGGTTTCTAACAGAGAGATAAAACAGATTTTGGAGAAGATGGTGTAGCCGAATAGGAAGGATTGAAGTCACCGGTTAGAAGATACTCTCTGGGTTCATCGTACTGCTTACAAGACACCTATAGGGATGTCTCCTTTTAGGGTTGTCTTTGGTAAAGCATGCCACCTTGCAGTGGAGATAGAGCATCGTGCATACTGGGCAGTGAAGAGTTGCAACTTAGCATTTGACCAAGCGAGTTCAGAGAGGAAGCTTCAATTGCAACAACTTGAGGAACTTTTTTTGGAGGCTTATGAGAATTCCAAGATCTATAAGGAAAAGACTAAGCATTTCCATGATAAGATGATTTCCAGAAAGGAGTTCTCCATTGGCCAAAAAGTGCTTTTGTTGAACTCTCGCCTTAAACTCATGCCCGGTAAGCTCCGTTCTAGGTGGGATGGTCCTTTTGTTGTCACTAACATCTTTCCTTATGGTGCAGTGGAGATTTTGTAACACCTCGAAAATTACTTATTTTATCGTAGATAATCATTTTATAATATTATGATTTTTGAGAATTTCTGTGGATTTTTTTAGAAGTGTCAAATATTTTAATATATTTCTCATTTTATGTGCACACTAACCAGAGTCAGTGTAACACCCCAAAAATAATTTGTTTCATCATAAATAGTCATTTCCTAATATTCGTGATTTTTGGAGATTTTTCTAGAATTTTTTGGATGCGTACACACTAAGCAGCGTCAGTGAAACGCCCTAGAAAATTATTTGTTTTATGACAAATACCCATTTTCTAATATTTGTGATTTTTAAGAATTTTTGTGGATTTTTCTGAAAATATCGAATATTTTAGTATATTCCTCGTTTTGTATGTGCACTGAGCGGAGCCGAAATAACGAAATGTTTTCTCTGAGGCTAGTAAACCTTGAATTGCTAACGTATTGACAAGGGATCTTACTAAACCCGAGGCCGGGCATAGTTTACGAGGTTTGTATTTTTTGAGGTTTTATTTGATAAATAAAGTCTTTGTACGTACTGTTAATTAAAATTTTACGATCCGCTCTATTATTCATTGGATAATTAATACTGGCTTTGTGCACTATAACAATTATCCATTGGGTAATAGTTTGTAGTAAAATCCTAATTACCCCATTATTTTAACTATTAAATCACATTATCCTATCCTAATGTAATCTACTTTATGTCTAATCACATCTCCTTTATTGAAAATGCACACAAGCTTCTCAAAGAAGCTAACCATTTTCTCTCTCTCCTCCCTCTCACCTCACAGTTGCTACACCATTTTGGGGGGGAAAATTTGTGCTTCACATAATTAATTATATCACATTAATTTCAAAAACCTAAAAGCATCTCTTACCTTCACAAAATATTTTCTCCTCTTTCTCTCTAGAAAGCTCACGGCCAGCCCGTCCATTTTGCCTCATCCATCACAAAAATTCCAACCAAATACATTTTCTTAATTCCCTCCATCATCTAAACACTTCTCTAGTTTGTGATTCTTGAAAAAGCTTTCATCTTGACCATTTTCTTCAAGCTTCAAGCTTAGGGTTTTGGGTAAGGTTCTTGATTCTTCACTCTTTTTTCCCCATTTTTGTTTCTATGGTCTCCTTTGTGACCATCTATACCTTATTTTTTAACCATTGGTGTTATTTTGATGAGATTAAAATTTCTAGGGTTTGGTTGGGTGCAAATCCAAAAATTGCAAGGAGATCTAGGAGGGTTCTTTTGTTTTCTTCTCTTTGGTCAGAGGAAGATACTCCTCCTCAACCTCTATTGGTAGTAAGGAACATTGTGTTGTGATTGATTGTGAGAAAACCCTATTGAGGGTTATTCTTTGTTTGCATGATTTGTATATTTACATATTGTTTTTAATTTGTTTGAGCTATTTGATGGATTGGTTATGTATGTTGATATACTTGAATGGATTGGAACACTTGACATGGAAGAAAATGACCTAGACTTCCTCTAGGGGGCTCACGATTTTGGGGCCCAAAATTAGGGTTCTTGGTGAAAATTTATAATAAGTGGAAGACATAACTAATCAAGTGGACAACATGTAATTAAGGGATTGAAAAATTGGAATCCTAAAACCAAGATAGGCTCACGACCTTCATGGCTAAAAATGGCTCAACCATATGATTTCATACAACTATGACATTTAATTAATCAAGTAAATAAATAAGAGGATTAGGTAATGGAAGGAAACAAATTTAGTAACCCAAAGGAATTCTTCAGACTTTAAGAACAAATAAGGGTGTGTGAGACATTGATAAGACTTAGAAACAATTCTTTAAGTGAATAAGACTAAGTTTAAAGTAAGGAACCTAATTATGAAAAGAATTTCATAAGAGACATTACATTGAAGTGGAACTTAACTAAATTAGACAATTAGGAATTAATTAGGATTTCATAAAATAGAAAGGACTAAGACAGGAACTTTACCTAAAAGACTTAGAATGATTTTCAATTAAAGTAAAGACATGAGTGTAAGTGAGAACACTAAATAATTCCATAATGTACCATTGGAAGGCTTTAGATTATTTAATGTGGGTCCAAGTGTGGGACCAATAATATTATGATGCTTACTTTGGCCAATTGTGGCATATTGTAGAAAAGTATGTAATGATAAACATACATGATTATGCATTGAGTCGTCGTGCATTGTGAAAGTCTGTTGGACTATTGTTAAGGCCATGTTGCCTAGGAGATTGAACACACCCTTGTGCGGGTGCGAGTAGACTAATGTAGGTCATACTGTTGACCTTGGGGGCGTCAGGGCGCAAGCGTCTCACAGTGAACAGTTGGTAGCCCCACTGGGCCGTGAGATAAACTGATGCGAACGCACCGACGATTCGGACATGACACTGTCCTATATCGTGATCTAGCGTAGACTGTCTATACAATACCTTGATGTGCACATGGATAAACTGATGAACTATAGCACTTTGGCCGCAGCAGCCGAGTTGCAGACGTGTCTCCTGATCTTTCTCTCTGACTGTTTATGTCTAGCTCCATGGAGTAGGATTTTGATGTTGTATGCATGTGCATAATGAGTCCATATATTATCTGACATTTTAATTCTTATGATATATTGGAACTGTCACTGTACTAATGTATAATTGCCTGGAACTGCTTAACTATTTATTACTGTCATTTAATGCTTATTATTATTATTATTGATCTTGAAATGCTATGTGGGCGCCTTGTGCCGTTTTGTTTCTCTACTGCCATGACTGGTAATGATGGTAGGATATCTTACCTCTTTCCTGTATTTCTATTATTTTCTATCTGTATATTATGTCCCATCGAGGACGTCGGCAAGGAGGGTGAAGCTCCCGATTTCCCCGGCTTCTGGCCCGACCGCGAATAGCACCTACTGTTGGATCATGGTGGCACGCTCACGCGGATTTTTAGGTGATGTACGTTTGACCTTCCTTGGAGGGTCAGACTGCTGGTACATCAACCTAAATTCTGATCGCTGTGTCTGCTTGGGAGACGTGTCGATTTCACTGGCTTTGAGGCGTCATGAACCGCTGATCTTTACTTGCTGCATCAGCTTACGTTTGGAGTTTTATCTGCCCATCAGGGAGATGTAGGGTGATCATTATTACACCCCACAGGAGGATTCTTTTGATTTCACTACTCGAGCTTCGGCTCGTAGCTCGTTGGCTCCGATGGAGGTTTCCTCGGATGAGGAAGATCCTGAGGAGGATCCCGAGGAGGATCTTGACACGGTTCCTCCTCATCTCAGGGACTGATACTCTTGGTAGCTACTGATGGCTATCGGTATTTATTTTTGGGGCCTAATATTTTATTATTTTGGCGGGCTATATATGTATGATCTTTTGGGCAGGTATAGTTTTACTTTTTGTACATCGGGCTTGTAATTAAACAGATCTGATATAAATATATATTTACGAATATGCAATGTTGATTAAATGTATGCCTTACTTCTGTCTTACTTTTTAATGCCATTTATGTTCCGTCACTATATTTTATTAATTATAAAAAAAATGGTCACCATTTTACTTATGCAACTTTAATTAGACAAATGAAATTGAAACGAGAATAAGAACCGAGTCTTAACTTTATTTTTATTTTCTGCATTGTAAATGACAATGTGACGTTCCCTCCCAAAAAGGGGCGTTACATTAAGTTGGTATTGGAGTCCAGGTTTATGTTTCTTTGGGTCTTGTGATTGAGTCTGTCTTGTTTGTGCTGTGTGAATCTCTGTGTTTGGTATTCTTAGTGGATACAACTGACCTTCCTTATGTTTTCAGTTAATCTGAATTGAGGAAGCAAGATGGCACGAAGAGAAGACATGGCAGCTGCTATAGAGGCGATGCAAAGGATGGCTGAGGTCATCGCACAACAAACTGAATGAGCTACTCAATAATAAGATAGAGTTGCTCAGTAACAAGAAAGGACTGCTCAACAGCTTGAAGCCACTACTAACGCTCAAAACTTGGTGGAGTTTTATCGCCACAATCCTCCCCAATTCAAAGGAGAGTTCGATCCAGGTAAAGCCAGTCTATGGATCAAAGAACTAGAGAAAATCTTCCGAGGCATGAATTGCACCGAGAATAAGAAGGTGACCTATGCTACCTTTATATTGGTTGGCAATGCTGAGAACTAGTGGAGTGGGGTGCAGAGAATGCTAGAGGCTGAAAATCGTGAGATTACTTGGGATTTATTCAAGGATAAATTCTTGGATAAGTACTTTCCTCCGAGCGCGAAGCACGCAAAGGAGATGGAGTTTCTCAACCTATGGCAGGGGAGCATGACTGTTAGTGAGTATGCAGCGAGATTCAAAAACTTGTCACAGTTTTTGACATACTTTTAGAACCAACTGAACGAAGCCTGGAAGTGTCAGAAGTTTACAGAAGGACTGAGATATGAAATGAAGAGAGCTGTGATCACATTGAAAATCCACGAGTTCTCGGAGCTGCTAGATACGTGCTGCAAAGTGGAAGCTCTAGAGTAATCTAGAGATACAAGGAATAGGAACTTTGGACTTACAAGGTTATAAAGGGGCGGTGGCAACAGTTCTAATAGGTTTTAAAAGAAGCGCTATTCCCGACTAGCGGGAAACCAGCAACAGACAGCGGGTGGAAGTTCTGGTGGAGGTTCTACTGGGAACCGGACCGACTAAAATATGGCGTATCCCTCAAAATGGCTGAAGTGTGGGAAGGATCATCTCACGAGAGATTGCACCATAAATGGGATTATCTGCTTCAGATGTGGCAAACCTGGCCACGTATCCCGAGACTGCAACCAAGCGAAGGCTGAACCTTCAGTCAATGCTGCAAGGGCCAACAAACTGCAAGCAAGAGGACGGGTCTATACCATGAGCGGAGTTGAAGCCTCTGAGTCAGAAGACTTGATTCAAAGAGAGGGCACCATAGAAGGTAACCTCTTAACTGTACTATATGACTCTAGGGCAACCCATTCTTTCATATCTTATGACTATGTGCTACGACTTGGTTTACCAGTGTCTACCTTACCTTTTGATCTGACTGTTTATACCCCTACTGATAAACCGGTAGTTACTACTAAAGTCTGTTTAAATTGTCCCTTGATTGTTGAAGGTCAAATCTTTGCTGTCGATTTAATCTGTTTACCCCTTTCTCAACTAGATAAAATTTTAGGGATGGACTGGTTGTCTTCTAACCATGTTCTATTAGATTGTTCGAGAAAAACCATAGTTTTCCCTGTGGATGAGGATTCTAGATTCTTGACGGCCAACCGAGTTCAAACTCTCTTGAAAGAAGGAGCTCATGGATACATGCTACTATCTTCTTTGAAAGCCGAGAGTGAGGTTGATGTGAACAAAATTCCAGTGGTGAATGAATTTCTTGAAGTCTTTCCTGAGGATGTACCTAGTTTACCACTGACGTGAGAAATAGAGTTTGCTATTGACCTTGTACCGGGAGCTGGTCTCGTGTCTATAACACCTTATAGGATGTCACCAACAGAATTAGCTAAACTTAAGAAGCAGCTAGAGGAGCTTTTGGACAAGTAATTCGTCAGACCGAGTGTGTTACCTTGGGGAGCACCAGTGCTGTTTGTTCGAAAGAAGGACAGTTCATCAAGGTTGTGCGTGGACTACCGGCAGTTAAACAAAGTGACAATCAAGAATAAATATTCACTCCCAAGAATTGATGACTTAATGGATCAACTGAAGGGAGCAGCGGTATTTTCAAAAATCGATCTACGATCTGGGTATCATCAGATACGAGTGAAGATGGAGGATATACCCAAGACTGCTTTTCGTACCCGATACGGCCATTACGAGTATCTTGTGATGCCGTTTGGTGTAACAAATGTGTCTGCTATCTTCATGGACTATATGAACAGGATCTTTCATCCATACTTAGACAAGTTTGTTGTTGTCTTCATCGATGACATCCTGATCTATTCTCAAAATCAAGAGGATCATGCTGAACATCTCAGTATAGTACTCCAGATTCTGAAGGAGAAAGAACTGTATGCCAAACTGTCAAAATGTGAATTTTAGCTGGAAGAAATTAAATTTCTGGGTCATGTAATCTGGAAGGATGGGATTGCGGTGAATCCATCAAAAGTGGAGGTAGTGCTATAATGGGAAAGGCCTAAGTCAGTGATGGAGATTTGTAGCTTCGTGGGTTTGGCCGGATATTATCGTAGGTTCATCGAGGGATTCTTCAAGATTGCAGGACCTCTTACTCAACTCACGAAGAAGAACCAAGCTTTTGAGTGGACCGACAACTGTGAACAGAGTTTCCAAGAGTTGAAGAAATGGCTCACTACCTCACCAGTGTTAGTGCTATCTGATCTGAATGAGCCCTTCGAGGTGTATTGTGATGCTTCATACCAAGGACTAGGGTCTGTGCTTATGCAACATGGGAGAGTGGTGGCTTACGCTTCAAGGCAATTACGATTGCATGAGAAGAACTACCCGACGCACGACTTGGAATTAGCGGCTGTGGTTTTTGCTTTGAAGATATGGGGGCATTTCCTCTATGGAGCGACGTTCAACATCTTTAGTGATCACAAAAGCTTGAAATATTTGTATGATCAGAAAGAGTTGAACATGAGGCAGTGAAGGTGGCTAGAGTTCCTAAAAGACTATGATTTCCAACTTCTGTATCACCCCGGTAAGGCAAACATCGTGACAGACGCCTTGAGCAGGAAGATGATTAGTGTCTCTGCCCTGATGATCAAGGAAAAGGATCTAATAGAGTAGTTTAGAGATGTATGGTCTTTTGTGAAACTAGAACCAGGAAATATATGCATGAACATGGTCACTATCTCAAGTGAATTAATGGAGGACATATGGGAAAAGCAGAAGGTTGACAAGTTCTTGCAAGGATGAGAGAGCTAGTGAAGCAAGGCAACAAAATAGCATTTGCGGAAGGAACAAATGGAATTATGAGATTCCGAGGTAGAGTCTGTATTCCTCATGACCAAGAACTTAGAGAGTATATTATCGATCATGCTCACACAAGTCAGCTGAATATGCATCCGGGCATAACAAAAATGTATCAAGACTTGAAGAAGTTGTTTTGGTGACATGGAATGAAGAATGACGTCACTAGACGTGTATCGACTTGTCTGGTTTGTCAGAAAGCTAAAGTGGAACATCAAAGACCGGCAGGATTGCTACAACCATTGTCTATTCTTGAATGGAAGTGGGACAACATTGCAATGGATTTTGTAGTGGGTTTGCCAAGGACAAGAAAAGGACATGACTCGATTTGGGTAATTATGGACCGATTCACGAAATCAGCGCATTTCCTCTTGATCAACATAAGGTACAAACTGAAAAAACTGACCCAGTTGTATATTGGAGAAATTATTAGACTGCACGGTGTGCCTACGAGTATTGTTTCAGATAGGGATCCAAGATTTACTTCAAAAATCTGGCAGAGTCTACAAGAAGCATTGGGGACAAAGTTACGTCTAAGTTCTGCTTATCACCCACAAACCGATGGCCAATCAGAGAGGACGATCCAATCATTGGAAGATCTGCTTAGAGCTTGCACCATAGAACAAACTGGAAGTTAGGATGACGTTCTACCATTGATAGAATTCATCTACAACAACAGTTACCATTCAATCATAGGGATGGCACCCTATGAAGCTCTGTATGGATGGCGGTATTGGATGACTTTATGTTGGTACCAAGACGGCGAGCGCCTTACTATTGGACCAGATGTTATACAGCAGACGACTGAAAATGTTAAGATGATTCAAGAGAAGATGAGGACGGCTCAGATCCGACAAAAAAGTTATGCAAACAAAAGAAGAAAGCCTCTTGAGTTTGAGGAAGGCGAGCATGTATTTCTGAAAGTCACACCTACGACTGGGGTAGGCCGGGCCTTGAAATCTAGAAAACTTACTCCAAAATTTCTTGGACCATACCAGATTATTCGCCGAGTAGGTCCAGTAGCCTACCAAATAGCATTACCCCCTTTCCTCTCAAACATTCATAATGTTTTCCATGTGTCACAACTGCGAAAGTACCTTCCTGACCCAAGTCATGTCATAGCACCAGATACAGTACAATTAAAAGAGAACTTAACCTATGAGGCACCTCTTGTGAGAATTGAGGATAGAAGAATAAAGCAACTAAGAGGCAAGGAGATCACATTGGTGAAGGTAATCTGGAACGACGTAACTGGAGATGCAACATGGGAGTTGGAAGACAAAATGAAGGAGCAACACCCACAACTATTTTAAGGTATGAAAATTTCAAGGACGAAATTTCTTTTTATAAGGGGAGAGTTGTAACACCCCGAAAATTACTTATTTCATCTTAGATAATCATTTTATAATATTTATGATTTTTGGGAATTTCTGTGGATTTTTTTGGAAATGTTGAATATTTTAATATATTTCTTATTTTACGTACACACTGACTAGAGTCAGTGTAACACCTCAGAAATGATTTGTTTCATCATGAATAGTCATTTTCCAATATTCATAATTTTTAGAGATTTTTTTGGAATTTTTCGAAAATATTGAATATTTTAATATATTTCTTATTTTACGTGCATACTGAGCAGAGTCAGTGGAACACCCTGAAAAATTGTTTGTTTTATGACAAATACCCATTTTATAATATTTATGATTTTTAAAAAATTTTGTGAATTTTTTTGAAAATGTCAAATATTTTAGTATATTTCTCGTTTTGTGTGCGCACTGAGTAGAGCCAGGATAACGAAATGTTTTTCCTGAGGCTGGTAAACCTTGAACTATCAATGTGTCGACGAGGGATCTTACTAAACCCGAGACTGGACACAGTTTACGAGGTTTATATTTTTCAAAGTTTTATCTGATAAATAAAATCTTTGTGCGCACTATTAATTAAAATTTTGTGATCCGCTCTATTATTCATTGGATAATTAATACTGGCTTTATGCACTGTAACAATTATCCATTGGGTAATAGCTTGTAGTAAAATCTTAATTATCCCATTATTTTAACTATTAAATCACATTATCCTATCCTAATGTAATCTACTTTATGTCTAATCACATCTCCTTTATTGAAAATGCACACAAGCTTCTCAAGGAAGCTAACCATTTTCTCTCTCTCCTCCCTCTCACCTCACAACTGCTGCACCATTTTGGGAGAGAAAATTTGTGCTTCACATAATTAATTATATCACATTAATTTCAAAAACCTAAAAGCATCTCTCACTTTCTACTATCAACTTCTCTCTCTAAGCTTCATCTCTTTCCTTCACAAAATATTTTCTCCTCCTTCTCTCTAGAAAGCTCATGGCTAGCCCGTCCATTTTGCCTCATCCATCACAAAAATTCCAACCAAATACATTTTCTTAATCCCCTCCATCATCTAAACACTTCTCTAGTTGGTGATTCTTGAAAAAGCTTTCATCTTGACCACTTTCTTCAAGCTTCAAGCTTAGGGTTTTGGGTAAGGTTCTTGATTCTTCACTCTCTTTTCCCCATTTTCATTTCTATGGTCTCCTTTGTGACCATCTATACCTTATTTTTCAAGCATTGGTATTATTTTGATGAGATTGAAATTTCTAGGGTTTAGTTGGGTGCAAATCCAAAAATTGCAAGGAGCTCTAGGAGGGTTATCTTGTTTTCTTCTCTTTGGTAAGAGGAAGATACTCCTCCTCAACCTCTAATGGTAATAAGGAACATTGTGCTGTGATTGATTGTGAGAAAATCCTATTGAGGGTTATTCTTTGTTTGCATGATTTGTATATTTATATATTGTCTTTAATTTGTTTGAGCTATTTGATGAATTGGTTATGTATGTTGATATACTTGAATGGATTGGAACACTTGAGATGGAAGAAAATGACTTAGACTTCCTCTAAGAGGGCTCACGGTTTTGGGGCCCAAAATTAGGGTTCTTGGTGAAATTTTATAACAAGTGGAAGATATAACTAATCAAGTGGACAACATGTAATTAAGGGATTGAAAAATTAGAATCCTAAAACCAAGAGAGGCTCATGGCCTTCATGGCTAAAAATGGCTCAACCATATGATTTCATACAAATATGGTATTTAATTAATTAAGTAAATAAATAAGAGTATTAGGTAATGGAAGGAAACAAATTTAGTAACCTAAAGGAATTATTTAGACTGTAAGAACAAATAAGGGTGTATGAGACATTGATAAGACTTAGAAATAATTCTTTAAGTGAATAAGACTAAGTTTAAAGTAAGGAACCTAATTATGAAAAGAATTTCATAAGAGACATTACATTGAAGTGGAACTTAATTAAATTGGACAATTAGGAATTAATTAAGATTTCATAAAGTGGATAGGACCAAGAGTGGAACTTTACCTAAAAGACTTAGAATGATTTTCAATTAAAGTAAGGACATGAGTGTAAGTGAGAACACTAAATAATTCCATAATGTACCATTGGAAGGCTTTAGCTTATTTACTGTGGGTCCAAGTGTGGGACTAATAATATTATGATGCTTACTTTGGCCAATTGTGGCATATTGTGAAAAAGTATGTAATGATAAACATACGTGATTATGCATTGAGTCGTCATGCATTATGAAAGTCCGTTAGACTGTTGTTATGGCCATGTTGCCTAAGAGATTGAACACACCTTTGTGCGGGTGCGAGTAGACTAGTGTAGGTCATACTGTTGACTTTGGAGGCGTCGGGGCGCGGGCATCTCACAGTGGACAGTTGGTAGCCCCACTGGGCCATGAGATAAATCGATGCGAACGCACCAATAATCTGGACATGACACTATCCTATATCGTGATCTAGCGTAGACTGTCTGCACAATGCCTTGATGTGCACGTGGATAAACTGATGAACTATAGCACTTTGACCGCGGCAGCCGAGTTACAGACATGTTTCCTGATCTTTTTCTCTGACTGTTTGTGTATAGCTCCATGGAGTAGGATTTTGATGTTGTATGCATGTGCATAATGAGTCCATATATTATCTGGTATTTTAATTCTTATGATATATTGGAACTGTCACTGTACTAATGTATAATTGCCTGGAACTACTTAACTATTTATTGCTGTCATTTAATGCTTATTATTATTATTATTGATCTTGAAATGGTATGTGGGCACCTTGCGCCATTTTGTTTCTCTACTGCCATAACTGGTAATGATGGTAGGATATTTTACCTCTTTCCTATATTTCTATTATTTTCTATCTGTATATTGTGTCCCATCGAAGATGTCGGCAAGAGGGTGAAGCTCCCGATTTCTCCAGCTTCTGGTCCGACTACGATTAGCACTTACTGTTGGATCATGGTGGCACGCTCACTCGAATTTTTAGGTGATGTGCGTTTGACCTTCCTTGGAGGGCCAGACTGCAGGCACATTAACCTAAATTTTGATCGCTATGTCTACCTGGGAGACGTGTCAATCTCACTGGCTTGGAGGCATCATGAACCGCTGATCTTTACTTGCTGCGCCAGCTTACATTTGGAGTTTTATCTGCTCATCAGGGAGATGTGGGGTGATCATTATTACACCCCACAGGAGGATTCTTTTGATTCCACCGCTCGAGCTCCGGCTCGTAGCTCGGTGGCTCAGATGGAGGTTTCCTCGGAAGAGGAAGATCCTGAGGAGGATTCTGACATGGTTCCTCCTCATATCAGGGACTGATATTGTTGGTAGCTACTGATGGCTATCAGTATTTATTTTTGAGGCCTAATGTTTTATTATTTTGGTGGGCTATATATGTATGATCCTTTGGGCAGGTATAGTTTTGCTTTTTGTACATCGGGCTTGTAATTAAACAGATCTGATATAATTATATATATACAAATATGCAATGTTGATCAAATATATGCCTTACTTTTGTCTTGCACTTTAATGCCATTTATGTTTCGTCACTATATTTTATTAATTATAAAAAAAAGGGTCACCATTTTACTTATGCAACTTTAATTAGACAAATGAAATTGAAACGAGAATAAGAACCGGGTCTTAACTTTATTTTTATTTTTCGCATTGTAAATGATAATGTGACGTTCCCTCCCAAAAAGGGGTGTTACAAATTTCAAATGAAGCCACCAACAAGAGTTTCAAGGCTAATGGGCACCGTCTTAAGCCCTTTCTTGAGAGCCCTGTGAGCCCCGCACTTGTGGAGGAGCTCTCCTTGGACAAGTCCACCTTTCCCCAAGTGTAGATCTTTCCACCTTGATGAAGGTATTTTCCTCCCTTGCTCTTTTATTTCACATGCCTACTTGTTTTTTGCTTTGTGTTCACATTGAGGACAATGCTGCATTTAAGTGGGTGGAGGCATTTTAGCATTCTGTTTTCACTATTTAGGGTTTTAGCATTCTGTTTTCACTGTTTTTAACTTCTATTTTTTTTTTGTTTTGTTTAATGTTTCTATTTGCATAATTTTCTATTTCTGTTATTTTTCTATTTCTAATGTTTTTTTGCTATTTTTTTGCTATTTTCCTTCGCTATCATAAAAATTTTGTTGTTTGTTATTTTTTGTTTTTACTATTTTTTGTCTCTGTTATTTTTTGCTATCATAAATATTCTCATTGTCATAACTATTTCTATTTTGTGTTTCTATTTTTTTGTTTCTATTTTTCTTTTTTCCTGCTATTTTTTGCTATTTTTAAATTCTATTTTTTTGTTTTTGTTGTTTACTTTTTTTGTAAAAAAAAAAAGTGTTTTGATTTGCTTTCCAATGATGTTTAAGGTTTGTGAAGTTGAAAAGTGTGAGTCAATTGAAATTCAAGGTTCATAACATGATTGAATAAATTTTCTTTCTTCTTGAATTTGATATGCTTGGTGGTGAATGTTTGAATTGGTGCATTAAGTTTGATGGATGCATACCTTGTGAGATTTTGAGCCTATTGGTGGATTTAGCATTTGCACAATTCTCTTCTTTCTTGTGTGATTTTCACTATTGTCATTTGATCACTCTAGAACTTGCTTTGATTCTTTTTGAGGCTACATTTTTTACTTGCATGCATGAACATAATTGAGGCATTCTTTCTTGATTAACTAGTTTGGCCAAATGGCCAACCTTGCATCATTTCTGTTTGTTTAACCCTCTTGAGCCTACTTGCCTATTCTTTGTTTTAGCTCATTGTGTGCCTTATGTGAAAAACTATGTTTTTACCTTTACCTTAGGGAATGGGAGAGCATTGGTTCATTTTCATTGGAGGAGCTCTTTTGGCTTGTGGGTAGTAGTTCAAGTGTGGGGGGTTCTGTAATTTGATGTGCAATGTGCAAGATGTTTGGTGATATAAAAAAAACCAAAAAAAAAGAATTAAGAAAAAGAAAGAAAAAGCCAAATGAAAGAAAAAAAATTAAGAAAAAGAAAGAAAAGAAAAAGAATAAATTCAAGAAAGGTTGTGAAAGAAAAAAAATATATAATTAAGAGAAGAAAAGGAAATATGTAAAGAGAATGTGCATTATTTGAAGTTGGGGAATAAAATTTCATGTTTCTTACTTGTCGTTTGAGTTCCTTTCCAATGCTCTTTCATTATCTTTGGTATTTATCTTGCCATATTCATATTGTTTCATTCCCTTACCATGGCCCCATGACAACCTTGAATAAAGTCCTTTTAATTTGTGTATGCATCTGTTTTGAGTAGTGGAGAAATAAAAGATAAGTAAGCTTATGGTAGTGCAATTGTTCATGAGTTGAATTGAGTGAAATACTTACCTTGTAAACACTTGAGGGATTGAGAGTGTATCTTATGAGAATCTATCATTCTTGATTCATGCTTTTCAAGTTGAAGCTACCTTGATTGTTAGTTTGAGATGTGAAAAAACTTTAATTCATGAATGTTGTGTTTCCTTGAATCTTTTATTGCTCCTCTTACTTGTAAGCTTTTGCATTCTTGAATGTCATTGGAATTTGAGTCCTTTAGAGTTTTTAGCTTTTGAGTTTTTGCTTTTCTTTATTCTCTAGTTTTGGTCTCTTGTGTTTTGCCCAGGAGTGCAAAAAGCTAAGTGTTGAGAAATTTGATAATTACATATTTTACACATTCATAAGCCCTCATTTTTAGTGATTTACACTCTTCATGTACTTAATTGTTTGACCTTGGACATGTTTTATAAGTTGGGCTTAAATTTGGGCTTAATTGAATTTTCCCAACATTATTGAGTTTTGATGTTGTGTCTATATTCCAGCCATAACTTGAGTTCTAGGTATCTAAAAATTATGCATTTTACCTTGTAGGAAAGCTGAGAGGAAGCTCTACAACTTTGATGAGGAGCTCAAAGTTTCAATCAGATGTCTAGTGGGCCTAATTGGGCCTGGAAGTTCAGACTCGGGTTTGAGGAGCATATGGCACTAAAGTGAACATATCTTGGTCAATTCAAGTCCAATTCAGATGAAACTTAGGCCATTTCATTCCTACAAGGCCCAACTGTGTTTGGGAAGTGTAAGGAGGTACTAGAGGCTAATTTAGGGGGTAGTTTTATAGTTGGAGAGTGGGGATCCAAAAATTAAGTTTTCATTCTATACTTTTCTCACTTCTCTCTAGAATTCTCTTCTCTCCTCTCCCTTCTCTCTAATTTTTGTTCTGGGTTTTCCTCTTCTGATGGAGGGCTAAAACACCTTGTAATCAATTCGGGATTCTTGAAGAAATTTCAGTTTGAATTTTTGAGATCTTGCTCTAATTTCTTATTTTGAATTGTATTTGAATTCTTCTTCTTCCCCTTCTTTTTTGTTTTCTTGATCTGATTGGATCTTGAATTGGGATTAAGAATTGTGATTGAATTAGGTTGATTAATCTAGTTTAGTCATGGAATTAGAAGTTAAGTGCTGATTTGTGCTTAGATTAATTGAATTCGGATCTAAAATTAACATAGATCTAACATGAATTTTACAATTACGAATTTGTGTATCAATTGTTAATTGAATTCTAGATGATTATCTAGTAAGAATTCTAGATTTAATGCTGAGATCTCAGTTAATTCCTAGTTAATCATTCAAATGCAATCCAAATGTTTGTTTAGTGATCTATGATAGAATCCACCAAATTTTGGATAGATTTCTGGATTGATTACATTTTTAATTAATTGTTCTTCCCTTAGTTCTGTTATTTTCATATTCTATTCTTACTCAACACCCCAATTATTAGCTTGATCTAATTAATTTGTAAACTAAGATCCTTGAGAGACGATCCGGTGTTAACTCCTATGCTATAAGCCATAGGTACAACTCGGTTTTAATTTTGATTGAGTTCGACGCTCGTCAGGGTCCGTGGTTCTGTCATAAATTTCCAAGTTTGGCGGAAACTTGAAGTTCTTAGGAACCCGATACTCCATAAGTTGGTCGGAGAAGGGTTGTTCCATTGTTCTGCGGTTCTGGTTTTTTGCCCCAAATATTGGGAATTCCATTGTCAGCGTGAGCCCTCCTTTGATTATTTTCCACGTCAGTCCTTCTGTCACGACAATGTGGCATGGGTTAGTTTTCATGCATGGCGCGCTGCATGTCTTCCAACCTCCAAAATTGGTCATTTAGCATATCCATATGTTGTTGCAACATGTCTTGGAATTAGCGTCGGGAAGCAGGAGATTGGTGTATGCATTCAGAACGAGATGCATGATCATCAACCTCATTGTTTGGCGTTCCCAGACGCTGGTGCACCAGGATCCTGCGTTGTTGAATGCTCTGGTCACCTCCTTGAGCTGGGAATTCAAGTCTTTCCCTAATAGAAATCCTACATGATGGGTTAGGAGACTCATCAGAGGCAGAGGTAGAATGACCATCACGTTGGTTTTCTGCTCCAGGTGCCTGATTTCTCACAGCGGAGGTTTGAGCCGCAGGAGGAGGCGGCGGGAGTGGTGGACGTTGCATATCAGGATATTGCCTCTGGTTGACAGAGGTTTGTGCAGCATCTCTTCTCGAATTTTGCCTCATGTTCACCATGATTGGGTGGGATTAGAAATTTAAGGTTCCCACAGACGGCACCAATGTTCTGAAGTAGATTTAGAGGGTACCTGTAATAGGCACGCACGCGGTGGTTTCCTCCTTGAGCAGCGGCAGCTGAGCATATTGAATAGGGGTGGGTACCTGCAAAGGGACTCCAACGCTCAAGTCAAGCAATGCACAAGTAGGGTTATGTAATTGGATTATCAATTACCTTATTATGATGACTTAGTCTTGTATTTATAGAGCATATGTAGAATCCTAATAGGATCATTATTGCATGCAAGTAATTTAGGATTAGTATCCTGATAAAGATCACATTCCCATTATCAACGGGTAAATCCTCATAAATCTGAGATTACGATACAGGAAGTACTTAGCCATCTAGGGTAATTATGAGTCCTATAATATCATAAGTTGATGATTAGCAGTTACAGATATTTAGGGATTTATCCTCTGCATGAATCTACTAATCATGATAATATGGCCCAATACCACTTGACGTGCTAGATTCCAATGTCCGGACTGCCTTATGAGTCTTCCGTTATACCAGCCTATAGGAAGTCCGGCCGTGTGCATGCCGGGTTGATCCCATAGAGCGGGATCCCAGATCACGGTCCAGAACACAAACATACTTTTTTTAGCATAGAGCCACAGATTAACAAGACAGGCTAGCTTGAACCAGGAGGCCCCATAAATCTTAAGATAAATGAGCTGAAGCCCTTTGGAAACAAAAGCAAAGCTTCTAAACTAACATAGAGTACGTAGGAGATAACCAATAAAAAATTAAAAGGCGAAAATATATATCCTCTAATTGAAGAGCTAGTGTGGGTACCTATTTCAATTTGCATTTCACAAGATGACGAGTATCTAAATTTTGGTAGTGCAGTCGAAATAAGGACCTAGGCCCAAAACGAATTGAATTAGAAATGGCCATAATCAGTAGTAGACTGCTTGACATTAGATATCAAAGAGATAAGTGACTTTTGGATCTCCAGAGGGTCCTTATCTTGAAACCAAATGTCTGTCCACGTAGATAAACTCCATTAAAGAAATATTTGTGAAGATGAATATAAAATAGAAAATCATGACAAATTAACATTTGGCAGGGCATTGGTTGTAAATGAGCTTCAATTACATAAGCTTAAATGTTTATATTGCTAAATCTCTTTGATCAATTAATCATAAATTTATGATATAGTCAAAATATATAATAGGGTTATCTTGAAAAGATGTCGATGAAGTTGTCATGATTGAAACTTTGAAAGTGATCTCGATGAGGGAGAGACATTATTTCTATCCTATAGTAGTCACTCACGCGTCAGTATCAATAGGGTAAATATACGTACTAGAGTTGTAAGGAATAAGAGCCTCTCCTTGTATATATAGGATAACTAAAATGGGCTAAACATACTCACTATGGTAAGCTCATATACACGACTCATAAAACAAAAGAACATATGAACAGTGCTTTAATAACAATAAGCTCAATATTAATACTGGTTATAATTTGAGCTAAACAAAATGTTTTAATAATTTTGACATCTAATTAATCTAAGTTTTATAAAATTATAATATGATTTATGTTAGTCCATATAAAAATTCTAACATTCTCCCACTTGGACGCCATAAGTGATATTACATTATTTCAATAAGAAAACAATTATCTAGATTAATTAAATAATATGTGGCAACAACATGATGTCAAAATCGAACCAGCATTCTCAACAACTGGTCCAAAAATGAGACTACAAGCATCTTAACAATGTAGAAAATCATATTCGAAGGAGTATTGATATCATACTTGTAAGATACTCATATCCCGGTGACCCAACAAAATGTGATATATGAGTAATGGGAAAGCACATCAAAATTGCATGTCAATAAATGATTAAGGTTCATTTCCCAACAAAATGGCCCAAGCATCTGCCCAATATGCTTTCTGAGATTTAACAAACATCTCAGCACAATAACAAAATGAAACTGGGTCTAAAATGTCTCCACAATATATTATAATACAAACAAATAAAACTACGTAGATAATAATAATAATAACAATATTATATGACAACAATAATAATAACAATATAATTGTTTAAGGTCTCGAGACATAATAATAAAATGAGGCCATAATAAAATCACAAAACAAACTATCACTAAGTCAAAACATCAAAAGACCTCACTATACCCATAGGGTTACATGATCAACAAAAACTTTAATAGCTAAACCTTTGGTTAGAGGATCTACAACCATAAGTTCTATAGGGATATGCTCGACATAGGTCAGAAACTCCTGAATCTTCTCTCTAATAAACATGTATTTTGTGTCAAAATGCTTCAAGCGCTTAAAGCTCTTATTGATTTGAGAAAGCGCACTACGATAGAGTTATCACAGTATATAGTAAAAGGCTTGGAAATACTCTCCACAACATGAAACTTAGTAATCAAATTTTTCAATCATACTGCTTGACGCGTGGCCTTATAACAAGCTATATACTTTACCTTCATAGTAGAAGTAGTTGTAAATTTCTATCTAACACTTTTTCAAGCAACAGCTCCTACTCCTACCAACATAAAGATATAACCTGATGTGGACTTGTGGTCATCTAGACAACTACCATAATCAGAATCAGAATAGCCTATCACTTCAAGGTGATCCGATCTTATATAAGTGAGCATATAATCTTTGGTACCCTGTAGATACCTCATAACTCGTTTTGTAGCCTGCCAATGAGCCACACCAGGTTTGCTCAAGTATCTCTCAAGTACACTAACAACAAAAGTAATATCAGGACGTGTACAAACTTGAGCGTATACATAAGGCTATTGATAGCAAAAGCATATGAGACCTCCATTTCAGCAACAACTTTGTCGATTTGAGGACATTATGTATTAGAGAGTTTTTCACCCTTTTGAATAGGTGCAGCACAAGGATTACAAGATTTCATATTAAATATTTAGAATCCTTTCAATATAAGCTTTCTGAGATATGACAATAATACCATGAGATCTGTCATGGTGAATCTCAATGCTTAGTACAAAAGAGACATTACCAAGATCTTTTATATCAAAGTGCACTGTCAACATTTTCTTAGTCTCATTCAGAAAATCAACATCATTACTAGCCAACAATATATCATCAACATATAAAACAAGAATGATGAATCTACTCTCACCAAACTTCAAATAAATGCATTGCTCAACATTATTTTCTTTAAAGCCATGAGAGTCAACAATATAATCAAATTTCAAGTATCATTGCCTGGAAACCTATTTCAATTTATAAATGAATTTTCTCAATTTACATACCATATGATCTTTACCATCTTTAATAAAACCATCAAGTTGATCCATATACACATCCTTATACAAATCACCATTTAGGAAGGTGGCCTTAACATCTATTTGATGAAGCTTTTAATCAAAATGAGCAACCAACGTCATCACAACATGAAAAGAATCTGATAGAGATGTAACCAGCTAATCTAAAGATCCTTTGCAAGGAATTTGAGGAGATTAAAGAAAAAGAAGATCGACATGGAATAGAGGCTGCACCAAAACGGGTTTCTTTTCTACAACTTGAAGATGATTTAAGCCCAACTTGAAGACAATAACTTGGAGAGCCAAATAAAGCCCAATTCATATTACTTAAGAAGCATTCATGGGCTACAATCTCTTTAGTTATTGGGCCAATTAGTAGGGGTCTGATTAGTTAATAATAATTAGTCCACTTTATTTTTTTTAATATTTTCATATTTAATTTTGAAGGAATAAGTTCAGTTGTCCTTTGGTCTTTCCCAAGTCAGTTTCTAAGTCACCGTGATGGCTAGTGGAAATTTATTACCATGTTTATGCTTATTTATTAGGTGATAATGTCCTTTGGTATTTCCCATTGAGAGTTTCTTAGTAATTGCATGATAATAGGAATTTAATTCTTGTATTTCAAGGGTTACAAATAGCTTCTAGCTTAGCCTATAAATAGGAAACTCATGTACTTCAACAAGAAGTTCTGAATATTAATGAAATTTGAGAGTTTCTCCATTGTGAGAGCTTCCCTTTTGTTCTTGGGCTAAAAACTAAATCTATAGTGTTGGTTCTACCGGCGGGTCGCGGCTAAGGTCACGCTTCACTTGATAACTCTGGTTTTACTGGCAGGTCGCGGTTAGGGTCAAGTTCCTTTTTATTTTTTACCTGTTTCAAGACAATCCATAGAAATCTCTTATCATTTGGTATCAGAGAGCCTCGACTCTTGAAATCAGGTGATATCTATCATTTGTGTGTTCATCCTCTTCAAATTCAAAAAAATAAAAAAATCTATATATAAATTTTGTTTCCGTTGTTGCTTATCTCTTTATTTTTTGTATCGTCTTCCTTTGTTCAAACTCTGTCTAAGTTAATTCCTCTAGTTCTTTTTGCACATACACATTTTATTTCCAAAATTGTGTCTAGTATCAATATCCCTTTATATAATTGTGTCCAAGTTCTATTATTCCAAAAAAAAAATTTAGTGCAAAATTTTTTTTTAAAAAAAATCTAGAAAAAAAGAAGAAGAGAAAAAACTGTGAATTGAGAGGACTCAATATTCCTTGTTGGATTTTAAAACCTTTTCATTGATCTTGTTCATTCATATCTCTTGTTGAACTCTTTGTTGTTGAATTCTTGTTTCTTGCTGGATTACTTTACACTAGAGTAATCATCAATCCCTTGTTACTTCTTATTGTATGGAATCATATAAAGGTTCTTTACCTAAGAGCTCATAAGGAGAAGTAGAGTGTTAAAAGGCAAAGTGTGTTGAGACTATCATAGGGAAAGAGCCAACTAGAGTGAACCATGAGTGAAAAAAAATATAATTGAGTGTAAACACGTGATAGAGTGTTTATGTGAGGATTCTTGAAGGCACCGTTGTTCTATATTATTTTCCATTTTTATCAATTTTAATGCAAATTCTTGTAGCATTTTAATCATGAGTGGAGGAGATGGAGAAGTTGATCTCAAATTGTTTGTGAAGGTTATTCAAGAACAATTCCAGGCCCTAAATGCAAGATTGGATAGTCCACAAATCCCATCGAGATCTGGAACCCTAAGACGATGCACTTTTGAAGAAGAGGAAGATGAATGTTCAGATGGAAGAAGTACTGAAAGGAGAAGAAGAAATGAATCAAAATAAAATAATCATTTGGGTAGTATTAGGATGACAATCCTTACATTCCAAGGAAGAAATGATCCCGAGTTGTACTTGGAGTGGGAGAGAAAAGTTGAACATGTGTTTGACTATCATAATAACTCAGAGGAGAAGAAAGTTAAACTAGTAGTTGTTGAATTAACTGATTATGCTAGTATTTGGTGGGATCAATTTGTGAGTAGTAGGCGTAGGAATGGGGAGAGACCTATTTGTACATGGGAAGAGATGAAGGTTATCATGAGAAGAAGATTTGTACCTAACCACTACCATAGGGACTTGCACCAAAAATTGTAAAGTCTAACTCAAGGTTCCATGAGTGTGGAGGATTACTATAAGGAGATGGAAATAACCATGATTAGAGCTAATGTAGAAGAAGACCGTGAAGCAACTATGGCTAGATTTATTGGGGGCTTAAAGAGAGAGATAACTGATGTTGTAGAATTATAACATTATATGGAGATGGAGGATTTGCTGCACAAAGCTAATCAGGTGGAAAAGTAATTGAAAGCTAAGGGTACTTCTAGATTTGCTTCTAGTTCTTCATGGAAATCAAATTGGCATAACAAAAAAACTATGTCAAAGCCTAAAGAAGATGCAAAGGCCACACATTTGGTTGCTGCTCCTAAAGGTAAAATTGAAACTAATACATCTTCTAGATCACGTGATATCAAATGTTTCAAATGTCAAGGAGTTGGACATATTACTTCTCAATGTCCAAATAAAAGGGCAATAATTTTGCTGAATAATGGAGATATAGAGAGTGTGAGCTCAAGCGATGATGAAATGCCACCATTAGAGGATTGCAGTGATGTTAAAGTTGCTGAACCTATGAAGGGAGATGTACTTGTTACTAGGCATGCTCTTAACATACAGCCTAAGGTAGATGGTGATGAGGTGCAACGTGAGCATATCTTTCATACAAGATGCCATATAAATGACAAGGTATGCAGTTTGATCATTGATAGTGGAAGTTGTACTAATGTTGCTAGCACCTTATTGGTTGAGAAATTGATTTTACCCACATTCAAGCATCCTAATCCGTATAGACTACAATGGCTAAATGATTGTGGAGACATAAGGGTGATTAAGCAAGTGTTGGTTTCTTTTTCCATTGGCAAATATAAGGATGAGGTTCTTTGTGATGTGGTACCTATGCATGCTGGACATATACTTGTTAGGCGTCCATGGCAGTTTGATAGAAAGGTTACTCATGATGGGTTCAAAGATAGGTACTCGCTTCTTATGAATAATCTCATCATTGTATTAACACCTCTCAAACCTGTTGAGGCTTATGCTGACCAAATCAAGATTGCAAGAGAGTGTAAGTTAAGAGAAGATCAATTGAGCGTTCAAGAGAAAGAAAGAAAAGATAAGAAAAGTGAGAATAAGCAAAAGAAAAAGAATAATAAAATTGAGTGCTATGAAGAGAAAAATTCAAAGGTTGGTGTGCAAAATAAAGAGGGAAAAAATAAAGTGAGTGCATTTGCAAGAAAAATAGAGGTTAAGAGTGCTTTGATAGCTAGAGAGCAGCTACATGTACTCTTGTACAAGGATGTTTATTTCACTAATGGTGTTAACTCTTCTTTGCCAAGTGAGATTGTTTCCTTATTACAAGAATTTGTTGAAGATTTTCCAAAAGAAGTTCCCCATGGATTACATCATTTAAGAGGTATTGAGCATCAAATTGACTTGATTCTTGGTTCTTCACTTCCAAATAGACCAGCCTATAGAACATGTCCTGAGGAAGCAAAGGAAATTCAAAGGCAAGTGGATGAATTGCTGCAAAAAGGATTTGTGAAGGAGAGTTTTAGTCCATGTTTTGTTCCTGTGATCTTGGTTCTGAAGAAAGATGGAACATGGAGCATGTGTACTGACTGATGAGCCATAAATAAAATCACTGTAAAGTATAGATATCATATCCCTAGATTGGATGATATACATGATGAATTGCATGGTTCGTGTGTATTTTCTAAAATTGATTTGAAGAATGGATACTATCACATTCGCATGAAAGAATGAGATGAATGGAAAAAAACTTTCAAAATAAAATATGGTTTGTATGAGTGGTTAGTAATGCCATTTGGCTTAACTAATGCACCCAGCACTTTCATGAGATTAATGAACCATATTTTGCGTCCTTTCATTGGGAAATTTGTTGTAGTCTATTTTGATGATATTTTGATTTATAGCAAAACCTTGGTTGAGCATGTTGAACATTTGCATGATGTTTTTGATGTTTTGAGAGAAAATAAGTTGTATTCAAATCTTAAAAAATGTTTATTTTGCCTTGAATCTGTTGTATTTTTGGGTTTTGTTGTAAGCTCCAAGGGTATGTCGATGAAGAGAAGGTAAAGGCAATTAGGGAATGGCCTACACCTAAGAATGCAAATGAGATAAGAAGTTTTCACAGTTTAGCAAGTTATTATAGAAGGTTTGTAAAGAACTTTAGTTCAATTACTGCACCATTGAATGAACTTATGAAAAAGAATATTGTTTTCAAATGGAATGATGTGCATGAAAAAGCTTTTAATTCATTGAAGGATAAACTGACCAATGCACCTTTGCATTGTTTACCTAATTTTGATAAAGCTTTTGAAGTTGAATATGATGCTTCTAGTGTTGGAATAGGGGCTGTATTGATGCAAGACTCTAAACCAATTGCATATTTTAGTGAAAAACTTGGTAAGGCAGCATTGAATTATCCCACATATGACAAGGAAAACTAGGGAAAACTCAAGTTTGAATTATCCCACATATGACAAGCATTGAATTACCTAGGGAATTCATAATTCATTATGACCATTAAAATTTGAAGTTTTTGAAATCTCAAGGAAAACTTCAACGGAGACATGCCAAGTAGTTGGAATACATTAAGATGTTTCCTTATGTGATCAAGTACAAGAATGGTAAGGAAAATATTGTAGCTGATGCTTTGTCTAAAAGGTTGATGATCACATATTTGATACATTAATAAGCTTTCATTCTTAGTCATTTACACTCTCTATGTACTTAATTGATTGAGTTTTATTATGTTTTGTAAGTTTGGACTCAAATTGAACTTAATTGAATTTTTTAGCATGATTCATATCTTACACTATTTCTGTATTTGGGTCATATCTTGGGCTGTAGGTGGTCTTTGGAGGTGATTCTAGTGGCATTTGAAAGATAAGAGAGAATTCTACAACTTTCATGAAGACCTCAAAGGCCCAATCACACGAGTAGATAACTCAAATTGGGGTTGAAGCAAGAACTAGAGTGCTTTTCCTGACAGCTTAACCTATGTGTACTGTTCATCATAGTTTTCAGGCTAGAGGTTGTCAAATGGGCTGAAATTTGGATGTTGAATAGTTAAGACCAATATCTATAACTTTCATGTTGAACACTTTTCCAGAATCGGACTCCTTGAAGGTGATATTGGGCTTGGAAGTCAGAATAGAGGAGCTATGACTGGGCCAGGGTAGTGTTCAGTAATTTAAACGTATCTGGAGTTATAGAAATGATATTGGACTCAAATCAAAGCCATTTGAACTCTAAGATCTAGGCCTAAAACTTTCATGAAGACCACTTGGTTCAAAAATGACGAATGCAATGACTTCAGAGCTGTATGATTTCGGAGACAAGGAATCTCCATAATTTCCCACTCACCTAAAGTCATTTGGCATTTTCCACTCATCCAACCACTAATGACTCAGCTCCCTTGTCATTTTGTATCTCTAATCCTCTATAAAAGGGGGTCTTGGTAGATCATTAAGGATGTTAGGTGTTAGTTATCAAAATGATGCCATTTTGTTACTAGGTTTTCTTGTAGTAATTTTCCTTTGTTCTAAATTAAAGTCATGTTCTTCTTCTTCTTCTTCTTCTTCTTCTCTCTTTCTTTCTTCTTATCTATAAGTAACTAAGTTTTATTTTACTTGGGTGAAAGGGTGAAGCTCTTGGTAATAAAGTAAGGTTAGATTTATTCTTCTCTTGTGCTTAAATGATTTATATTTTCTAGTAACCATTATACGTATTATAATTTGTTTCTTATAATTTAGAAACCATCTTTGTAAAGAGGAGTTCTTGATTTATTGTAGATAAAATATTGGCACAATGAATGCTTTAACCCATTTATAAGTGGTGGTAATATTTTTAGGAAACATAATATAATTACGTATATTATTTTAATTGGACTTTTAATGTTGTATTTTCCAATTGGAACCTCCATGTTGCGAGGATTCTAATTGAGTTATAAAAGGAATTAATCTTACCTTTATTTTATTTACTAAGAGTGAATCTTTTTACCCAAGTAAATAATTTTAATTGTAGTAACAAAATATTCACTTCACCTTAATTAATCTTCAACAATTCCCTGTGGATCGACCTCGGACTCCCGAGAATTTTATTACTTGAGACAACCTGCACTTGGGTTCGCAATGCAACAATTAATCCCGCATCAAGTTTGTAGACTTGTTTGAAATTAAAAAGAGTGCATCAAGTTTTTGGCGCTGTTGCCGGGGACTTGATTTGAAGACTGAATTTCTGGCGTAAAAATTTTGTATATATATACTAACATACTAACTAGTGGGGGAACCTCTCCTTTTTAATTTCGTGCATACTAACTTGTGGGGAAACTCTCCCTAATTTCTCTATAATCTTTAATCATTAATGAAATAATCTTTCTTTTTCTCTCCTCTCTCGCTGGAGCAAAAAATCGATTTGCCGATTCTCTAGTTTTCATATTTTAAATTTACTTTCTGCACTTTATTTTCTACATTTTAATTTCTGTACAGTGGGGGTAATTCTCCATTTTATTTTCTTGTACATTTTAACTTAGTAGGGGTAACTTTCTTTTTATTTTTTTTGTACTTTATTTTCTCGTATTTATTTTCTGTCATTTTTTTTTTGTTTACTAACTTACTAACTCTCTTACTAACTATCTAACTTTTTACTTTATCCGCTTCTAACATTTGAATTTATCTCGTATACTAACTTTTTAATTTTTATGCTTATTAACTTATTTGGTGGTTGGTTTATACCACACCTTTGTTAATATTTATTTACTAAGTGTTAATATATATTTGGTGGTTGGTTTATACCACACCTTTGTTAATATTTAATGGACAGTTTATATTACTAGCTTATACATTTTTTTTTCTATTGTAAGTTACTTGTTTATGCTTAATTGGTATCGTGATTTAAATTCTGGTCGTTTGGTTAGAGTTAATCCAGGTACTTTACATATTGATTTATTTGAATCACAATCACACACATTAAGCACAATGGCTAAAAACGAAAGTGTGCATGATGAACATGAAAATCAACCGTTGCGAACTATGCATGAGTATCTGCAACCATCTCGAAATTCTAGTCCATCATGTTTTATCTTTCCACTCAATGCCAACAATTTTAGATTCAAGCTAGGCATGATTTCTTTACTTCCTAATTTCTATGGTTTAGAATCTGAAAGCTCATATTTACATCTAAAAGAATTTGAGGAAGTATGTACTGCTTTTCATGATCAAACTTGCACTGAAGAGGTTGTTAAGCTTAAATTATTTCTTTTTTCTTTAAAAGATAAAGCAAAAACTTGGCTTAACAATTTGAAATCAAGATCAATTGGCACATGGCAAGAAATGCAATGTGAGTTTTTGAAGAAATTTTTTCCAACACATAAAACCAATGCTTTGAAAAGACAAATCCAAAATTTTTCCCAAAATTCCAATAAAGCATATTTTCAAAGTTGGGAACGTTTTAAAGATTTGTTGAATTCTTGCCCACATCATGGTTTTGAAAAATGGCGCACTATAAGCTTCTTTTATGAAGGGTTAACACCTGAAACTAAACAATTTGTGGAAACAATGTGCAATGGTGAATTTCTTGATAAAGAACCTGAAGAAACTTTAGACTATTTAGACCATTTGGCTGAAAATTCTCAATCTTGGTATAGTACTAATTCTTCTGAAAATTCAATTAGATCAAACCTTGCAAATGCTAGTAAAGGAAAATATCATCTTAGTCAAGAAGAAGATCTAAATGCTAGGTTTGCTAGTTTGGCTAGAAAGGTTAAAGCCATGGAATCTGGGAAAGTAAAAGAAATCAAATCTGTGCAAAGTGAAGAAATTTGTGGCATTTGTGATGAATTGGGACACTCAACAAATGAATGTCCAAAACTTCCTGTTTTTAAAGAAGTTGTGCATGAGCAAGTAAATGCAATGAATAATTTTAAAAAGCCATTCACTTCTTCTTTTTCAGATACATACAATCCGGGATGGAGAAATTACCCGAACTTCAGTTGGAGGAATAGTAACCAACCACAATTCATGCAACCACCACCTCCTTAAGCACAGCAAGATTCTCAAAATCCTCAAGGATATGCACCCTATGTCCCACCATATAGGAAAAACCTTGAAGGAACATTGCATGCATTCATGGAAAAACAAGAAGCCATCAATAACCACAATAATCAAACCATGATTGACATAAAAGACACTCTTGCTAAACTTTCTTCTGCACTTGCCATTCATGAGAAAGGAAAGTTTCCCTCTCAACCTCAACCAAATCCTAAGAGTCAGTTTAGCCTAAATGAGGGTAGTTCAGAAAGTCAAGAAATAGATCAAGTCAACTCAGTGATAACTCTTAGGAGTGGAAAGGTTGTTGAAAAATAAATTCCTGAACTTTTTGAGAAAGATGATGAGTCAATTCCCAAAGATGAGGAAGGAGTTGATCAGCCACCTAGCCAAAAGGAGATCAAACCCTCGTCTTCACCCCCATTTCCTCAAGCATTAAACAATTCAAGTAAAGTGAATCATAACAGTGACATTTTTGAAATCTTTAAACAAGTGAAGGTCAATATTCCTTTGTTAGATGCTATCAAGCAGATTCCTTGTTATGCCAAATTTTTGAAAGACTTGTGCACTGTTAAAAGGAAACATAATGTGAAAAAGAATGCATTTTTGACTGAACAAGTAAGCTCCATTATTCAAAACAATAATGAGTTGAAATATAAAGACCCTGGTTGTCCTACAGTTTCATGCATTATTGGTGAACATAAAATTGAACGAGCTTTACTTGATCTTGGTGCTAGTGTTAATTTACTTCTATATTCAGTTTATCAACAACTCAACCTTGGTGAGTTAAAACCAACTTCTGTAACTCTTCTACTTGCTGATAGATCAATTAAAATTCCAAAAGGAATAGTAAAAGATGTGTTAGTACAAGTTGATAAATTCATATATCCTGTGGATTTTATTGTGTTAGAAACTGAACCTATGGTTGATAGTTCTAAGTTAGTTCCTGTTATTTTGGGTTGCTCATTTTTAGCAACATCTAATGCTTTGATAAATTGCAGAAATGGAGTGGTGAAGTTAACTTTTGGAAATATGACACTGGAGCTTAATGTTTTCAACATGTGCAAGCAACCACAAGAAGTTTATGATGAAAAGGAAGAGATTGAAGGGATTGAAGCCATTATAGATGATCATCTTCAAATCAGGAGTTCTTCTGACCCATTAGAAATCTGTTTAATTAATTCATTTGATTCAGCTACACAATTAGATGATGATGTTTCAAGTATGCTCTTTGCTTGATCTGTACGGAAATGGAATACAAAGGAAGGAAGCCAAGATTCGAAGAGCTAAAATCCATGAATGATGATACCCATGAAGAAGTACCCACACTGGAACTGAAGCTATTACCTGATGGGTTGAAGTACACATTTTTGGGAGAAGAACAAAGCTCTCCAGTGGTAATTTCCTTATCCTTGACCAAAGAACAAGAAGGTAAGTTGATAGAAGTACTTAAAAGGCATAAAAATGTAATTGGATGGACATTAAAGGATATCAAAGGCATTAATCCATTAATTTGTACACATAGAATACATTTAGAGGATAATGCTAAAACATCTCAACAACCTCAAAGAAGATTAAATCCACACATGAAAGAGGTAGTTAGAGCTGAAGTTCTTAAATTACTTGATGTTGGAATTATCTATCCTATCTCTGATAGCCAGTGGGTAAGCCCTACACAAGTTGTGCCTAAGAAATCTGGAATAACAGTGGTTGAAAATGAAAAAGGAGAATTAATACCTGCCCGAGTCTCATCTAGTTGTCGTATGTGTATTGATTTCAAAAAATTGAATGCAGCCACTAGGAAAGACCATTTTCCATTGCCATTTCTTGATCAGATTCTAGAAAGAGTAGCAGGACATCCCCACTATTATTTTCTTGATGGTTATTCAGGGTATAATCAAATACCAATTGCATTAGAGGACCAAGAAAAGACCACTTTTACTTGCCCCTTTGGCACTTTTGTATATAGAAGAATGCATTTTGGTATTTGTAATGCTCCGGCAACTTTTCAAAGATGCATGCTAAGTATTTTCAGTGACATGATTGAGCATTATTTAGATGTTTTCATGGATGATCTGACAGTTTTTGGAAATTCTTTTGAAAATTGTCTTGATAATTTGGAAAAAAGTTCTTAAAAGATGCGAAGAAAAAGGATTTGTGTTAAATTGGGAAAAATGTCATTACATGGTTACCTCAGGAATAGTGTTAGGTCATGTGATATCTTCTAAGGGAATTGAAGTTGATAAGACCAAAGTTGAATTAATTGCTCATTTGCCTTTCCCAAAAATAGTCAGAGAAGTTCATTCCTTTTTAGGACATGCAGGATTTTACAGAAGATTTGTAAAGAACTTTAGTGCCATATTTAGACCTTTATGTAATCTTCTAACAAAAGATACACCATTTGATTGGACTCAAGATTGTAAAAAATCTTTTGAAAAATTAATCGGTCTTTTGACTTCTGCTCCTATTATGCAATCTCGATTGGTCTTTGCCTTTTGAGTGATGTGTGATGCTAGTGATTTTCTTTGTTGTGCTGTTTTAGGCCAAAGAAATGAAGGTAAGCCTCATGTAATTTATTACGTAAGTCAAACTTTGAATAGTGCACAAATGAATTACACCACTACTGAAAAAGAACTACTTGCTGTAATTTTTGCATTGGACAAATTTCGGGCTTATTTAATTAGTTCATCCACTGTTGTTTTCACTGATCATGCTGCTATTAGATATTTAATGTCTAAACAGGATGCTAAACCTAGGTTGATACGGTGGATCTTGTTGCTTCAAGAATTTAACATCACAATAAAAGACAAGAAAGGAGCCGAAAATGTTGTTACAGATCATTTGTCAAGGCTGACAACAGGCTCATCTTTTGATAGCACACCTATCAATGATTCTTTTCCCAATGAATTTTTATTTTCTGTCAATTCTATGCCTTGATTTGCTAACATTGTCAATTTTCTTGTAACAGGTAAGATGCCGCCTCAGTGGACACACCAAGACAAAAAAAAGTTTTTGATTGAGGTGAAAAATTTCTTTTAGGATGACCCATATTTGTTCAAATATTGTCCTAATCAAATCTTTCAGAGATGTGTACCCGACAATGAGGTAAGTAGTGTCATTAAATTTTGTCATTCAGAAGCATGTGGAGGTCATTTTTCTTCAAAGAAAACAACTGCGAAAATCTTGTAGTGTGAATTTTATTGGCCCACTTTATTCAAGAACAGTTATACTTTTTGCAAAAGTTGTGAAAGTTGTCAAAAATTGGGGTCCATTTCTAAAAGAAATATGATGCCTTTGAACCCTATCCTTGTCATTGAAATTTTTTATTGTTGGGGAATTGATTTCATGGGTCCATTTTCATCATCTTTTGGATTTGTGTACATTTTGGTTGCAGTTGATTATGTCTCAAAATGGATTGAGGCGATTCCATGTCGGTACAATGATCATAAAATTGTTCTAAAATTTTTAAAAGAAAATGTTTTGAGTCGATTTGGAATTCCTCGAGCTATCATCAGTGATGGGGGAACACATTTTTGTAATAAATCATTTGAATCTTTAATGAAGAAATATTGCATTACCCACAAAATTGCAACCCCTTATCATCCTCAGACAAGTGGACAAGTTGAATTAGCAAATAGGGAGATTAAACAAATTTTGGAAAAAACGGTTAACCCAAATCGTAAAAATTGGTCTTTAAGACTAAACGATGCACTTTGGGCTTACCGTACTGCTTTTAAAACATCTTTGGGCATGTCTCCCTATCGGTTAGTTTATGGAAAACCTTGTCATTTGCCTATAGAATTGGAGCATAAAGCATTTTGGGCCATTAAAGCTTTCAACTTAAGTCTTGATGATGCTTCCAAGTTATGCAAATTGCAATTAAATGAACTTGAGGAATTAAGAAATGATGCATATGAAAACTCAAAGATTTATAAAGTTAGAACAAAAGCTTTTCATGACAAATCAATTTTGAGAAAAACTTTTGAAATTGGTCAAAAAGTTCTGCTTTATAATTCTCGTCTTCACCTATTCCCTGGAAAATTGAGATCTAGGTAGATTGGTCCTTATATTGTCAAACATGTATATTCTTATGGGGCCATAGACATTGAGAATCCTAGGAATGGTATTATATTTAAGGTCAATGGACAAAGACTCAAACCATTTCTGGAACATCAAGTTGTTGAGGTAGAATCCATTTCTCTTTCTAATCCTTGTTATGAGTAGAATTTATTTTAATGTTGTTTCTTTCTTTTTGCAGTTCTTTGTGTTCCCGGTTAAATGGTGGATAACGGTACTCCGTGACTCTCAAGTCGGTTTATTTTTCAGTTTCCCATAATAACTGAATTCTTCTCCTTTTAAAATGGATGTCATTCTTTCAAATCTAAGAAAACATTTTCATTCTCTCCCTTTAAATGCTCTAACAAAAGTCTATGAAGCTAGGTGTGAAAGACTGAGATTGTTAATATATAAGGGCATCCCAGAAGATATACGCTGGATAATCGAAGCAAAGGTTCGTTTAGCTGGTGAATCTTCAGATTCATTTGTCCCATACATGCCTGGTCTCGGTAAAAGTTCATTTTCAAAAAGGAGAAGAGCAAAAAGAATGAAAGTTTGTTACAAGTGTGCACGATGGAATTGCAACATGCGATGTCACTCTTTGGGGATGGTTTCCGTAAACAGAGAAGATAAAATATTCTTCATTAAGAATGGACTGAGTAAGGAGTCATTAGATAATATCTTATTGACTCTTGAGACGCATTCTTGTGGAGTTGTGCAGCGTGAACTTCTTAGTTTGTGGAATCTCTTCAAGGACGAGCAAGAGCGTTACAGTCTTGGGAATCTGACTCAAAAAGACCCTGTTTGCCAATTTATAAGAAAATTGGATGGGAAGCTTATCCTCGATTCATAGAAGGCATTTAAGCCATTTCTGGACGTGAAACCAGAGGAAGATGTGAGTCACAATTACAACAACATGTATATATTATCTTGTACATTTTCCAAAAAAAAAGAGAAAAAAATGAAATAAAAAAGAATAAAAAAGGGCGAAACTTCGGTTGTACTTGGTCTTTAATTAGATTAGGAGCCCCTGCTGAGTGGAGTGGCAGACCGGTCATTGACTCGGGTGGACCTTCGCACGCCGTTCGGTAAATAAGATTCGTGTGCCATGCTCTGTAGAGAGTCGCGCAAGCATTCCCAGGTTTTAACCAAAGGCTCTACTTGTTGATGGACAGAAAGAAGCGTCCCGTATTTGCATTCTCGCGTGACAATGCCTCTGAGCTGAATCATGTGATTTAATGCCACGGGCTCTTCAGCGACCTTTCACTGGCTGTGGTCGTTGGTGGTAGCTGTCAGATTTACGTACTTTAATTAGTTGCGTCGTAGCTCAATCCAAAATATCCCATAAGCGGGAGGGAGAAGAATGTCCAGATTGGCTGAGCCGTCTTAGTATTACTGCACTCATGACGCGCAGTATAAAGATCTGCCATGAAACCTATACATAAAGGTATGTAATCATTTGTTATTATTATTTTATCTTTGTATGATTTTGTTGAATTTTGGTTTTGGACAGGCGATCCTTTGGATGGGATCCTTCGGGTGTTTCTAGACTTTTTTACCCCGATGGTTTTCTTGAAGTAAAAAAAAAACAAAAAAACAAAAAACAAAAAAAATAAAAAAACAAAAAACAAAAAAAAAATTGTTTCTTAATTTTAAACTTTTCTGACAACAGCTAACCTACCCATATAGGTACTATCATTACTTTTTCTACTCTCTTCCCTATTTAAACACTACATTTCCTTCACTTTCCTTCAACTCAAAATCATTCAAAGGAAGTGTCAGTGTAAAATGAAGGGAGCTTCTTCTTTTTCTGTTCGTAGACTTACCAATATCTGTGTATTTTGTGGGTCAACTTATGGGAAGGGTTTAGAGTATGTAGACGCAGCAATCACTCTTGGTCGAACACTTGCTGCGAGGAAAATTCATTTAGTATATGGGGGAGGCAGCATTGAGTTAATGAATGCTGTATCACTTGCTGCTCATTTAAAAGGCAGTCAGGTTTTAGGTATCATTCCTAGACCTTTAGCTCAACAGAATATCACTGGAAAAACAATTAGGGAGGAGCTTCAAGTATCATCTATGGATGAATGAATGAGGACAATGCTTACAAATTTTGATGCATTCATAGCCTTACCAGGTGGTTTTGGTACTTTGGAAGAAATTTTTCAAATTGTCTCTTGGCCCAACTAAACATCCATCATAAACCCATAGGTTTGCTGAATGTTAATAATTTCTTTGATCTTTTGTTATATTTTCTTGACCATGCTGTGGAACAGAAATTCATCACACTTTCGGCAAGACGACTCATTATTTTTGCTTCCACTGTTGATGAGTTGATTGATAAATTAGAAGTTTTTGTTTATGAACCTGATCCAGTAACAGCTCAGATAGATTGGTTAGCAGGTAACAGCAAGAGAGGCAACAGCAGGGGAGGCAGCAATGAACAAGAGTGTGATCTGTCACTTCATCTATAACTATCATTTATCTTTAGTTTTATTTATCGTACTTTTTTTTGTTTAAATTTGTGTGAGATTTTTCTTTTCAGTAATTACAACAACAGGAACTATCTTTTATCCTTTACCTATCTATCTTTGACATTGAGGACAATGTTGTGATCTGGTTGGGGGGAAGGATAGTTGTGTAAAAAAAATCAAAAAAAAAATTTTAGGAAGTGTGTGTATTAATATGTTTGTTGTGTTTATATTTTTGTCTGTAACTTACTAAACCAGTTAAGGATGGCAGAGTAAGGAGTAATTGGGGTAGTAACTAGTTTGTGTGGAAGTAGCAATTCAAATTCAGGGAAATTTGCATGATTGAGTAAATTGTCTTCTTTCTTAAACTTCACATGCTTGGTTATGGATGTTGAATTGGTGGACTGAGAATGATAGAATTATGTCTTGTGAGATTTTGAGCCTATTAATGAATGGATTGAACATTTGTACCATTCTCTTCTTTCTTGTATGAATTTCACTCATGGAATTGTTACTCTAGAACTTGCTTTGATTCTTTTTGAGACTACATTTTCATATGCATACATAAATAAGATTGGGGCATTTTTCTTGAAATAGCTATTTTAATCAAATGATCAACCTTGTTTAGCAGCATATTGTCTCAATATGATATCAAGCACTCTTATGACTTCTTGGAAATTCTCTGATTCCTGCCAACATAAAGCATTAGAAATGACATATTTCCCCTTGCTTAACCCCTTTGAGCTTATTTGACTATTCTTTATTTCGAACTCATTATGTGCCTTAAATGAAAAACCATGTTCTTACTTGACCTTAGAGAATAAGAGAACATTAGTTTTGTCATTCGATGAGTTCTTGAACAAGTGTGGGGGTGTGTGTGCAGAATGGTTAAAAAAAATGTATATATGATGTTCTTTTTGTAAATAAAAAAATAAAAAAATAAAAAAAAGAAAAAAAAAAGTAAGTAAAAAGAAAAAGAAGGTCAACAAAGCTATAAAGGAAAGGAAAAGAATATGTAAAGAAAATTTGTATTAGGTGGAGTTGGGATGAACTTTCATGCTTGTTAATTGAACTCAGCTCTCATGCTCTTTTATTCTCTGGTATTTAACTTGTCATATCCATATTATCTCCTCCTTTACCTTGACCCCATTACAACCTTGAATAAAGTCCTCATGATTTGTGTGTACATGTGTTTGAGTAGTGAAGAAGTAGAAGATAAGCAAGCTTATGGTAGTGCAATTTTCATGAGTTGAATTGAGTGAAATACCTACCTTTTAAACACTTGAGGGATTGAGAGTGAATCTTGTGAAAATCTATCATTCTTGACTCATGCTTTTCAATTGAAATATCCTTGCTTGTTGATTTGAGAAGTGAAGATATGTTACCTCATGAATGTTTTAATTACTTGAATGATTGCTTTTTATTTTTAAATATTATTAGAAATTGAGTCTTTTAGAGTGTTTAGCTTTTGAGTCTGTTTCGTTTTTTTGTGAGTGATCTTATGTGTTTTGCTCAGGAGTGCAAAAAGTTAAGTGTGGGGGAGTTTGATGATCACATATTTGATACATTAATAAGCTTTCATTCTTAGTCATTTACACTCTCTATGTACTTAATTGATTAAGTTTTATTATGTTTTGTAAGTTTGGACTCAAATTGAGCTTAATTAAATTTTTCAGCATGATTCATATCTTACACTGTTTCTGTATTTGGGTCATATCTTGGGCTGTAGGTGGTCTTTGGAGGTGATGCTAGTGGCATTTGAAAGATAAGAGAGAATTCTACAACTTTCATGAAGACCTCAAAGGCCTAATCACACGAGTAGATAACTCAAATTGGGGTTGAAGCAAGAACCAGAGTGCTTTTCCTGATAGCTTAACCTATGTGTACTGTTCATCACATTTTTCAGGCTAGAGGTTGTCAAATGGGCTGAAATTTGGATTCTGAATAGTTAAGACCAATATCTACAACTTTTATGTTGAACACGTTTCCATAATCGGACTCCTTGAAGGTGATATTGGGCTTGGAAGTCAGAACAGAGGAGCTGTGATTGGGCCTAGGCAGTGTTTAGTAATTTGAACGTATCTGGAGTTATAGAAATGATATTGGACTCAAACAAAAGCCATTTGAACGCTAAAATCTAGGCCTACAACTTTTATTAAGACCACTTGGTTCAAAAATGACGAATGCAATGACTTCAGAGCTACATGATTTCGGAGACAAGGAATCTCCATAATTTCCCACTCACCTAAAGTCATTTGGCATTTTCCACTCATCCAACCACTAATGACTCAGCCCCCTTGTCATTTTGTATCTCTAATCCTCTATAAAAGGGGGCCTTGGCAGATAATTAAGGATGTTAGGTGTTAGTTATCAAAATGATGCTATTTTGTTACTAGGTTTTCTTGTAGTAATTTTCCTTTGTTCTAAATTAAAGTCATGTTCTTCTTCTTCTTCTTCTTCTTCTTCTCTCTTTCTTTCTTCTTATCTATGAGTAACTAAGTTTCATTTTACTTGGGTGAAAGGGTGAAGCTCTTGGTAATAAAGTAAGGTTAGATTTATTTTTCTCTTGTGCTTAAATGATTTATATTTTCTAGTAACCATTATACGTATTATAATTTATTTCTTATAATTTAGAAATCATCTTTGTAAAGAGGAGTTCTTGATTTGTTGTAGACAAAATATTGACACAATGAATACTTTAACCCAATTTATAAGTGGTGGTAATATTTTTAGAAACATAATATAATTACGTATATTATTTTAATTGGACTTTTAATGTTGTATTTTCCGATTGGAACCTCCATGTTGCGAGGATTCTAATTGAGTTATAAAAGGAATTAATCTTACCTTTATTTTATTTACCAAGAGTGAATCTTTTTACCCAAGTAAATAATTTTAATTGTAGTAACAAAATATTCACTTCACCTTAATTAATCTTCAACAATTCCCTGTGGATCGACCTCGAACTCCCGAGAATTTTATTACTTGAGACAACCTGCACTTGGGTTCGCAATGCAACAATTAATCCCGCATCAAGTTTGTAGACTTATTTGAAATTAAAAAGAGTGCATCAAAGGTTCGCATTGCTCATATCTTTACAAACTAAATTACTTAGTTTTGAGACTATAAAGGACTTGTATGACAATGATTCTGATTTTGACCAAGTATGGGATTCTTGTTCTAAGCATGCTTTTGGGGACTAGTATAGGCATGATGGTTTCTTGTTTAAGAAAAATAAATTGTGTGTGCCTGTTTGTTCCTTGCGTGAAATGCTTGTTAGAGAAACTCATGGTGGAGGGTTGATGAGACATTTTGGTATGAAAAAGACCTTAGAAATTCTGCATGAGCATTTTTATTGGCCTGACATGAAGCATGATGTACAATTTGTTTTTGATAAGTGCATTACATGCAAACAAGCTAAATCTAAAGTCATGCCCCATGGTTTATATACACCTTTGTCTGTGCCTAATCAACCTTGGACTGATGTTTCAATAAATTTTGTGTTAGGATTGCCTAGATCTCAAAGTGGAAAAGATAGCATATTTGTGGTTGTTGATAGGTTTAGTAAAATGACACATTTCATTGGATGTTCTAAAACCAGTGATGCAACACATATTGATGATTTGTATTTTAAAGAAGTGGTGCGCTTGCATGGATTGCCAAGAATCATAGTAAGTGATAGAGATGTGAAGTTCCTAAGTCATTTTTGGAGAACTCGGTGGAATAAGTTAGGGACTAAACTCTTGTTTTCTACTATTGCACATCCTCAAACGGATGGACAAACTGAAGTAGTAAACCGAACACTTACTACTTTGTTGCGTGCTATCATTCAAAAAAAATTGAAATAATGGGAGAAATGTTTGTCATATGTTAAGTTTGCTTATAATAGACATGTTCATTCTTCTACATCTCATTCTTCTTTTGAAGTTGTGTATTGTTTCATGTAACGTCCTAAATACTAGAACTAATAACATATCCGGTTTACGTATCAGTAATTAGAATTTGGTACATTACTTACGAATATCATAACTTTACAAATAAATAGTTTATATAAATATCAAAATACGAGCCTCTCGCAAAACATATATATACATATGTTATGAAACAGACTATTAAACAAGATGTTACATCCTTGTACTTAATATACAAAAAGTGCCTCATGGCAACGAACTCACTAGAACTAATAACTAAAAGATCTATACTATTCTTCTCAAGCCCAAAACTCCATCTTGCTCCATTGCTTGTTTCCTGTCTGAAATTGTCACGAAAATTCCATACACGGGGTGAGAATTAAGAAATTCTCAATAGCACCATTGATAAAAAAAATGTATAATCATAACAATTCCAGCTATTTTGAAGAAAAATCATCTTTTTAAAAAATAATCTTTATAACTTAGGAAGGAGGCAAAAGCCAAATCCAGTCCTTCCTATTCTCGAAACAGAATTCTCATTTCCATTATCATGAAAATCATTTAAGTCCACAACTCGTGAATTATAAATTACTTCAACAAAACTTATGATAAAAATCAACGGTATCACTCAATATCAAATCATTAAACTCATACATTAATCAGGCTAGCATTACAAACAAAATCATTTGCTTGGTAGTAGCCTGCTTTTAGGTTGGTGCACATTAACCTCTTTGTAATCATACGTCGTCACACAGAACTACTCAGGGTAACTAGGCCTAGTATTCCCCTGACTAGCTTAGAGGAAGTACGTCTCCTCAATATCAAAGCTAGGGTTAGACTTCAATCCATCATGATAAGAAGAAAGTACGTTATCTCAGAATATCAATCATCGGGAATAGAATGAGAAGTATGCTAATCAAACTATCCAGGATTTAGGATTACCCCAAGTAGTGAGGGAAACACTAATCATTAACCACTTAATGACTAGGAAAGCTCAGGTAAAAAGGAAGGTTCTTCCTTAACCTAAATTACTCTAGTATAGAGAACATAACATATATTCTCTTATCTTTAACTAAGTCTTACCCTAGTATAAGTATATCCAAAATTCAACTTGGCCTAGTTCCACAAAGTGGATACACATGAAAATCTAATCATTTTATTTATTAAATCATCACTTATGCAATATAATGCATAATCAATTCATAATCATCATGAGTATTCAAATTCATCAATCAATCTCACTCGATGTAACAACACTATAAAAGTCATTTCTTATTTGATTCAATCATGTCATGAAATCATTTTCTTAAACTTGTTTGGATGCATAATCTTTTCACAATCTAGTAAATTCCAATAATTAAATTCAAGATTTAAGGTTTGTATTTAGGTTACCTAGGTTAAAGAACTGTGTATCCATCATTTTCAGATCAAAAATGACATTTATAAAAATTTTAGCCTCAGACACGGGCCATGTCTGATTACACGCCCCCCTCCCCCCCGTGTTTTGCTATGTGAGCACTATTCAAGAATTTCAACTGGCAGAGAAGGACACAACCCCTCTTCGTATCTGCGGACATGGATCGTGTTTCTTAACCAGAAGCTCTGCAGGTCATTCAACAGTAGTGTGGCACTGTTCATGGGCCAAATTCTTGGATTTTGGCCACTCCAATCTAATCTCTAGGTGATTTCAAGTCCCAAACACGTTCACAAACATAAGGAAAACTTAAAACACTAATTGATTTCATAAAAAATGGATCAAAATACTAAATCTCTCATCCAAACCCCTAAAAATTAACACTTTGAACTTTAATGGTCCAAATGAAGAATTTACAGTTTCTAATCCAAACTCTTAGTAGAAACAAGTTATAAACTACATTTAAAACTTATCCAAGTAAGAAATTCATTCAAAACACTTCAAGAACTCATTTTGGCATATTAAATCTCAAACAAGCCTAACATGAAAAATGAGAAAAAGATGAAGTTTCAAGCTCAAAAACCCCTACCTTAACTTGGTATCACTTTCTTCTTGCCTTTTCTATCTTTTTCCTCTTGATCTTGGCTTGATTCTCCTCTTGCCCCCTTGATTTCCTTATTTCCCTCTTTGTTTCTCCCTTTTCAGCCAAAGTATAAGAAAGAGAAGAGAAAGCGGAGTGGGAGGCGGGAAAGAAGAAAGAAAAATGTGAGAAAAGATAAGAAACGAGTGGATAAGAAGGAAAGTTAAGAGTAAAAGTGATATACAATTGGAAACATTTTATTTGCCTAATTTGGCCTTTAAACATCCTCCTAACGTCATTAAAATTACCAAAATAATTCATTTGAACTTCTAAATTTTTTCTATAGCTTATTCTATCTTCTCTGCTATTTCAACTATGTTGTTATTATTATTATTATTATTATTATTATTATTATTATTATTATTATTATTATTATTATTATTATTATTTTAAGCTTATTTGATCTATTTCTCACCTTCAGTGTTTAAATTTATGCTAAATTCAATCAAAACAATTACTAAAATTACCAAATAACTTATATTATTTTATTGAGCTACTATATTCCTTAATTAGGACTTGTATCTGGTAGAATGTTATAATTCTTCCCCTTTTTTTTGAATTTTTATCCTCAAAATTTGAATTACCTTATTCAAAAAGTTCAAAACAACTTTGCATCATTATAACCTCAAGTTCCCATGTAACATCCCTTGGGTCACCTCCATCCCATAACACCTTCACCAGAGGAATTTGTTTCCCTCTGAGTTCTTTCACCACTTTATCCACGATCCTTATAGGTTTAACTGCATAAGTTAAATTTTCCTTTAACTGTATCGTTTCATTCTCTATGATATGTGTAGGATCTGGATTGTACTTCCGCAGTTGGGAAACATAGAAGACATTGTGAAGGTTGAATAAACTGGGTGGTAAAGCTATCTGGTAGGCAACTGGTCCAATCCTTTTTAAGATTTGGAAAGGATTCAACTTCTTAGTCTTCAGGGCTCTACCAATTCCCGTAGTAGGAATGACTCTAAAGAACACATGTTCTCCTTCATTGAATTCTAGAGGCCTCCTTCTCTCATCTGCATAACTTTTCTGCCTACTCTGAGCTGCTAACATTCTATTCCTGATCAATCTAATCTACTTTGTAGTCTGCTGAACTAACTCAGGACCTAGGATAGTATGTTCTGCAGTCTCAAGCCAACATAAGGGTGATCTACACTTTCTTCCATACAAGGCTTCATAAGGCGCCATTCCTATACTAGTGTGATAGCTATTATTATAGGCAGACTTTATTAAAGGTAAGAACCCATCCCAACTACCCTAATGATCGAGTAAACAAGCTCTAAGCATATCTTCCAAGGTTTGAATGGTTCTTTAAGTTTGGCCATTGGTTTGCGGATGATAGGCCATACTAAAATCTAATTTTGTTCCAAAGGCTTTATGAAGAGCTCCCCAAAACCTAGATGTGAACCTAGGGTCCCTATTAGACATGATATTAGAGGGGATTCCATGGAGTCTTACAATTTCTTAAAGGTATCGTTGAGCTAACCTATCCAATGACCAATTTGTTCTTATGGCTAGAAAATGAGCAGTTTTAGTCAACCTAACCACTATAACCTAAATGGCATCATGACCCGACGGGGTTCTTGGAAACCTCATTACAAAATCCATTGACACACTTTCCCATTTCCATTTAGGAATCTCTAGGGGCTGAAGAGATCCTGAGAGTTTTTTATGTTCAATTTTCACTTTTTGGCAAATCAAACATTTGGATACATACATTGCAATATCAACTTTCATACGAGGCCACCAAAACATTTTTTTGAGGTCTTGGTACATTTTTGTGGTACTAGGGTGAATGGTGTATTGGCTCTTATGGGCTTCCTCAAGGATTCTCTCTTTAATTTAGGATTCTCTTGGGATACATAATCTGTCTCTAAACATAATAGTTCTATCATTAGCCCTTCTAAATTCTTTTCTCTTTCCCAACAATATTTGTTCACTTATTTCCTTTAGAGCTTCATTTTTCTCTTGGGCATTCCTGATTTGAGTCCTCAAATCATTACTAATCTCCAACCTATTCAAACAAAAATCATGTGATAACATTGTCACTGTTAGGCTCAAGTCTCTAAAAGTTTCCAAAAGTTTCATTTCCTGTAACATCATATGGGACATATGCAGAAGTTTCCTGCTCAGTGCATCAACCACTACATTGGCCTTACTTGGATGGTCCTTTAATTCAAAATCATAATCTTTTAAGAACTCCATCCATCATCTTTGCCTCATTATTAATTCTTTCTGGTCAAGCAGATATTCCAAACTCTTGTGATCACTAAAGACCTCAAATTTTACCCCATACAGATAGTGCCTCCAAATCTTCAAAGCAAAAACCACCGCTGCTAGCTCTAGGTCATAGGTTTGGTAATTTTCTTCTTGGGGTCGTAGTTGCCTAGAGGCATAAGCCACTACCCTCCCATCCTAATCCTCTCCTTGAGGCATCACAGTATACCTCAAAATTCCTTTGGGGATCTGGGATCACTAGAATTGATGTGGTGGTTAACTTCCTTTTCAACCCTTGAAAACTATCCTCACATTCTTGTATCCAGACAAAAGCATTGCTTTTTCTAGTTAGCTTAGTTAAAGGCAAAGCTATTCTAAAAAATGCCTCTATGAATCTTCAGTAATACTCAGCCAAACCCAAAAAGCTTCTTATTTCAGTTATGGTGGTAGGTCTTTCCCATTTGAGAACTGCTTCTATCTTATTAGGATCCACAAATATCCCTTCCCCAGATATTACATGTCTTAAAAAATTACACTTTACCCATTCAAAACTCACATTTTGACAGTTTAGCATACAATTATTTCTCTCTCAAAATTTCTAGAACTATCTTAAGATGATCTTCATATTCCGCCATTGTCTTCAAATAGATGAGAATATCATCTATAAAGACAACTATAAATTGATCAAGATAAGGTCTGAAAATTTTGTTCATGTAATCCATAAAGACAGCAGGTGCATTAGTTAAACCAATGGACATCACTAAATATTCATAGTGCCCATATCTAGTCCTAAAAGCAGTCTTAGGGATGTTTTCCTCTCGAACCCTATAACACCCCAAAATTCCTTTTTCCTATTATTTGTGTTTCTATATGTGTTTTTGTCATTTTTGTGAATTATTTGATTTATCTAGATTATTTTATTATTTTTCTTAAGCTTCTGTGTGTTTGAGGCGGTACCGAAAAAATAAAAAATTTTCTGGGTCAAAAAATTTTAGACTGTTCACGCGGGGCCGGGAGAGCTTACTAAACCTGAAATCAGGAACGGATTTTGAAAATTTTCTTTTCTGAGATTTTATCTGACTAATAAAATTTAGGTACTTTCTATTATCTATTGGACAACAAATACTAGTTTTGCTAGCAGTAGCCTTTGTCCATTGGGTAATAGCTACCAGTAAATATCTGGTTAGATGTTTAATCTTGAGCCAATGGGAAAAAAGCTTCCAAGACAAGCTTGGAAGCAAGCTTGGAATGAATCTTGTTGGAGAAGCTTTGCCCAAAAAGCCCTTGTGACCCTACAGCCAAGGGAGCTTCTTGGAGAAGCTTGGTGACCAAAATTAGTTCTTCTCTCTCCTAAGCCTTTCTTGTCTTATTTTTGAGCAACCATCTATCAAACTCTCTCTTTTTTTTCTCTCCTTTGTTCTCATGGCCAACACCTCTCCTTCACCCATCAATCTTGATCAATTCCAACCAACCTCATTTCTTGAATCTAAACACCTTTTTGAGACACTTTGTTGTTGTGAGTTTCTCCAAAATCATCCATCTTCAACCTTTTTCTCAAGGCTTTACGTTGGGAGGCTCTACGTGAAGTTTCTCATCTTTGTTTCTAAGTTTTCTTCTCAAGTTCTTGGCCATAATCTTGATTTACAACCATCTTGTTTCAACCCCTAGATGTTGATGCTTGTATTTTTGCTTTGTTTTAAGGATCTTATTGGAAGGAGAAGCTTTTTCAAGAGGACAACAAAGAGCTTTGATCATTATCTAAGGTAAGAGGGAGATTAACCTCATCAACCATCTTGGTGGTGAGGAACGAATTTGGTATTTTGTTGGTGAATAATCCATGTGAGGATTTATTCACTTGGTTGTGTGTTTTGTGATTTATGGATGTTTGGCTATATGTGATTATGTGATTTTTATGGTATGTATGAAATTGTTATTACATGAATTGATGATTGAAATGCCTTGTATGCTTTGATTCATGTGTGAAAGGCAAGCTTTTTTGTTCCAAAGAATGCTTATGGCTCACGGCCACGAAGCCCCAAATAAGGTTTCCAAGATAAAATTACTTTATTAATTGAAAATTTAGATGATTAAGGGACTAGAATAGGATTCAAGGATTCATAAATTTTAAAGAGGATGAACAAGTTTTTGTTGTTTTAAAAGAAAATAATTTTGATAACGGAAATAAGTTTTGAAGGATGTTTTAAAAACTTAAGTGAGTTTTTAGTAAAAGTGAAGGAAAATGCTTCAAAATGTTTATGCGTTTGAAAGTCAATGTAAAGATGTTTCATGGTTTTGTAACGTGACAAAAAGTGATGCACGCTTACGAAAATTCAATGAAAATGTTCCATGTTTGAGAAAAATAGCAATTTATTGTCGGGCTGATGAACTGGACCTGGAGATGTCAGTTGTTGACTTAAGCCCTGTTGTGGCTCGTTTTGGTGGAATTTATCCTGTTAATGAGTATTGTTTTATCTATGTCATGTGATCATGCATTGTGAAAGTCAGAATGACTTGTTGTTAAGGCTATATGCCTAGGAGATGAATTATACCTTTGTACAGGTGGGAATTACATAGTTAAGGTCTATGAATGACTTAGGAGGCGTCGGGGTGCGGGTATCCCATAAGTGACCAGTTAATAGCTCTACTAGGTCATGGTGACTGTGCAACATACCGACGATCTCGATGAGACACTATTCCTATTCCTGATCCAGTGTAGAATGTCTTGTATAAGTCATGTTGCGCATATTATGAATATATTGAAAGCACTTGATTTGAGGCTAACGATATATAGACATGACTCTCCAATCATTCTCTCTGATGTTCGGTTTTAGCTCATGGAGTATGTGCCAGTTCATTGTGCATTCGCATAGTCATTGAACATCTTGTTGTGATATGTTTATATTGTTGAATTATCTGCTGATAAATATCATGACTGCAAATGTTAATTCTATACTCTGTGACTTTATTGTTATTGCTATTTCTTATTGTCATGCTGGTATATGATGTAGGGGATCTCACCTCTTTATGTTTTGTTCTGCCTGTTTTATTTTATGTTTATGCTTTTTGAAGACTGCGATGGTGGCAAGGAGAGATCTGCTGGGTTACGTGAGAGTCCAGTAATGTTTTTTTTTCAATTTCTTATGTGTGTGTGTGTGTGTGTGTGTGTGTGTATATATATATATATATATATATGTTTGTGTGTGTGTATGGAATGTTTTGTTCAGTTCCCTATATATTGAGTTTATTTATGTTCTGTTGAGTTTATGTTATCTGCAAAAAAGAATTTTAAAACCCGTATATTATACTATAAATCTTAATTATGGCTTGGGTAAAGTTTTAAAATAAAATAAAGTGTTGGTCTAAAATGTAATACCCAAGCGAGGGTGTTACATTAGTTGGTATCAGAGCCCAAGTTTAGTCTGTCAGGTTTGTGGTTAGGTCTGACTTGTTTGTGCTGTATGTTTCTCTGTGTTTGGTTTTCGAAAGGAAACAACGTTGCATGAATGGTTATGCTTAGTGATGCAGAGGATGGCTGATATGTTAGTGCAACAAAATTAGAGGGCTGCCCAATAGCAAGAGGCGATAGCTGAGGCTCAGAGTTTGTCAAAGTTTCACTGCAACAATCTGCCACAATTTAAAGGCAAGTTTGATCAAGAGAAAGCGGATCTTTAGATTAAAGAGTTGGAGAAGATCTTTAGAGGCATGTGATGCACAGATGAAAGGAGGATAACCTATGCGACTTTTATGCTCATGGGAAATGGTGAGGACTGGTGGGCAGGAACCCAACAGTTGTTAGAAGGTGAAGGAAGGTTTATCTTATGGGAAGTCTTTCAAAGCAAGTTTCTAGAAAAGTATTTTCTAACTAGTATGAGGCACGCCAAGGAGATGGAGTTTCTTAGACTGAAGCAAGGGGGAATAGCCGTTAGTGAGTATGCTATCAGGTTTGAAAGCCTATCAAAGTTCTCCTGGTACTTTCAGCTCCAGTCTGATGAGGAGTGGAAGTGTCAGAAGTTCAAAGAAGGTTTGAGGTATGATCTGAAGCAAGCAGTGCTGCCTCTGGGAATTAAGCAGTTCCCAGCTTTGTTAGACAAGTGTTACTGGATTGAAGAGTTAGATCAGTCGCGGGATATGAGACCCCATAACTTTGGACCATCTTGATTCCAAAGTGGGGTAATAGCAATGTCAGCTGATTCAATCGAAACCCGTATTTCACGGCCACCAGGGAATCAGCAGCAACAATAATCAGTTGAAGGAGGTTCTAGTGGTAGTAGTTTCGGTCAAACCAAGGCATCCTCACCAAAATGTCTGAAGTGTGGAAATGATCACTTGGTAAGAGAGTGTGCGATCAAAGGGATAATTTGTTTTAGATACGGGAAGCCCAGACACATTTCTAGAGATTGCACTCAACCGAAGATAGAGCCTTCTATTAGCAATGTGTGAGCATCAAGGCCTCAAGTAGGGGGAAGAGTCTACACTATGAGTGGAGCAGAAGCCTCCCAATCTGAAAATCTGATCAAGGGAGATTGTGCCATAGGAGGTAAGCCTTTAACTGTACTGTATGACTCGGGGGCAACCTATTCTTTTATTGCCTATGATTGTGTGGATCAACTAGGTTTATATGTGTCTTCTTTACCTTTTAATTTGACAATTGTTACTCCTACTGCTAAACCTATTGTTACTTCTCAAGTCTGCTTAAACTGTCTTATTACTGTTAGAGATCTGATCTTTTCTGTTGATTTGATTTGTTTACCCTTCTCACAAATAGACATAATCTTAGGAATGGACTAGTTATCTTCTAACCATATCCTATTAGATTGTTCCAATAATACCTTAGTGTTCCTTGAAATTGAGATTTTTAGATTTTTGATGGTCAACCAAGTTGAAACTTCTTTAAGGGAATGAGCTCAAGGATACATGTTACTATTTTCCTTGGAGGTCAAGGGTGAGGTGGATGTGAATGTTATTCCTATAGTCAATGAGTTTCCTGAAGTTTTTCTTGATGAGATACCCAAACTACTAAAGGGGATGAGAGATAGAATTTTCTATCAATCTTGTACCAGGATTTGGTCCTATATCCATAGCACCATATCGGATGTCACCATCAGAGTTAGCTGATTTGAAGAAGCAGTTGGAAGAACTATTGGAAAAGCAGTTTGTGAGACCTACTGTATCACCATGGGGAGATCCAGTGCTGTTGGCTAAGAAGAAGAATGGAACTTCTTGCTTATATATAGATTATCGCTAGTTGAACAAGATCACGATCAAGAATAAGTATCCACTTCCGATGATAGATGATTTAATGGATCAACTGAAGGGAGCCGCTATTTTCTCTAAGATCGACTTACATTCTGGTTATCACCGGATTCGTGTAAAGGTTGAGGATGTTCCCAAGATGACGTTTTGAACATGCTATAGGCACTATGAATACCTAGTGATGCCGTTCGGAGTAATAAACGCTCCTGCATATTCATGGATTACAAGAATAGGATCTTTCACCCTTATCTAGATAGATTCATCGTTGTCTTTGTCGATGACATTCTGATATATTCTCAAAGTCAGGAGGAACATGTTGAATACCTCAGTGTGGTTCTCCAGATTTTGAAGGAGAAGTAGTTATATGCCAAGTTGTCAAAGTGTGAGTTTTGGTTGGAGGAAGTTCAATTTTTGGGACATGGGATTTCAAAGGAAGGAATTACAGTGGATCCGTTGAAGGTTGAAACAGTTCTTAATTGGGAAAGGCCCAATACCGTAATAGAGATCCGTAGTTTTGTGGGGTTAGTTGGTTATTACCGAAGATTCATTGAGGGATTTTCCAAGATAGCAGGACCTCTTACTCAGCTTACAAGGAAGAATCAAGCTTTTGCATGGACTGATGCATGTGAAGAGAGTTTTCAAGAGTTGAAGAGATGATTGACTACTTCACCAGTGTTGGTTTTACCTGATCTAAATGAACCTTTTGAAGTATATTGTGATGCTTCGCATCAAGGTTTAGGCTTTGTACTTATGCACAATAAAAAAGTAGTGGCATATGCTTCGAGACAGTTGAAGATGCATGAGAAGAACTACCCTACACATAATTTGGAGTTAGCTGTTGTTGTGTTTGCGTTGAAAATCTGGAGGCATTTTCTGTATGGGGAAACATTCAATGTTTTCAGTAATCATAAGAGTCTGAAGTATCTGTTTGACCAGAAAGAGCCAAATATGAGGCAGAGGAGGTGGTTAGAGTTTTTGAAAGATTATGACTTCTAACTTCAGTATCATCCCAGAAAAGCGGACGTCGTAGCAGATGCTTTGAGTAGGAAGATACTTAGTGTCTCTGCTATGATGGTCAAGAAAAAAGAATTGAAAGAACAGTTCAGAGATATGCGGTTATCTGTGGAATCAGCACTGGGAAGACTTTGCTTGAACATGGTAACTATTTCAAGTGGATTTATGGAAGAAGTTCGAGATAAACAAAGAAGGGATCAATACCTACAAGATGAGAGGGAGCTAGTGAAGCAAGGCGCTGTGTCAGAATTTAAAGAAGGACTGGATGAGATTCTGAGGTTTAGAGATAGAGTTTGTGTATCAAGTGATTCAGAGCTTAGAAGATTGATTCTTGATGAAGTCCACAAGAGCAAATTGAGTATGCATCCGGGAGCGACCAAGATGTATCAGGATTTGAAACAGTTGTATTGGTAGCAAGGAGTAAAGAGGGATGTAGCCAAGTATGTAGCATCTTGTCTAGTTTGTCAGAAGGCTAAAGTCGAGCATCAAAAACCTTTAGGAATGTTACTACCTTTGGCTATTCCATAATGGAAATTGGATGGCATTGCAATGGACTTTGTTGTTGGACTACCGAAGACTCAAAAGAGTTATGATTCCATATGGGTGATCGTTGATCAGCTTACTAAGTCAACACACTTCTTACCCATCAACATAAGGTATTCAATGGAGAGATTGACTCAGCTATATATTTGTGAAATTGTTAGACTGCATGGTGTACCTTCTAGTATTATTTCTAATCGAGATCTAAGGTTTACGTCAAGGCTTTGGCAGAGTCTGCAAGAATCTATGGGGACAAAACTTCGTTTAAGTTCTGCTTATCATCCGCAAACAGATGGTTAGTCAGAGAGAACAATTCAGTTGTTGGAAGATCTGTTAAGAGCTTGGGTTTTGGAACAGACTGGGAGTTGGGATGAATTCTTACCTCTAATAGAATTCACTTACAACGATAGTTTTCACTCAATCATAGGGATGACACCCTATGAGCCTTTATATGGATGATGGTGTAGAACGTTTTGTGCTGGTACCATGATGGGAAATATCTTGTGTTAGGATCGGAACTTGTGCAACAAACAATAGAAAAGGTTAATGTGATCCAGGAAAAAAATGCGGACAACTCAGAGTCGACATAAAAGTTATGCCAACAAGAGAATAAGACCCCTTGAGTTTAAGGAAGGTGAACATGTATTTTTGAGAGTCACACCCACAACTGGGGTCGGCTGGGTTATTAAATCCAGAAAACTCACTCTTAAATTCATCGGACCATATCAAATTCTTTATCGAATAGGTCCGGTAGCATACCAAATAACTTTACCACGTTTTTTTTCTAACCTTCATAATGTCTTCCATGTATCACAATTGCAAAAATATGTTCCTGGTCTAAACCATGTCATAGCACCTGATATAGTATAATTAAAAGAGAACTTAACTTATGAGACACTTCCTACTAAGATCGAAGATAGGAGAGTGAAACAACTCAGAGAAAAGAAATTGCCTTAGTAAAGGTAATATGGAATGATGTGACTGGAGATGCGGCATGGGAACTAGAGGACAGAATGAAAGCGCTTTATCCATAATTGTTCTAAGGTATGATAATTTCGGGGATGAAATTTCTTTTTGTGGGGAAGAGTTGTAACACCCCGAAATTCATTTTTCCTATTATCTGTGTTTTTATATGTGTTTTGTGATTTTTGTGAATTGTTTGATTTATTTTGATTATTTTATTATTTTTCTTGAGCTTCTGTGTGTTTAAGGCGGTATCGGAAAAATAAAAATTTTTCAGGGCTGAAAAATAAAAATTTTTCAATCTTGAAAAATTTTAATGTTTCACTGTAGTGGGGAGCTTATTAAACCCGAAATCGAGAACGGATTTCAAAATTTTTCTTTTCTGATATTTTATCTGACTAATAAAATTTAGGTACATTCTATTATCTTGATAATAAATACTGGTTTTGCTAGCAGTAGCCTTTGTCCATTGGGTAATAACTACAGCTAAATATTTGGTTAGATGTTTAATCTTGAGCCAATGGGAAGAAAGCTTCCAAGCTTGAGCAAGCTTGGAGTGAATCTTGTTGGAGAAGCTTTGCCCAAAAAACCCTTGTGACCCCATGGCCAAGGGAGCTTCTTGGAGAAGCTTAGTAACCAAAATTAGTTCTTCTCTCTCCTAAGCCTTTCTTATCTTGTTTTTAAGCAACCATCTATCAAACTCCTTTTTTTTTATCTCCTTTATTCTCACGACCAACACCTCTCCTTAACCCATCAATCTTGATTAATTTCAACCAACCTCATTCCTTGAATTTAAACACCTTTTTGAGACACTTTGTTGTTATGAGTTTCTCCAAAATCATCCATCTTCAACCTTTTTCTTAAGGCTTCACGTTTGGAGGCTCTAGGTGAAGTTTCTCATTTTTATTTCTAAGTTTTCTTCTCAAGTTCTTGGCCATAATCTTGATTCATGGCCATCTTGTCTCAAGCCGTAGATGTTGATGCTTGTATGTTTGTTTTGTTTTAAGGATCTTCTTGGAAGGAGAAGCTTTTTCAAGAGGACAACAAGGAGCTTTGATCATCATCTAAGGTAAGAGGGAGATTAACCTCATCAACCATCTTGGTGGTGAGGAACGAATTTGGTATTTTGTTGGTGAATAATTCATGTGAGGATTTATTCACTTAGTTGTGTGTTTTGTGATTTATGGATGTTTGGCTATATATGATTATGTGATTATGTGATTTTTATGGTATGTATGAAATTGCTATTACATGAATTGATGATTGAAATGCCTTGTATGCTTTGATTCATGTGTGAAAGGCAAGATTTTTGGTTCCAAAGAATGCTTATGGCTCACGGCCATGAAGCCCAAAATAGGGTTTCCAAGATAAAATTGCTTTATTAATTGAAAACTTAGATGATTAGGGGACTAGAATAGGATTCAAAGATTCATAAATTAAAAAGAGGATGAACAAGGTTTTGTTGTTTTAAAAGAAATTAATTTTGATAATGGAAATAAGTTTTGAAGGATGTTTTAAAAATTAAAGTGTTTTATTTAATTGAGTTTTTAGTAGAAGTGAAGGAAAATGCTTCAAAATGTTTACGTGATTAAGAAAATGTCTTAAAATGTTTATGCATTTGAAAATCAATGTAAAGATGTTTCATGGTTTTGTAACGTGACAAAAAGTGTTGCACGCTTATGAAAATTTAGTGAAAATGTTCCACGTTTGAGAAAAATAGTGGTTTGCTCTCGGGCTGACGAACTAGATCCAGAGATGTCAGTTGTTGACTTAAGCCCTGTTGTGGCTCGTTTTGGTGGAATTTATGTTGTTAATGAGTATTGTTTTATCTATGTCATATGATCATGCATTGTGAAAGTCAGAATGACTTGTTGTTAAGGCTGTATGCTTAGGAGATGAATTACACCTTTGTGCAGGTGCGAATTGCGTAATGAAGGTCCATGAATGACCTATGAGTATCCCACAAGTGACCAGTTAGTAGCTCTACTGGGCCGTAGTGATTGTGCAATGCACCGACGATCTCAATGAGACACTATTCCTATTCTCGATCTAGTGTAGAATGTCTTGTATAAGCTATGTTGCACATATTATGAATATTTTGAAAGCACTTGAATTGAGGCTAACGATATACAGACATGACTCCCCAATCATTCTCTCTGATGCTTAGTTTTATCTCCATGGAGTAGGTGTCAATTCATTGTGTATTCACTTAGTCATTGAACATCTTGTTATGATATGTTTATACTATTGAATTATCTACTGATAAATATTATGATTGTAAATGTTAATTTTGTACTCTGTGACTTTATTGTTATTGTTGTTTCTTGCTATCATGCTGGTATGTGATGTAGGGGATCTCACCTCTTTATGTTTTTTTTCTGCCTATTCTATTTTATGTTTATGCTCTTTGAAGACTGCAATGGCGGCGAGGAGAGATCTGCTAGGTTACATGAGAGTCCAGTTTCTTGGAGGCACTGATGCCTGGCGTATCCATCTGGATACGGAGCGGATAGAGTACTGTGGAAATATTACTCTATCCCTAAGTAGGACTTGTCATGGGGTTACTACTTTTTCTTTTTCTGCTACAATTTATCTAGAGTTTCATATACCTTTAAGGGATTTGTGGGGTGACATTCACTATTCTCCTAGGAAGGATTCCGAGATATCTTCTGCTCAGACTCCCTTTCGTCGAGATATTCCCTGGCTAGGGAATTTGTCTAATGAGGATCCTGAGGAGGATCTGGAGGAGGACCCAATGGAAGACCCTTCCCTTAGGTGTAATGAACTTGGGCCAGTTTAAGTATGTTGTTAAGTTGTATTTATGTCTTTTTGGTATGTAAATCTTAAGTAATTATGTTTTATTCAATTTCTTATGTGTGTGTGTGTGTGTGTGTGTGTGTGTGAGTGTATGTGTGTGTATGGAATGTTTTGTTCAGTTCCCTATATCTTGAGTTTATTTATGTTCTTTTAAGTTTATGTTATCTGTGAAAAAGAATTTTAAAACCCGTATATTATAATATAAATCTTAATTATGGCTTGGGTAAAGTTTTAAAATAAAATAAAGTGTTGGTCCGAAATGTAATACCCAAGCGAGGGTGTTACAAACCCTGATCTGATGGTACCCTGATCTTAAGTCAATCTTTGAGAACACTGTTGCTTCCCTCAATTGATCCATCAAATCATCTATTCTAGGCAATGAGTATTTATTTTTTATTGTTACCTTGTTTAATTGCCTATAGTCCACACACAACATCATACTACCATCTTTCTTTTTAACAAAAAGAGCTGGAGCTCCCCACGGTGAAACACTCAGTCGGATGAATCTTTTACCTAACAGTTCTTCTATCTGTTTCTTAAGCTCAGCCAATTCTAAAGGGGACATTTTATAAGGTGCTGTAGAGATAGACCCTGTTCTTGGTACTAAGTCTATAGTAAATTCTATCTCTCTCTTAGGTGGCAACTCATTTACCTCATCCGGGAATACCTCTAGGTACTCCTTCACCACAAGAATGCTTTTTAGGGTTTTCTCACTTTCAGAATTCAAAGAAAAAAGGAGAACATAACCTTAAGCCCCTTCTGCTAGTAATTGATAACTTGACTGACATTCAAATACATAGACTCAGAAGGAGTGTATAGGGGAGAGACCTCAGATAGGAAAACCAAAGTTTTATCTGAACAATTTAAGACAACATAGTTTTCTAACAACCAATTGATGCCCAAAATCAAGTCTATGTTCACAAGAGGTAAACATATCAAATTCACAAGAAAGTCTTTGTTTTAAATGGTTACATAACAATTTAGACAAATTTGTGAAGTGGTTACTGGTTTTCCTGTAGGGGTGGAAACTATCAAATCACAGGTTAAATCCAAGACAGGCAAATCCAATACCTTAACACAATCATATGAAATGAAAGAATGAGATGCTCCAGAGTCAAACAATACAGTTAAGAGTGTATCTTTAATCATGCACTTACCCTGTATCAGATCAGAGGAATGGGCCGCTTCCTTGCCACTCAGAGTAAATACCCTTCCTCAGGTTTGGGGCTTAGGATTTGCAGCTTCTTGTTGTTGCTGTGAACAATTTCTAGCAATGTGCCACGGTTTGCCACATTTAAAGAAAATTATATGATTCCTAATGCATGGGTTGTTACCATGGTATCTTCCACATTTTTGACATCTTGGTCTTTTGTCTTCAATTTGCATATGTTTTCCTTACTCTTGTTGACTCCTAGGCCTTAGCACATTTTTCTTAAATTTATCATCAACTCTCTTCCTTTTAAAGAAATTGTGTGGCCTTTGCTCTTGTCTGAATCTAACTCCAAGGACTCAATAATCCGACACTTATTCACCAATGTGGGGAAATTTTGAATTTCCAAAGACTTTATTGCCTTCTTGATGCTTTCTCTTAAAATGGCCTCAAACTTTACACATTTCTATTTTTCATCAGGGTTGTTCTTGAAGTGAGAGGAGAATTTGGCCAACTCTTCAAACTTTGTTAAATATTGGCCCACTGTCAAACTTCTTTATTTAAGCTCCATAAATTCTACCTCCTTCTCCTCTAGGACACTTGGTGGAAAATACTTCTCTAGAAAAGTGGTTTTAAACACTTCCCAAATAACTTGAGTCCCATCAGATTCCACGAGTCTCCTTGCATCATTCCACCAGCCTCTCCCTTCATCATGAAAGAGGCATAAGAAATTTGTTGCGTATCTGTACAAGCCAATACAATAAATATCTTTTCTAACTCCCTAATCCATTCATCAGCCTTGGCAAGATCATACTCGCCATGAAAAGATGGCAGATTACACTTTCTGAATTCGGAAAGATCATTTCTTACTACGGTTGCTTCGGGCTCCTACTGTAGATGAGAGTTATTTACCACTCTCTCCTACCTCAAATCCCTAATTACTGCCGTCATTTCTCTGAACATCTCCATCATATCCTCCATACCTGTTGAATTAGCTGATGTCCCATTTCCTAGAGTCTGCCTGGAAGATGCCATAGTATCCTGCATATACAAAACATTATATATTGAGTGGATCAAGCTCAATATCATGTAACCGTGTAACAGTAAACTACAAACATGCATTCCCAAGGCCGTTATGCAATTCTACCTATATGTCTTATCATTAAGACAAGAAAATGCATAACAATAGCATAGCTAGTCCATACCACGACTCAATAGGACGAACTGCTCTGATACCATAATGTAATGTCCCAAATAGTAAAACTAATAACATATCCAGTTTACGTATCAGTAATTAGGATTTTGTACACTACTTATGAATATCACAACTTTGTAAATAAACCATTTATATAAATATCAAAATATGAGCCTCTCGCAAAACATATATATACATATGTTATGAAACAGACTATTATACAATATGTTACATCATTATACTTAATATACAAAAAGTGCCTCATGGCAACAAACTCACTAGATCTAATAACTAAAAGATCTAAATTATTCTTCTCAAGCCCAAAACTCCATCTTGCTCTATTGCTTGTTTCCTGTCTGAAATTGTCACAAAAATTCCATACACGGGGTGAGAATTAAGAATTTCTCAGTAGCACCATTAATAATAATAAAAAAAAGTGTCATCATAATAACAATTCCAGCTATTTCGAGGAAAAACCATCTTTTTAAAAAATAATCTTTATAACTTAGGGAGGTGGCAAAAGCCAAATCCAGTCCTTCCTATTCTCGAAATAGAATTCCTATTTCCATTATCATGAAAATCATTTAAGTCCACAACTCGTGAATCATAAATTACTTCAACAAAACTCATGATAAAAATCAATGGTAACTCAATATCAAATCATTAAACTCATGCATTAATCAGGCTAGCATTACAAACAAAATCATTTTCTTGGTAGTAGTCTACTTTTAGGTTGGTGCACATCAACATCTTTATGTTCATACGTCGCCACACAGGATTACTCCGAGTAACTAGGATAGTCTTCCCCTGACTAGCTTAGAGGAAGTACGTCTCCTCAATATCAAAGCTAGGATTAGACTTCAATCCATCATGATAAGGAAAAAGTACATTATCTCACAATATCAATCATCGGGAATCGAATGAGAAGTACGTTACTCAAACTATCCAAGATTTAGGATTACTCCAAGTAGTGAGAGAAACACTCATCCTTAATGACTAGGAAAGATCAGGTAAAGATGAAGGTTCTTCCTTAATCTCAATTACTCTAGTATAGAGAACATCACATATATTCTCTTACCTTTAACCATGTCTTACCCTAGTATAAGTAATCCAAAATCCAACTTGGCCTAGTTCCACAAAGTGGATACCCATGAAAATCCAATCATTTTATCTATTAAATCATCACTTATGCAATATAATGCATAATCAATTCATAATCATCATAAGTATTCAAATTCATCAATCAATCTCACTTGATGTAACAACACCATAAAAGTCATTTCTCATTTGATTCAATCATATCATAAAATCATTTTCGTAAACTTGTTTGGATGCATAATCTTTTCACAATCTAGTAAATTCCAATAATTAAATTCAAATTTTAAGGTTTGTATTTAGGTTACCTAGGTTAAAGAACTATATATCCATCATTTTCAGATCAAAAATAATATTTTTAAAAATTCTAGCCTCAGACACAGGTCATGTCTGATTACATGCCCCCTTGGTGTTTTGCTCTGTGAGCACTATTCAAGAATTTCAACTGGCAGAGAGGGACACTGATAGGGTCAAAACATGTAGCCCATTTGCTAATCGCAAGTGCACGGATCGCTTAAGTAATACAGATACAGAGTAAAAGTTCGTTCCCACGAGGATAATGGTTTATAAAGCTAAGTACCAACCAATAGCTTAATCAATTCTATTCAAGGACCTAAAAATAAATAAAAGTATAGAAAATAAATACAGAAAACAATAAAGATAAATGGTTAGGTTTCAGGGAATCCTTCTTCACCCCCTACATCTACCAACAACATGCAATCCTCCTCATTAACATGAATGCATTGATTAGGTTAGCTTGAGAATCTTCATTAGCTAAAAGCCTATGTCTAGGTCAATCAACCATAGCTTCATTTACCTAACTCCTTAGTTAGAACCAAAATCCACTCATGAACGTTTTATTCTCAATCACACACTATACATGGCCAATAGGTATATTTCTATCCCATTAACGAATCAACTCATCCAAGCCAATTGAACTCGTCGAACATGCATCAACCATACCATATCCATATTAACAAATCCCTATGTCTAGTTCATTTGCAATATTAGGATTATGCAATTGATGGCCAACCAATAGCAAGCATTAAGCATAGATTATGATTGAACAAAACCAAGAATCCCACAAACTCAGAGAAGAACACATCATTAATATATATAGAAAAAGATCCAAAATATCCCTAAATACAGCTCAACTATACAATGAACATGAAAACACAAGTAAAAACATATCCAAGGAAGATAAGGAAGAGAAGAGAGAAAGGGAAAAAGAGAAATGATGTTCATTGATTTGTCTCTGAAGCTTGAATCCTCCTCCATCTTTGTTCTTAGCCTCCAATCCACCATCAATGGAGATCTAGCAAAAGTTTTCTAACCTAAAACTAAGAAAAACTAAGAAAACCTAAAATGGAAATGGCTCAAACGGCCAAGACTTAGAGAAAAACGACCTAGACACTGAGAAAAACATGAAAAATCCTATTTGTAGGCTCAGCTTGCCGCACTAAGCTGTGGAGCGCACTATCTTCCGCCGCGGCATCCATTGGGTTGGTCTCATTACACCGTGGCGTACCCATCTTCTAGGCCACGGCGTTGAACTCTCGGGTTCAAGTATGGACTGGTTGAGATGCCTCTCTGCGCCGTGTCGTACACAACATTGTACTGCGGTGTTGACTACTAAAATACAGATTTGGCTTCCTCTTGGCTTTTTAGCTCAAATGCTCCATATTTGATCTTGTTTGGAGCCCTTCCTATCACAGAGAAATACCAAATCAGTAACATATACAAATCTACTTAATCAATAATCATTTAAGGCTCAATTTTCTCAATAACACATCGAAAGGCATCAGAATCAGAATATGACAAATATAAGCACAAAACCCTCCAAATATGCATTATAAACAAGGATTAAGCATTCATTCTAGCACAGAGATAAGACACAAATAACTACATTTTATGGAGTTATCACACCTCCAAACCTACATTTTGCTAGTCCTCGAGCAAAACAAAATAGAACTAAGTAAATCACTTAACAATTCAAATCAAACATTCATTCAACTACTATCATTTCAATCTTTTTTTCTTTCAATTAAACTAAAACTAGTATGTCATGACTGCATCAATCCTTAAAAAGTGTAAATACCCCATAAACAGTTCCACACATATATAATCCTTAACATGCTATTAATCCAAACAACTCTTTATGCAATTCACATTTTTCACAGACATGCAAGATAAACTTCTCCTAATCAAGTCATATATGTCCAGATAAGTTTATAAACATACATATATATGATTCACAGAATCCACAAGATTGTAAATTAACTATCTCTCCACTAATGTAAATCATACAAGATTGAGGATCAAAAGGGACTTTATAGCTTGTAATGTAAGGCCTATGGTAAGGGTGAAAGAAATGAACGGGAAATGATACAATACAAACATTGAGACACATAATATAGTATTTCAAGATATGAGTCACTAACTGATATTAGCAGGGTATTCAAAAGTGAATCATAAAACTTTCCAGAACCATTTTCGATGCTTTTCACACTTTACTTTACTTAAGCTTTGCTTTTTTTTCTTTTCTTTATTTTGCAAAGCATTGCTTTTTTTCTCTTTTCTTTGCATCTGATTCCTTCAGACACATTTTGTATTGAATATTCATTAACACCCTTAATCATCAGACTTACCTCAAGAAATAACACATCATGTACTCAACAAACATTGAGGGTAGGAAGAAATTGCAATGTTTCCACTTGCATTAGAATAGTTAACAGGTTAACGAACACAATGGTTATGAAAAACAAATAAGGCCAAACAGTATAAGGCTTCAAAGGGGACCTACGGATATCATCATATCAGGGTAAGCTTTTTAAGGCTCAATCAGTCTAAACAATGCCCTAATCATTTCCTCAATCATGCATAACCTAGGATTTTGCCTCAAGAGAGTTCAAAAACAATTTCTAGGATAATCAAAACTCTACATGTACATCCATAAACATTCTCAAGACATGCATTCTTATCATTTTCAAAGTTATACTTGCATCTAAGTGAGATGTGAATAATGCATCAAAAGTAACTAAATTGTTTCACATGCTTTAAGATCATGCAAGGTTTCACTGAAAAGGGGGCAAATAGCAACCTTTCACATCATGGGACAACCTTAACAACACCAGCATTCTTGCAACATATCATGCATTCAAATAGATTCAACTTTCTTAATTCAAGCATGCATAACATCATTTGCATACAGTGAAAATTGAAAATCTTATCAACAGCACATCAGTGAGAGTCAAAACAAGATATAATCATAAAAATATGATGACTAAACCACTGCATACTCAAAATACCAATACATGTTAACATTAATCATAAAGGTAATAAAACATGTAAAGATACTCCTCCAAACCAAAATAAAATGTATCCTCAAAGAACATGGTCTATAGGGTACCTGAGACTCTCAAAATAGCAACCTAACTACTACTGACCATTACTAAATACAGAAAAATAGAGAAAATAACAAAATAAGCAAAAAAAGGGGCTCTGCGCCACGGCGCTCCTATACCTGGGTCGCGGCGTTCACAAAAAGTTACAGAATTCTGCAGAAATCGAGCACCAGAGCCGCGGCGTGCAACACCTTACGCTGCGGCTTGACAACCTAAACTGCTAAATTTAACAGCAAACACAGTTTTGCAGCTGGAATTGGCTCATATGGTTCTCTAGCTGCAACAAAACTTGTTCAAAAAGCTAAATTACAAAATGTACAACACAAACATAATAAAACACAAAATCAACATATTAACCTATTTAATACCCTAAACAAACTTAAAACCTAAAAACAAACAAAAACATTAAACGAACATAATTAACATACATATATACTAACATGTTAACAAAAACATATTAACACAACTAACAAAACACGACATACTAATATACTAACATATTTAACATAAACTTATTAACATACTACCTATTTATGCACAAAGTAAAGACAATAGATAAACATAAACATGGGGTTCCCTCCCACGAAGGGGCTGAGTTATAGTCCCAGCAAGACTTTGTCACCAAAATTGAATTGCTATGGATGAGTAGTTCTCAAGAACTTGATCTAAGAGTTATCTTTTCAAGAGACGCAAATTCCCTCAAGGGCCTCGTATGATTGAAATCATTCAGCTTCTTTATTAAAACTAAAACAATACATAAAAGAAACATAGATTATATACAACTTGAATTAGAACTAACCAAACTCATTATCAATATTAGCAATATAGAAAGCTTTATCCCCGGCAACGGCGCCAAAAACTTGATAAGCGTTGCCGGGACATAAAGTCTTATCATGCTAACCAACTTGGAAATAAACCTTATCCCTGGCAACGGCGCCAAAAACTTGATAGGGTCAAAACATTTAGCTCATTTGCTAACTGCAAGTGCACGGATTGCTCAAGTAATACAGATACAGAGTAAAAGTTCGTTCCCACGAGGATAATGGTTTATAAAGCTAAGTACCAACCAATAGTTTAATCAATTCTATTCAAGGACCTAAAAATGAATAAAAGTACAGAAAGTAAAGACAGAAAATAATAAAGATAAACGGTTAGGTTTCAGGGAATCCTTCTTCACCCTCTACATCTACCAACAACATGCAATTCTCCTCATTAACATGAATGCATTGATTAGGTTAGCTTGAGAATCTTCATTAGCTAAAAGCCTATGTCTAGGTCAATCAACCATAGCTTCATTTACCTAACTCCTTAGTTAGAACCAAAATCCACTCATGAACGATTTATTCTCAATCACACACTATACATGGCCAATAGGTATATTTCTATCCCATTAATGAATCAACTTATCCAAGCCAATTGAACTCGTCGAACATGCATCAACCATACCATATCCATATTAACAAATCCCTATGTCTAGTTCATTTGCAATATTAGGATCATGCAATTGATGGCCAACTAACAGCAAGCATTAAGCATAGATTATGATTGAACAAAACCAAGAATTCACACAAACTCAGAGAAGAACACATCATTAATATATATAGAAAAGGATCCAAAATATCCTTAAATACAGCTCAGCTATACAATGAACATGAAAACATAAGTAAAAGCATATCCAAGGAAGATAAGGAAGAGAAGAGAGAAAGGGAAAAAGAGAAAGGAAGCTCATTGATTTGTCTCTGAAGCTTGAATCCTCCTCTATCCTTGTTCGTAGCCTCCAATCCACCATCAATGGAGATCTAGTCAAAGCTTTCTAACCTAAAACTAAGAAAAACTAAGAAAACCTAAAATGGAAATTGCTCAAACGGTTAAGACTTAGAGAAAAATGACCTAGACACTGAGAAAAACATGAAAAATCCTATTTATAGGCTCAGCTTGCCGCACTGCGCCGCGGCGCGCACTATCTTCCATCGCGGCACCCATTAGGTCAGTCTCATTATGCCGCGGTGCACCCATCTTCTGGACCGCGGCGCTGAACTCTCGGGTTCAAGTATGGACTGGCTGAGATGCCTCTCTGCGCCGTGTCGTACACAACATTGCGCCGGGACGTTGACTGCTAAAATGCAAATTTGGCTTCCTCTTGGCTTTTTAACTCAAATGCTCTATATTTGATCTTGTTTGGAGCCCTTCCTATCATAGAGAAAATACCAAATCAATAACATATACAAATCTACTTAATCAATAATCATTTAAGGCTCAATTTGCTTAATAACACATCGAAAGGCATCAGAATCAGAATATGACAAATATAAGCACAAAATCCTCCAAATATGCATTATAAACAAGGATTAAGCATTCATTCTAGCACAGAGATAGGACACAAATAACTACATTTTATGGAGTTATCATACACGAACCCCCTGTGTCTTCGGACACGGGTTGTGTTTCTCAACCAAAAGCTCTACAGCTCGTTCTACAGTAGCATGACACTGTTCATAGGCCAAATTCTTGGATTTTGGTCACTTTAATCCAATCTCTAGGTGATTTCAAGTCCCAAACACGTTCATAAACATGAGGAAAACTCAAAACACTAATTGATTTCATTAAAAATGGATTAAAACACTAAATCCCTCATCCAATCCCCTAAAAATCAACACTTTGAACTTTAATGGTCCAAATGAAGAATTTCTAATTTTTAATCCAAACTCGTAGTAGGAACAAGTCATAAATTACATTTAAAACTTATCCAAGTAAGAAATTCATTCAAAACACTTCAAGAACTCATTTTGGCATATTAAACCTCAAACAAGCCTAACATGGAAAATGAGAAAAAGATGAAGTTTCAAGCTCAAAAATCCCTACCTTAACTTGGTATCACTTTCTTCTTGCCTTTTCTATCTTTTTCCTCATGATCTTGGCTTGATTTTCCTCTTTCCCCCTTGATTTCCTTATTTCTTTCTTTGTTTCTCCCTTTTTCAGTCAAAGTATGAGAAAAAGAAGAGAGAGCAGAGTAGGAGATGTGAGAAAAGAAAGAGAAATGTGAGAAAATATAAGAAATGAGTGGATAATAAGGAAAAATTTAAAAGTAAAAGTGATACAATTGGAAACATTTTATCTACCTAATTTGGCCTTTAAACATCCTCATAGCGTCATTAAAATTACTAAACTAATTCATTTGAACTTCTAAATTTTTTCTATAGCTTATTCTATCTTCTCTTCTATTTCAGCTATATTATTTTTTTCTAAGCTTATTTGAGCTATTTCTCACCTTCAGTGTTATAAATTTATACTTAATTCAATCCAAACAATTACTAAAATTACCAAATAACTTGTATTATTTTATTGAGCTACTATAATCCTTAATTAGGACTTGTATCTTGTAGAATGTTACATTTTAATCTTTTGACTCCTTTGAATATCTTACCTTTGCCTACTAATGAGCATGCTAATTTGGATGGTAAGCGTAAGGCAGACTTTATTAGGGAGTTGCATGCAAGAGTGCACGCCAACATTGAGAGGAAGAATGAGAAATATGCAAAGCAAGCAAATAAGGGGCGCGTCAAAGTGGTTTTTGAACCTGGAGATTGGGTTTATGTTCATATGCAAAAGGAGAGGTTTCCTACTCAAAGAAAATCCAAGCTGTAACCAAGAGGAGATGGACCTTTTCAAGTTCTAGAAAGGATAATTGACAATGGCTACAAACTATATTTGCTAAGTGAATATGGCAATGTACGTGCTACCTTTAATGTGGCTGATCTATCTTTATTTGATGTAGGTAATGGATCTGGTTCGAGTATGAATCCTTTCGAAGAGGGAGGGAATGATAGAGATGCAACCAGCCAATCTAAAGATCCTTTGTAAGGAATTGGAGGTCCAATGACTAGGGCTAAGACTAAGAGGATGAAACAAGCTTTACAAGGCATAATTATGGAGATCAAAGAAAAAGAATATCGACATGGAATAGAGGCTGCACCAAAATGGGTCTCTTTTCTATAACTTGAAGATGATTTGAGCTCAACTTGAAGACAATAACTTGGAGAGCCAAATAAAGCTCAATTCATATTACTTAAGAAGCATTCATGGGTTGCAATTAGTAGGGGTCTGATTAGCTAATAATAATTAGTCTATTTTGTTTTTTTAATATTTTCGTATTTAATTTTGATGGAATAAGTTCAGTTGTCCTTTGATTTTTCCTAAGTCAGTTTCTAAGTCACCGTGATGGCTAGTGGGAATTTATTACCATGTTTATGCTTATTTACTAGGTGATAATGTCCTTTGGTCTTTCCCATTAAGAGTTTCGTAGTAATTGCATGATAATGAGAATTTAATTCTTGTATTTCAAGGGTTGCAAATAGCTTCTAGCTTAGCCTATAAATAGGAAACTCATGTACTTCAACAAGCAATTTTGAATATTAATGAAATTTGAGTGTTTCTCCATTGTGAGAGCTTTTCTTTTGTTATTGGGCTAAAAACTAAATCTATAGTGTTGGTTCTACCGGCAGGTCGCGGCTAAGGTCACGCTTCATTTGATAACTCTGGTTCTACCAGCTGGTTGTGGTTAGGATTAAAATCCTTTTTATTTTTTGCCTATTTCAAGACGATTCGTAACAATCTCTTATCAAAATCTTTAGTGGAGATCGGTGAGAAAGTTTCCTTATAATCAATGTCTTATATCCCTTAGCAACAAGTCGGGCCTTATACCTTTGAATTTCACCTCTAGCATTATGTTTGGTCTAAAAGACCCATTTGCATCCAATAGTTTTACAACCAATAGACAACTCTACTATTTCCCAAATGTTATTTTTTCTCTTAGAAGCTAACTCATCCTCCATAGACATTAACCATTGTGCACTATCAGGACTAACCATGGCCTCTTGAAAGGAATTAGGATTAGAATTCTCAACTGAATTAAACTCATGTTCTTATAGGTACATAACATAATCCCTGAATTTAGTAAACTCAATAGATATAGGAACCCGCTTAGATCTTCTCAATGGAGCCGCAACAACATCTGGATTCTGTATATTATTTTTGACTTGTTGAGGGACATCGACATTATCAACAGGATCAACAATATCATCATCATGAATTAAAGGAGATAACACTATCCTTGGAAAGGGAACAACAGGAATAGAAACGATAACATGCTCCTCTCTAAATCAATAATACGTGGCTCCTGAGTTTCACTGTGCTCTAAGTCCCCTTCAAAATAGACAGCCTGATCAAATTCAATAACTCTAATAGTATGAGAATGACAATAGAACCTAGAATCCCTTGAGCTAATACAATAACCAATAAAGAAACCACTAATTATTTTTGGATCAAACTTATTTAATTGTGGGTTATAAGGCCTCACATCTGCCTTACAACCCCAAATATAGAAATGCCTCAAAGTAGGCCATTTGCCTGACATAAGCTCATATGGAGTATTCAGCACATATTTACTTGGCACATGATTCAATATATAAACAGCAGTCTTCAAGGCATCTTCCCATAAGAATTATAAAAGAGTAGAATGACTAAGCATACATCTCACCATATCCATAAGAGTACGGCTTCGCCTTTCTGTAACCTTATTTTGTTGCGGAGTGTCAGACATAGTGTACTGTTCCTCAATACCACAGTCCTGTAAAAACCTAGCAAAAGGTCCAGGATTTCTACCACTTTCATCATACCTAACATAGTACTCACCACCCCTATCTGACCTCACACATTTGATCTGCTTACTAAATTTCAATTCAACAGCTGCCTTGAATGCCTTAAAGGCATATAAAGAGTCAGATTTCTCATGCAACAAATCAATTGTTTTGTATCTAGAGAAGTCATCAATACAGGTGATAAAGTACCTAAAACTACTTATAGGAATAGGAGTAATGAGCCCACAAATATCTATATAAATTAACTGTAGTATTCCTTCACTCCTAATAACCTCACTCCTTCTAGCTCTAGCTGTAAGTTTTCCTTTTATACAATGAACACAAGTATCAAAATCAAAGAAATCTAAATCATGAAGAATATTCTCCTTGATCAACCTTTCCATTCCCTCCCTAGAGATGTGTCCTAGATGTTCGTGCTATAACATAACATATATAGAAGAGTTTTCAGCAACTCTACCACACTTGTTCCCAACAACATTATTGATATCCAAATGTCATTGATTAAAAAAAGGGAATCAACATCCAACATGTATAGACTATTAGACAAGACTTCAGAACCAACAAGAGCAGAATCATAATATAAAGAAACATTTTCTTTACTAAAATGGAAAGAGTAGCCACAACTATCTAAAACAAAAACTGAAACCAAATTCATCCTCATAGAAGGCACAAAAATTGTATATTTCAAAACTAAAACATGTCTAGTACATAACTTTAAAGAAACCACTCTTATATATTCTACTTTGACTCTAGCTTCATTTCTTACTGTGATTATTAACTTCCTTTCACTTAGTCTCTTCCTGCTTCTGAGTTCTTGCAATGAGTTTGTAATATGAATAGTTACATCAATATCTAACCACCATGTATTTGAAGGAACATCAACTACATTTTATTCAAAACACACTGGAGCTAAGTGGTTACCTTTATTTTTCTCAATCCAGCTTTTGAGCTTCAAACAATCAGACTGCTTATGCCCATATATATCCTAGAACTTATAATTTCCATTAAATCGATATTACTTAACACCAGAAGGCTCACCATGACCAGAATGTGACCCAGAAGGATATACAGCCTTATCATTCCCATTTTTCTTAAACTAGGGCTTACTGTTCTTTCATTTAGAAAATTTTTTCTTCTTGTCACCATTCTTGTAGGAAACAAACTGAACACTATAGGCCTTCCTTCTTCATGGTCTACTCTTCTTGAGTAAGAACAGATATAAGCTCATCGATAGTCCACTCCTCTTTTTGAGCGTTGTAAGTAGTCGTTAGAACATCAAAACTAGCCGGAAGAGACTCAAACACCTGACAGACCAAGAAGTCCTCTCCCAACTCCACTTTCATGGACTTCAACTTGTTGTACCAGTTCACAAGTTTCAAGACATTTTCATGAACACCACTCACACCATCATATGTAATCTTTGCCAACAAAGAGATGTTGTAAGCCTTTTCCATTTTATCAAACTTCTTGAATTTCTCACCAACAAACTTGAAAAACTCCTTAGCATTATTTGTTTTAGGAATGCTCTCTTTAATGGTCTTATTCATGTTATACTTCATAGTCATCAAACAGAATTTATTGGATTGAACCCACTTTTCATGTTTCTTCCTATTTGCAACGGAAGATGCATTTGTGGGTCTCTGAGGTTCATCCTCGGTGAGAGAAACATTAACATTAGAGACAACACGGAATAATTTCACATAATCCACTCAGTCCTCATAATTAGTTCCATTCAATTTCGTTAAAGCATTCATTTGTATTGAAAAAGCTGAAAGAACGATACATTAAAAGGAGATTTTGTCATGCATATCAACATGTATAATATTTAAGCAAATAACCATAATGGAGCTCTCCTATGCAATTACAATCCCGCCTAAGGGTCCCAAATTATAACATATGAGTAGACTCCCACAAACATTGAAATCATGTCTCTAAAGCTAGTACTGAGAGGATACTAAGAACTCTAAGGACACAGCCTTAATGCCTTTAACAAATTATTAGGAATTACATTAATAAAGACAAACTGATAGGGTAAGCGCATAATTAAAATAATATCCAATGCCACAAGAATAACAATATTTTATCAACAAAATAGCACACTGTCACAATTGGTCCCGTGAAGGCGAGCTTGCAATTATAAAAAGCTACACAAAAGCTCCACAACATTTTAAATAATAACTCTCACGACAAAATTGCATAAAGAAAAAATAAGAAATAGCAATATACAATATTATACATAGCATTTTATGCACAAAATAACACTAAAAATTATTTCAGTGATCAAATAATATTAACTCTGAGAGTATATAATATATATCATGCCCCAAAAACACCACAATAACACACAAAAATTTCCAAAGACAAAATAGGAGAGTACTACCCATTTTTAATAATTTAAAACTATGGAAAATTATAAATAAATATTTACAAGCACCCAAAAAATAATTAAAAATTACCAAAAAAAAGTTAATTAGCGTGTACAGTGCACAAAAAAAATTCCACATCTCTCACGTGCATGCACATGCCAAATGTGAGAGTGGGATTGCGTGGAAGACCAAGTCATCTTCTCCACCCGAAAATCTAGAATCTGGGCCGCACAACTCGTTACAGGACTTGGAAAACGTTTGTGGGTTGCAAGTAGATTCTCCCTCGATTCTCAACCAAAATTGGTGATTCTAGTGCCGTTCAATACGGGAAACAACGATCTTGAAAACCCGTAAGTTTAATTTTTGAAAAGATCCAAAAAAATTCGAAGAACACAGAGAATGAGAAAATGTGGTTTCGGTAATTTCAAGATTTCATCTTCAATTCTCCATAAAAACGAACAATTCTGGTAATTAGATTTAGAAAAACAAGATCTACGAAACCTATCAATTGATTTTTGAAAATAATCCAAAAAAATGGGCTTTGAACAAAATCCAAATCAAAATCACAAATTTATTTTGAAAAATTCACACTGGTTCCTTTATCATTTAACACAATTCTTATGTCTATAGATTCCCCAAATCTCGATCTACAAAAGCCCTTATTTTATTTTTGAAATCTATCTCATATAAAAGTTAAATTAAACAACACATATGTTAGGGTTTTGAGTTTTTTCAATTTTAAACATCATACAATTTTTAGGTAAAACAGAAAATTGATAGTCATAGTTAGGATTAATATCGCTTTGATACAAATTGCTAAATCTCCCAGATCAATTAATCCTAAATTTATGACATACCCAAAATATATAATGAGTTATAAGGTTACACTGAAAAGATGTCGATGAGATTGTCGTGATTAAAATTTTGAAAGCGATCTCAATGAGAGAGAAATATTATTCATATCTCACAGCAGTCGCTCATGCGTTAGTATCATTGGGGCAACTATATGCACTAGAGTAGTTAGGAATATGAGTCTCTCTTTGTATATATAAAATAATTAAAATGAGTTAAATCTACTTACTATGGTAAGCTCATATATAAGACTCAAACAAAATTCACATATAAGCAATATTTTGATTACAATAAGCCTAATAACAATACTGATCACAATTTAAGTTAAATAAAATGCTCTAATAATTTTGATATCTAATTAATTTGGATTTTATAAAATTATAATATGATTTAAACTAATTCATATAAGAATTCTAACATATATTTCATCTGAAATATTTTAATGACGTGAGCTTTCCATCGTTGATTGGAATATGCATATATTTGGTTCTACTTGAATCAGAAGTGAATGTGCTTTGGGGGTGAAAATCTGGTTATGAATAAACTAAATAGTGGTGGATACATTGTATATATATGCTTCTTCAAAGTTTAGAGACGTATTAACTTAGTTTAGTTTATAATTCTATTGACAAATCTCGTCCATGTGTTTTCATATGAGATAGTTAAGGTCAATTGCTTGTAGCCTCTGCATTACAATGCAATATAATAGATTCATACTTTCATAGTCATTTGCACTACCAAACCAAATCACCTAGGATACTTCATTACTTGTGAAATTGGCCATTAGTTAAACTTCACCAGATAACTCATTGATTTCACTGATAGCCTAGTACATGGCATTTGTTTCTTACAACTTAATTCTTTGTAAGACGTAGTTCTGGCAATTTGAAGCTGACCTCCCTATCAAGTGTTAAATTGACGGTTGAAAAATGAAAGAATAGCATTATACACAATGTCCTTGGCATTGACCCCCATAATGTAGTCAGCATGAGCATAGTCCTTGATGAACTGAACACTTAGCTTATCCACATCATGGAACTTAAGGCTATCAAGTAAGTTCCCAACATCACGAACATCGGAAAGTGCATCTTGGCCTCCATAGCTAATGAAGAGAGGGAGGTCATGGGGAATATTGGAAAGGTTATAGATTGGAGGGAATACTTCTCCATAATGCAAAATATTAAATTCTGGTCTCACATAATTGAATTTTGCCAAAACCCCATGTCTAACAGCTGTAAATTCGTAACATTACAACAGAAGCTTCCTTGGTCAGTTATAAAAGTAATTGAATGAGCTATACCAGTAATGAGTTAAGTAGCTAGATGGGAAAATCTTACTCTGAGACAAGTGCACCATGTTCTTTGTTGATGTTGACTGAGGTTCATTCCTCAAGAATAGATCAACGGTTGAAGAATTGAGGCAGCAATTTTTACCTGAATAGGTCATGTCAATCACAAATAGTCAGAAAACTTGGATAGTTTATTTATTTCTGTAAAAATGTGTCCAGTGCTCAAAATCAAATTGTTAATAAGTCATAGAGTTTGGCCAAAGACTTAGACCAGTTAGTGCAGTCAACAAGTCGTAGCAGTCTACTCCAGGGTAAGCACAGAGAGCCTTGAGAAAGGCATCAACAGGTAACCTATTCAAAGGAATTGTTGAAAGAGCATTAAATTATATATAGAATCGTAATAGGGGTCTAAAATATAAGGAGGCAGCTTCTTATGTTACATTATATTGGTAAGTTATTTGTTCTTACCCTCTGGGATTAAATTCTGCCAGGCCAAATAGGGTAGTTATCTGTTTGGCAAAGAAAAAGTTTTTCTCTGAATCAGCAAGTGCCTCTACCTCTGTGTGGGTATGAAGTAAACGATTTCAGAGTAACAAGAGCTAGTGCCTAGTGTTATGTACCTCACCAGCAAAGGACTTGGCTGCAATAACTCCAAGTCTGGTGTTCATGTAGCTCAAATAAGCTATGGGGCTCAACAAGGCTGCTGATTTCACCTGGTTAACCAATTTCCCTTCGGAGAAGGAAGCCAAAGCTATCAAAGTCCCCTGCCAAACACGGTCTTCCAATTTCAGAGGAATAGTACACTAAAGTTTATTTAAATTTCCCAGACATTAATGTCAGTATATTTGTTCAAAATAACTAAAGTTTTACTTAAATAAAAAGGAAAATTTGTGTATAATTTTTATACGTATATCGTATTTATATCATATGTTAATGTAAAAGAGATATCAAATCAATTTATATGTGACTATAATATTTTTATAAGATATAAAATAAATTTATAAATAGATTAAAAAAATTAAACATATAAAAATTAGATAAATAAATAAAAAGGAACCAACAAAAAAGTATGTGATGCAGTACCAGAGAATGGCCCACGTAATTAATCTTCTGCCCTGTTTGGCTGAACACATAATCAAACACTGAAGGTAGATCATAGCTAACCAGTTCATCCCAAGACCAATCCCAAAAGGCCTGTCATATTTACAGAGAAAATTTTAATTTAGCAAATTAAGAATAACCAGGACATTATTAAAGTAAAAACAAAACATAACCTTACAGAAAATTAGAAAACTAAAAACCAACCGGGCTAGAAGGGTCCAATGAGGTATGTCGGCGGCTATATCTGGTTCCTCTGGTGTTAGCAATCCACACGTCGAAGCCATTATCAGCTAGAATCAAGGGCAGGTCTTGCTCCGGAGGGTTCAGAAGCCATGTCAATCCATCCTGTTCCCACGTCGTAAAATGTTCAGCAGATACACAAAACATAATTTATTACATTTTTTATCTTATATCATTTTTATCTTACCTTATTTTTTATCTTATATCATTTTTTATCACATTTTTTTTAATGGTTATAATGAAGTAAAAAAAGTGATTGAGAGAAAATAATGTAATTAATGGTAAGAGAAATAATGTAAAAAATATTAAAAAAATGATGTAAAAAAATTTGTGATTGCAAAACACATAGTACTAGAGGAGCCATATTCCTTTGCATTAGGAGCAAACAAAACTTGCTCACCCATGTGGCAGAGCTGCATAATCTAAGTCTGTATATGACACTACGAGTGCTCTATGGTCGACCACGTCAAGGTGAAGACAAATCAGCGGGGGTTCCTAAACTCTGATCTTGTCAATGCTTGAGACGGCGCTAGACATATCACAATCAAAAAATAAGACTTGTAGATGGGACCACAACACAATTTATCTTGGAAATTAAACAGCACACATTTTTTGGTCATGGGAGATGAGATTCAACGTTTTGGTGCTTAGGTGACACCATTTAACATGCACCAAGCCACCAACACATTTAACATTTGTTGCTATGTAAGGGGGAAAATTTTAGAAAAAAGTTACGGTGTGGATATTTGCTTAAAAAAATATAACTTACGCATCATTTTTAAGGTCACATTTCTCACACATTTTGTTTATGTGACAGAATAAGAGTATAAATGTTCAAAAATAAAGTAAATTAAATTATAATTAAATGATAAAAATTATAAAAATAGAAAATATATATATATATATAAATTTACGTGCCTAGCATTATTGATGTGATGTACCCACTTACAATTATTTGTGGGATTTGGTTACATATACTTACTTAACTCCTGGACTGCACTTATTAATCAGGGTCAAAGATTAGTGATACCGAATTAATTAGATCAACATAATACTGGTCTGCATGTTTTTACTAAAAAAAACTTTTTTATAGAATTTAATATTATGAAGCTTATTCATTTATGCAGTTGACCTTAGCTAGTAAGATAAGACTCAGATACTATTGTTGAAACAGAAGATTGATATCAGGATGATCCTACAAAACACTCTTTTCCTAAATTATATATCTCTTGTACTGGTGCTTTTTCAAACACCTTTCGCTAGCTTAATTATAACGTCCTTTGCTTAACAAAGTGTAACTTTTTATGTCTAAAGCAACCAGACATATGGGCGTCAATTACGTTGTCATGATCCCTTTGATTGAAAAAAAAGAAAGAAAAGAAAAGAAAAGGAAGCAACCCAGCTCTAGTGCCATAATGTGACAGACGCGGAACTTGAACCTTTTTCTCAACTTGTCAAGTATGTCAGGTTCGCACTGAAACTATTTAGGATATTTCTGGTTAATAGAAAATTTTCCTCTCCTAATCTAGAATTTACCACAATATGGCACTATACCTTGTTCTCCGGGCAATGAAAAGGCTAATTGAAAACTGGGGAATTGAATGGGTGAATTGGCCAACTTACCACTAGGACTCCATGCTGTATTATCACTGGCTGCTTCTTAGTCCCCTTGCCACTAACTTCTGCTCGACCTTCTGGGATCCTTTGCAGGCTAAGAATGTACCCATCTTTGGTTGTAACCTGAATAAGATTTCATTAAACATTTGACCAAGTCGTTTTTCAAGTTCAAAAGTTAAAACCATTGCAAATTACATGTTTATTGTGTACATGTTTAGAGCTCTTACTTCAAGTTCCTGGCACTTGTATCCGTAAATAATGACAGAAGAGGTGCATATACCATCCACCGGAGGGTAAACAGAAACATGTTTTGTGCCAAAGGATCCACGGCTTGAAGCGTGTGCTTGATGAGGCACAGCTGCTAAGACTAAGACACAGAGGGCCAAACCCAGGAGAGCCATATTGGTTTTGTCGTTTGGTTTGTGTCTGTCTATATGAGCTAGTCTTGAAGGTTAGATTGAGGAGAAGGAGGAGGAGGAGGATGCCCTTTATATATTATAGGACAGGATATGAAAGGTGAAGAAAGTGAAATCAAACTAGAAAAGAGGGACACACACAGGGTGGGAAAACGAGTTGGTTTGATTCCATATTTTCCTCTCTTTATTTGCTTAACTGTCTAACAAAAGATTTTTAGGTCTAAAAGTGGAAGGATTTTTCACGTTGAGCGGGGCCCACTAATATTTGGAGCTTCTTCCTTACCGGCAAGCAAAATGGGAAACACATAGATGAAAGAGATTGTAGAGAAAGGAACACTCACACATTAATGAAATTCACTTGATTTAATATTCTTACTTTATTATTGGCTTACACAAAAAGAACACAAATACATATATTATTTATAAGCATATATGGTATCTCTTAATGACAATTTTTACAATAAACTTAACTCCAAAAAATTCAATACACCTATTAATTAAGTACATATATAAGTAAATATTTAAAACCTACAAATATATAATATGTCAATATACAAATAATAATTAATTAAATAAATGTGTCAAGGTTAAATTTGCAACAATAGATGCCCTGAAAGTCTGATATAACTCTTCACTAGATGATGTTGTGGTGCCAGGTCCGAATAAAAATCAAACGGAATTAGTTGATTAAATTAGTTAGACTATAAATTGATCATATTTTTAATTTAAGTATTTTTTTAATTCAATTATAATTTAATCAAAAATTTAATCGATTAAAATAATCGAACCATGAGATAAATATATTGTCATTTCGATCTTATTCATTGGTTTGGAGCTAGATAAGATAACTTATCGCGGCATGGAACTTGGATTTTGGAGGAGTACTCTTTTCTCTGGACTGTACGTAGACTCTATCAACAATGGGGTTGTGGGACCGCTTTGCATTTGGATTGTTCTCTTTATTTTAGAGGGCTTCTGTCTGTTTTCCTATGCTGTGACTTATAAGTATAACAAAGCAAAAAGAAAAAAAAAAAGTGGATTGAATGAATTTGAGAAAAAGAAAAAGAGAACTGGTAATTAGTGGGTACTGAGGACATTGGTTCTTTTACTCTTAAAAAGCTTTTGCTTTTGAGTGTGAACAGAAGAAATTTTATTTTGATGCTGCATCTGAAAAGAAAAAGATTTGCATTAAAATTAATTCATGAGAATAGTTCTTGAGATAGGAGACATAAAAAGGTTCCATCAGATATGAAGATCATGATGCATTCATAAAACTGTGTACAAAGTCATTTACTTAAAGCACTCAATTAATAAAGATATTTTTTTTTGTTAAACAATCAGTGCACGATCGCCGCTCTCATCACAAGATTGAGTCGAGTTTACTTTTGAAAGGACTTGCTTTGTTTGATGAAAAACCATGTAAACTGTAAAGGTCTTCGTATGTGAAAAGTAAAAGCAAGTAAACAGTTTTCTTTTTTATAATTAAATACAAAAGGAAACAAATCGTATTAACTTGGTTTAGTTCTGGGTCATTTCAATGGGCCAATGCTACTATACACCTAGTCATGTTATGGTGTATAGTACACTGTTGACTTGACCTACCATTCTCGGTCATTTTTGTTTGTACCCGGTCATTGTTTTAGCTAGTAACGAAAGTTACCGTGAATGAAAATCTCAAGTAAGTGTGGTCAAAAAATCAATTGATGAAAATAATTATCAGAACAGGGTAGCTCTTTCTTTTGCCATTCGTTGCTCGAACGAAGGAAGCTGCGCGAGTGTTGGTCGTGAAACCATCGCAATGGACTGAAATAGAGATTAGCAGAGACGAGTGTGAAGCGGTTTTTGCAGTGAGTCATTCTGCTGGCAGTTGAGGTAGGTATGTCATTATTTCCGTTATTTGTGTGTAAGATGGATTTAGGGTTTTGGCAGAATTGGGGAACTGAAAATGGCTAGGCAGTAGAGTATTTGGGAAATTAATTTGAGCAATCATTGACACTTTCATTCCCATCCCTTTTCTATCTTGAGAAATTTTATTGTCGTCTTCCTTCGCGACCATGGCGGAATACGGCCATCCGAGACGGATCTGGGAAGGGTCGCGACTGGTTTGGTGGGTTCTGGTCCGGTGGTTTCTAGTGGTTCTTAGTTTTAGAGGACGACTGAGGTGGTGGTGATCCTGGTTCGTGGTTGCTGGCGACTGGGAAGGGGTCTGGTGGATCTGGTGGAAGACTGTGATGAGGTGGTGGGTGGACGGTTTTGGTTCTGGTTGATGGTGGCGGATGGTGAGGTGCTGGGCGGCGGTCACGATGGTGGCAAGCGGCAGTTCCAGTGATAGAAGACTCAGATTCCCCACAGAGCATCTCCACCGTGCTGCCATATGTATCTCATACATAGACCTCTGTACCCAAATCTCAGCCACACCCCACACCAATTGTTCTCTTCTACTCTGTACCCATCACTGCCATCAAAGAGTGCCAGCAACATGCTTACTTGTTGGCATTTTCGTTTAATTTGCTGTTTTATTCATTATAGTTGTTGATGAATCTATCAATTGTTTTGCTTTAGCAGATAGAAAATGAGGTGGATAGTAGAAATATATTTTGATATATAGATTTTATGTGTTTAAATACAACATTTTTTAAACATAACTTGAATTCCATTTTGCTTATGTACAGTTAGCAGCCACTGGCCAATGATGATATCAATTACTAAAACCATATTTCGGGACTGAATGGATTTTTTATGCCTTGCTGTTATTCTGCAATTCTGAGGTTGTACATATTAAGTTTATATGATTTTTATTCCCCCTCTTTTGTGATTTATTAAGTTGAAGTAATAAATTTTTTTATTTTCACTCTTCTATATTAGATGTTTTAGTTGTGCTTTATGATTCAGTTACAACAATAGGTAAATGTAAATCTTAGCTTGCAGATTTTATATTACTTGCTATCATTTTTTATTTTTGTAAGGCTCATATATTTTTTAACGTTGAACACCTGTTGTTGCATGCATGGTCGTGTCATTGATATAGATGTAATTCATCTGGAATGCCCCGTTATTGGTACCCATCACAGCACTCTAAAAGGATCCATCTATAAAACTAATTAAAAGCATAGATTTATGATGAAGACATTAAAATTTATAATGACTTTGCAAGACATTGAAATTTCCCAAGTACTATACTTAAAGTCCATTAGACTATACGGGCAATGACCAAATACATTTGGGAAATTCACATTTATATTTCCCATAAACCACAAAAACCCAAAGGCAACATTAAATAAGTGTCTATTTCAGCATAGTCAGAGTAGGATATTCTGGGTTCATTTGATAGCAATACACATATACACTTGTCATAGGTCCATCTTTACGTAGTTAATTGATTTCTCCAGTCTGTTTACTAATCACAAAATTCCACTTTGTAATCCAAACCAAAGAAATCATGTTAACAAACATAAACTACTAACACATAAATAACATCAACTATTACCATATGATATCAACCACCCTAATACTCGATTTTCTTGGCAGTGTACAAAATCAACATCATGTTTATGGAGCAGTGGGGATTTTCATGGCCTTCAAAAAACAAAGACAGCAAATTCATGTAGTAATTATAGGGGTGGTGCAACCACAGTCCTCCAATTCTGATCTGCACTTGCCTCACAAGTTTTCTGGAATTCATTGAATATAGAGAGGACCAAGCGAACAGCAGTTCTCATCCTTACAGCATTTTCGTTCATCTGCAGTGTATATGTATTATGTACATATATGTGAAAATTGAACATACGTGATGACTGAATCAAGAGAGCAGTGTTAACGAACTATGTAGTTTACCAATCCAAGGATATTTGGTTGGAAGCAATGCTCCATCTCTAACCACTCCAGCAGCCATATCGCAGAGTACAAACTAAAACAAATGGAAGTCAGGTTTGCAATGAATAACAAGCAGAGGCCCAAATCAATGATAGGTCATAATTGCTGCAATCATGTATTCCAATGAACATGGTTGCACTTTAGTGTTATTGCAGGTTGGTGTTGCTTCATGACAGGGTGTTTTGTTATCCACCAGTTACAAAATTTAATTCATGTACACATTAACCTAAATGCATCAAATTTATGTGTTCTTAAATCCATGGGTTACATCCATGAACTTATTTTGTTAGAGAATGACATGACTTTGACGTTGTCATTGTATCTCATTGCACCTGAGAATACATACACGTAGGAGTAGAATTATATTCTATTAAGTTACAAATTAAATTTTCATAATTTAATTATTTTTTTCTTAATAATAAAAATAAGAAAAATAAAAATTTAGTTACATTTTGATTTTTTTATAGGAATAAAATAAATATATTTAAAATTATTGAGAATTTGAATAACTGAAGTAAGGTAATATCTCATGATGAATATATTAGGAGTGACGATGCGATTAAGTTTTTACCTCTCTTACCATAACCGATTCTTGATTCTAATCTGATTTTTAAATATCATTTTCTAAAAAAAGTTTTCCAATTTTTTTTAATATTATTTTCAAATACTATTTTTATCATCATTTTTTACAAGTAAGAATATATAATTTAAAATTTATTTAAAATGCACGGTTCTATCTATAATTTTTTAAAAGTATGAAAATCTAATTAAAATTTTTTAAAAGTATAAAAACAAAGAAACTGTACAAATCAATAGAATAATATAACATTCTTTCAAATTGATTCTATAAGCATAAACCGTCCATCTCAAATTCAAATTGAGTTTGGGTAATTTAAAAGAAAAAAAAGGTGTCGTGGCATCTCAAATTGGGTGTCGCGTGAACAATATTGTTCAATTTCAAATTTGATAAACTTATAAAAATATAAAAAAATAAATTATTTATTACTCACTGAACGACATCTTTTCTCTTCCTTCTTTATTCTCATTTTGTCTCTTTCTCCATCATCTTTCATTCTCTATCTTTCCCAATTCTTCATTTTCTTTCCTCCCCCTCACAAATCGCCTTCCATTTCGTCCATTTTCTTCCTTCCTTGCTACCGCTCTTCTTCCATTTTGGTAGATCCTCCATTTTTGTTGATCCTTGTAAGTCTTCATCCTCTTCTCTTTGTTGTTCTATTGGATGGATATAATTCCCAAGGCAATTTTCACAATACCAAAGGACCTAAATTACATGGCAAACGAAAGAAGAAAAGTAAGAAGCAAATTGAGCCAAATCCAAGAACAAAAACTGGGTACGTATGATCACATCATAAATAATCAAAATTTGAAAAAGAAATGGTTTAATTATGAATGATCTATAATGTAATGAAGAGGAAATGGGCATAGAAATCATGAGAGGGACAAAAGAATTAAGAACCTGCAACTGCAAGATCCTGCTGTGTTGAGAGTGTCTTGTGCATCTCAATTAGTTGCTCGCAAATAATGGCATAAATTGCAATTTGTTTCCTAAGAGACTCCAGCTACTCATCAGTCATCACCTTCACATGCATCATTTCTGCATTCTCAGGAACATTCCATTCCCACTCTGCTGCAGCTGCTTCTACCATTCCTTCAATGTCCACAATATGTTTCTGTTTCTACGCGCTTGTCTCCAAGGTCTGTCAGAAAAGCAGAACGGTGAGGCACAAAGCACGAGAAACAGATAAAAGATACAAACATTACAAACAGGAACCTGATTATCATACAAATCCTTCATCAAACAAGTAGTATGCATCAGAGGGTATATCTAATTATCCAGAACTTCCTAACCCACCATGTAATTTCATCCACAGTTTACAGTAACCTCATTCGAATTCAGCCTTCTCCTCGAACAGCGCCTCTGCATCGATCTCGGTGTCCGCAGGGGCTGGGGCCAGTGGCGGTGGCGGAAACACCGAGTACGACGGTTGTGCCATCATAGGTGGAGGAATCGAAGGGGCAGTAGTTCCCGGTGGCGCATTCTGGCCGTTGTTCCACATCTTCAAAATAAAAACACTCTATCGAAGCTTTCAACCTTCTAAAATTCGATGAACTAGTATTATCGCTCACGCAGCGATAGGTTGGGAGCAGTTTCAGAGCATGATCTTGTGGATTGAACGAATAGCAGGTGCTAGGGTTTATGACATGAGTGAAATCTGAAGAGATGTGAGAATAAAGAACACCGTATTTACTATTCAATTACTCACTAAATCACCATTTTAAAAAGTAGTTTACAGGTTATCGGTCATCCATCTTGACCGTTGAATTATTTTATTCATTTATGTACGGCTGTTATTACCAAGTGTATTATACACCTTAAAAATGATGGAGTATATTAGAAAAGGCCCATTTCAATGTAGTTACCAATCTTCATATTGAGTCAATTTTACCTCAATTTTAAATTTAGTTCTTGTTAGTGTAGAAAAATAATAGAAGAGACTCTTGTAAAAATTTTATTTCTTCTTCCACAAAACTTTAAAATACATAGAATATTTATAGAAGTGAACAATACATTACACATTCTATAACTCTTCTTAATTAATAATATTAATTTTTATTTAACTCATGAAATAACCCATCCTATAACTACAAAACTCCAATGAAATAATTCTCCCTAATGACACACCATAATTCTTCATTATTCATAGAATAACTCTCATAACTCTCAATATTTACCACATCAAAGGTCACATAACCACCAAAAATCCATTAACTTCAAATTATTATTTTTAATCAACACTCCCCCTTAATTTGAAGTCTTCTTCTTCATTCCAAATCTTACTCGTAATTTTTGAAATTCTTCAAACTTATGAGGCTTAGTAAAAATATCAGCAATTTGATCTTGTGTCTTCACATATTTGGGCTCAATCACCTTGTTCTCAACATACTCTCTAATAAAATGAAACATAGTGTCTATGTGCTTGCTTCGATCATGGTACACCGGATTTTTAGCAAGAGATAGTGCGGACTTGTTATCAATACAAATCTTTTTTGCTTCTTCTTGTGGAAAATAAATTTCTTTCAACAACCTTCTAAGCCATATAGCATGACAAGTGCAAGAAGTTACCGCCACGTACTCAGACTCACAAGTTGAAAGTGTGACAATAGATTATTTTTTTTGAACTCCATGAAATAGCACAATCTCCCATAAAGAATACAAAATCGGTAGTGCTCTTTCTATCATCAACATCTCCCGCAAAATCACTATTACAATATCCCACAAGTTTGAAATCATTAGAAAATGAATAAAATAGCCCAAAATCAATTGTACCTTTTAGGTAACGAAGAATCCTCCGAGCAACTTTCATATGAGTAGAAGTAAGTGATTCCATGTAGCGACTCACTACTCCAACCGCAAAAAGAATGTCGGGTCTTGTCGAAGTCAAGTATCTCAAGTTTCCCACAAGACTTTTAAAAATGGTGGGATCTTCTTTCACTCCATCATCAAACTTTGACAATTTAACTCCACATTCCATGGGTGTGTTCACGAAGTTACAATCAAACATATTGAACTTCTTCAAAATCTCCTATGCATAGGCTTCTTGAGAAATAAAAATTCCATCCTCCTTTTGCTTCACCTTTAGGCCTAAATAGTATGACATGAGCCCAATATCGGTCATATCAAATTCATGTGCCAAAGCCTTCTTGAATCCTTCAAACAAAGTAGGATTAGTTCCAGTGAAAATAAGATCATCAACATAAAGACAAACAAGCAAAATATCTCCATTGTCATATGCTTTAACATAAAGAGATATTCATGAACACATCGAACAAAGCCATTATCTTGAAAATACTTGTCAATACGGCTATTCCATGCTCTTGGTGCTTGCTTCAACCCATATAATGTCTTCTTCAATCTCAAGACTTTATCTTCATGTCCTTCTACCACAAAGCCAATTGGTTGCTCAACATATACCTCTTCTTCTAGATAGCTATTAAGGAAAGCGGATTTTACATCAAATTGATAAATCTTCCACTTCATTTGAGCCGCCAAAGCAATGATCAAACGAATTGTCTCCATGCGAGCAACGGGTGCAAATACTTCTTCATAGTCAACTCCATGCTTTTGCTTGTAGCCTTTTACAACGAGCCTTGCTTTATATCTCTCTACATCTCCTTTGGCATTCTTCTTTATCTTGAACACCCATTTGACTCCAATTGCCTCATGACCCTTGGGAAGAAATGATAACTCCCAAGTGTTATTCTTTTCAATGGCTTCAATTTCCTCTTGCATGGCTCGTCTCCACCTTTTGTCTTTGAAAGCTTCATCAAAGTCTAAAGGTTCACTGTCAACAAGAAGACAAAACAAATCAAAAGGCTCAGTTACATCATATAACTCTTCAATATTTCTCATTTTTCTTGGCCTTTCACTAGAACTTTCTTCGGAAGATGAGGATGCTTCATGAATGGGAGATGGTGGTGGAGTCTCTTCTTGGATAGGCATCATGGTCTCTTGCTCTTCATCTTCAAAGTATGGAAAGAAATCATAACTTCCTTCTTCTTGTGCTTCCCATCTCCAAGTGGCTTTTTCATCAAACTTCACATCTCGACTCACAATAATCTTGCCATTGCTTGGGTTGTACAACTTGTAGCCTTTAGAACTTGGATCGTAACCAATAAAAACATGTTTCTCACTTCGATCATCTAGCTTCGATCTCCTTTGGTCGGGTACATGAACATAAGCAACACTTCCAAAAATTCACAAATGATTGACACTAGGTTTGGTCTCACTCCATGCTTTTTGTGGTGTTTGATCCTTCACATTTTTTGTTGGAGAGTGGTTGAGTAAATAAACATATGAGGAAGGATTGATTGGGCCACACACATCGATGTGAACAAGTTGTATTGGCTTGGTTGCTCTTGTAGTTGCCTCCTTTGGAAAGCTTTCTCTTGCATGTTTGCCAAGGAGACATGCTTCACATAATTGATTGGGATGATTAATTGAGGACATCCCTTTCACCATCTTCTTTTCTCCCAAGGCTTTGAGTGCTTCAAAATTCAAGTGACCAAATCACATATGCTAACACCATGCTTCATCTTCAACATTAGCCTTTAAACACTTTGCTTCAATTGTATTGAGATTCAACATGAACATTCTATTTTTTGTCATAGACACTTTAGAAACCAAGTTAGCATTATGATCTCTAAGCCAAAGATAACGATCTTTCATATGAATTTCATATCCCTTCTCAACAAGTTGTCCCAAACTCAAAATATTATTTTTTAATTTAGGTACATAGTAAACATTGGTAACTAACTTGTGACCACCATCTTTAAGAGAAATTAAAATGGTACCTTTGCCTTGAATTTGGACTTTTGAGGTGTCTCCAAATGAAACATTACCCTTCACCTTCTCATCGAGCTCCACAAATTTTTCTTTATAGCCACACATATGATTGCTTGCACCATTGTCAAGATACCACGAGCTATTGTCATCCTTTTCATCATCTTGGAGTGCTAACAATAAGGTTGGCTCTTCAACCTCTTCTTTGTCAATAAGGTTGGCTTTTTTTTCAACACCATTATTACCATAACGACATTCTAATGCATAATGCCCAAATTTATGACAATTGAAACATTCAATATTGGACTTGTCATACCTCCTCTCATTTGTTCTAGGATAATTGCCTCTTCCTCTAGTCACTCCTCTTCCACGGCCCCTAGATGAATGATGGCTTGTCTCTTGATTGTTGGAATTGTCACGGTTGCCTCTTCCTCTTCTACCTTGGCCACGACCACGCCATCTTCCTCGTCCACGTCCACGTCCTCTTTGAGTCTTGTCTCCTCCATCATCTTGCAATGAAACCTTAGCTTTGAGAGCTTGCTCCAAAGGCTCATTTTGCCTTTTTAACAATTTTTCTTCTTCGGCTAGTATAGCTCCAAATAACTCATCAATAGTCATGGTGTCTAAGTCATTTTAATTCTCAAAAACACAAGTCACATAATCAAATTTTGGAGTCAAAGAGCGAAGGATCTTATCTTTCACACGTTCATCTTCAATGTTTTCACCATACCTTTTCATTTGATTAACATTGGCCAACACCTTTGAGCTATAATCCGAAAAAGTTTCAGATTTCGTCATGTGCAAAGCTTCAAACTCACGTCGTAAAATTTGAAGACGCACCTTCTTCACCTTGTCTGCACCTTGGAGAGACTTTTGTAAAATTCCCCAAGCTTCTTTCGCAGTGGACACATTGCTCACCTTCTTGAACATCAAATCATCCAAACCTTGATGGATGAGGGACAAGGCTTGTTGGTCCTTTTTCTTTAACCTTGCCAATGTTTCCTTCTCATTTTGAGATAAAGTGGCCTCGTTTTGTGGCTTAATGTAGCCACTCTCTATAATCTCCCAAGCATCTTGTGATCCAAGCAATGCCTTCATACGACGAGACCACACTTCATAGTTATCCTTTGTAAGACGAGGAAATTGAAATGGAACCATTCCATTATTTGTCATCACTCAAATCTCACTAGCTCTTGATACCACTTTGTTAGTGTAGAAAAATAATAGAAGAGACTCTTGTAAAAAATTTATTTCTTCTTCCACAAAACTCCAAAATACATAGAATATTTATAGAAGTGAACAATACCTTACACATTCTATAACTCTTCCTAATTAACAATATTAATTTTCATTTAACTCATGAAATAAACCGTCCTATAACTACAAAACTCCAATGAAATAATTCTCCCTAATGACACACCATAATTCTTCATTATTCATAGAATAACTCTCATAACTCTCAATAGCTACCACATCAAAGGTCACATAACCACCAAAAATTCGTTAACTTCAAATTATTATTTTTAATCAACAGTTCTAATATAATCTTAATATTAGCTTATACGTGTATATATTGCAAATAGTTTTTGTATTTTACAGTAACTTACTATATGTGACCCACGTTTATGGTTAAAATTTAATCAAGAATATATATATATATTATTTAATGTTGTATTATCATATCATTTAATTATATTAAATTTTTTTTGATGTTATATGAAAATTAAAATCTATTATATATATATTTTATATATATGGATCAACCTCCCACTGCTCAGTCTCTACCATGCACAGTGACTCATCGTTTGTAAGTTTTTTCTTTGCTACCTCTACCTTCTTCTTGGCCAACAAAAGGTCGTTCGTTAGCCACCTCCTCATCTAGAACCTTTGCCTGAGCTTCAAAAGGGCCCAACTAACGAACCTCTTCTTTAAGCTCACTTATTCTCTTCTTAAACTCCACCTCCGAAGCAGCATAGTGAGCCTTGAGGGCATCAGTTTTGTCCCTGTGAGCAGCCTCCAAAGTGGACAAACGTTTGCCATTCCCCCAGAGATCTAAAATTTTGCGAATCCCCAGGAGGTCCAACTAATCGGCATGAATAACACTAGCTATGAATAAAGTATAGGCCTCGCCCCAACAAAATAGGCTCAAACTCCCAACGTTCTCAAATTTGTCGCGGTCAATATGGGTGGTCTACTGAGTGTCTATAAAAGCATCGTTCATAAACCGACGATCCCACAAGGATTAGATCTCCAAACTCGAAAGACCACTTAAGGAATTGACTGGAATGGACGGAAATGAAATAGAATAGAAATATATTTTATTATTTAGTTATGTTAAAAAATGATGAAATGAGATGGAAGTGGATGAGATGGTTAGAGGGAAATGAAATGAAATAAAAATATGTTCCATTGTTTAGTTGTGTTAAAAAATGATAGAATGAGATAGAAGTGAATGAGATGTCATCCTACAAAAAAACTATCAATTTTCTTACCTCAATTATTGGGTTATGCCTTGTGTTGGGTTTGGGTTAAACTCCATTGAGAAGTTTTTTCTTTTCTTTTTTTATAAAAAAAAGTGTTAGTTTTTGTAATAGCACGTGATAGACGAAAAGTCACATGATGAGGTTTTTTTAAACAAACCTTTTTTTGGCTCTTCTTATATAGTGTGGGTGTAGCGCCGCATTTGGTATGGTGAGGAGTTTTGAAAGCTTTTTTGCTTGGCTGTAGTGTGGAGTTGCAAAAAAGAAATTGGAAGCCACCATGATGTTGGGTAAGGTGAGGGAAATTTGTGAGAATTGACATTTTTGTTTGAGATTTTTTTAGAGAAAATATTACTTCGTGAGATTTGGTATATTGAAGTTTTTTGAGTTTGTGAGTAATATTTTAATATTGATGATTGTAATTACTATTTAAATTTAGTGGATTGATTTGTGAAGTCGTGGACGTAGGCAATAAAGGCCGAACCACGCTAAATTTCTTGTGCTATTGTGCTTGTTTATTTACTTGTTTTTCTTGTGGGTGAGGGATTTTTCTTAATAACTGGTATCAGAGCGGGTTCCAATCTCATTTCTGGTGTTTCTATTTTTTTATGGCGAAAATGCAAAGTTTAGGAAGCAGTAAATTTGAGATGGAGCTCTTTGATAGCAAGCAAAATTTTAGCCTGTGGCAGAGTACTGTAAAGGATATTTTAATGCAACAGGGACTAATTAAAGCTCTGAATGAAAAGGAAAAGAAGTCTGAGAAAATGATAGATGAAGAATGGGAAGAGCTGGAGATGAAAGCAGTTAGTACGATTCACCTATCCGCAATTTGAGATAAAATACAATGTTTTGAATGAAACTTCTACTATTGATTTATGGAAGAAATTAAAGAATATGTATATGTCTAAGTCTCTTACAAATCGTTTGTTTTTAAAGAAAGAATTGTATCAATTGAAGAATGGTGATGATGTAGATATCATAGATCACTTGAATTATTTTACAAAGTTGATTACACAATTATCTAGTATTGGTGTGAAAGTTGATGATAAGGATAAAGCTTTGTTGTTATTGTCATCTCTTCCAAACACTTATGAGAGTTTAGTCACTACATTGCTAGTTGAAAAAGAGACATTGAAGGTAGATGATGTGATTGTCGCATTATTGGAGAATGAAAATTTTAAAAAACCAAATGCTCAGTCAGAAGGAGGTATTTTGGTTCTTAGATCTAATCGTGGTAGGAGTGTGTCTCGTGGCATTTTTTCTAGTAGTGATAATTCAAGATCAAGTTCTATGCCAAGGCCGGATTATAGAGAAAAACAATGCTATTATTATCATGAGATGAGTCATATTAAATTTTATTGCAGGAAGCTGAAAGCAGACATGGAAGAATTTGAAAATATTAAAAACAAAAGGGAAGTTTGGAAATGTTACAACTGTTGTACAAGAACCTTTGGGTTATGAAAATGAGTTATTGATAGTTGAAGAAGATAATAGTGCCTATAGTGATTATTGAGTTTTAGATTCTGCTTATTCTAATCATATTTGTTCAAGGAAGGAATGGTTTGACACGTATAATAATGGTGGTGATGAAGTAGTGAAATTGGCTAATGATAAATCCTTGAATGTTGCTGAAAAATGTACTGTGAAAATTAAGATGCATAATGGTCTTGTGAAAACACTCAGTGATGTGCGACATGTGCATACACTTGGAAGGAATTTGATTTCTTTAGATAGACTTGCACAACAAGAATTTTAGAAATTTGCTACCAAATTTAGCTACGGATTAGCTGCGGAATAAATTTTCGTAGCTAATTTTTGAATGCATGGAAAAAAAATTTATTAAGCAAATAACTACAGAATAGTTACAATTTAGTTACGAAATTTAGCTACAAAAATTTGTTGTAGCTAATCCGTAGCTAATTAGCTACGGATTAGCTATGGAATAAATTTCCATAGCTAAATCTTAAATGCAAAATTTATTTGACAATTAGCTATAAAATAACTACAATTTAACTACATAATTTAATTAAAAAAAATTATTTCATAGCTAAGTCGTAGCTAATCCGTAGCTAAATTAGTTACGGATAAACTACCAAATATTTTCGTAGCTAAATAATAATAAAAAAAATAAGTTCATCAAATCACCCCCTCCTTAGCGCACCCAACAGCCCCGCCCTTCCACTTTCCCAAATTCTCAAATTCCCAAATCTGTCTTCAGCCACCAAACCTGGGCCCCACCCACCTCGTCGTTCTCTCCCTTCACCACCCAACCCGCGCCCCACTCCCTTCCCCTATTCCCTCCTACCGGCCACCACACCAACCTCAACCTCGCACCCATCCCACCACTCCAACCCGCGATAGATCCTGCTGCAACCCTCACTACTATGCATAAAACACTTTCCCCCCCTCTTCTCTCTCTCTGTTGCAGCAACCCGTGCCCACCCCACCTCCATCGTCTCTCTTTCCCAACCACCACCCAAACCCGCAACAAAACCTAACCCATTCTTTTCTTCCACCCCAACCTTCACCCGCCACTCCAACCCGCGTCCACACCCAAACCCGTAGATCCTCTCTATCATAGAGCCATATCGACACTACTCGTCCATCTAGGTAAAATTTGAGTATTCCATTGCCATACCAACTACATCCTTATTTTATGTTTACTTACATTTATATTTATTTGTCTTCTTACTGAATTTGAAATTAACTCTAATTATTTGCATGTGTTATATATATGTATATATACATACAGTATGTAGGAATGTGTGTTTTGACCAGAAGCATTTTGATAAAGTGCTTCTATAGGATTTTTTTTTACTAATAGAACTTCATTGACCAATCTAACATATCACCGGATAATGCTCCTTTAGAATTTTAGTTAAATAGAGGACATCATACACCCGCAATGAATATAGAAAATTTTATCAACATAAACATGTTCTAATCCTCCTTCAGGTAGCAGATTTTCACCCCTTCTCATCAACAAATGTATTAAAAAATCTCTTCTCAGCAACCACACATTTTACTTTAAGCACATAAATCACATCTTCTTCCTTAAATATGTATACAGCCAGCAAGTAAAAAAAATGATCTCTTAGAGGCATAAGCTTCAACTAGAATTGGGAAGAAATGAAACAAGATTAATGTATATGAATAAGACTTAATTTAATTTTTTTCCAAAATGTCCATAAGCTTATTCAGCCAGCAAGAATCAAGCGCCATGTTCACTTATTCCATTTGCAACCATGACTGAAAATATGCAAGGGAAATCAACTAAATAAAAACTAATTACATTAGGTCTAGTCCTTATGATCTTAAGATTAAAAAGGTTGCTTTTTGTGAAATAAAGAAAATCAGTCCAAGTTTTGATGAAGTCCAAAAATCACCCAAGGTAGGAACCAAGTAAGGATGGTGTTCCACCATTTATTGAGGGTCAAACTCAATACAATTAATGTGTTATAATTGCTGCTTTAGACTTGTATTGCATGGATCAGGTGCTTATAGCTATTTAGTTTTTAAATAAGATAATGTTGCATTGTTCTGTAAAAGATTTCTGTATGGAATTTTTTTTTCAAATATCTATGCATGGATTATTAATGCAACCTAGTATGTATTTTTTTTCTGAATAATAGCCACCTTTTCTACCTGACTGTTAAGCCATCTTATTGTTAGGATCCAATTGCAATGTATGGGACTTGAGTCCTACATCAGAAATATGGGATTCCGGTGTGGGGTTTATGTGGCCTTGGGCTCGCCAACCACAATGGCTAGCTTTTGTGGTGTGGTTCTCCTAAGGTTCGTATCACTTATCAGGTAATTTCATCTGGTTGTGTAATATACTTTAGTGTCCCATGCTAACTTGTCAAACCAAGGCCCTACCTTATATGATTTGTAAAGGTAGAATTTACAATGATTAATTTTATTTCACTATATACTGTAATATTTTCAGATAAGCTTGAATTTTTTTTTTAACATTTGCGTGCAGGATAATGTGAAATTAATGGATGATCTAGCTGCTAATATGAAATTAATGGATGATCTAGCTGCTCTAAGACCTACTATCTTTTGTAGTGTTCCCCGGCTATAGAATATATGCTGGGTAGAGTAATTATACCTTACTTCATAGGAACTGTTCATTAGCTTCTTGTATGTTCCTTATGCCATTCAATTGGATTTTTTTGGCTCTTCTTATATATGGTGTAGGTGCAGCACCACATTTGGTATGGTGAGGAGTTTTGAAAGCTTTTTTGCTTGGCTGTTGTGTGAAGTTGCAGAAAAGAAAATGGAAGCCACTGTGATGTTGGGTAAGGTGAGGGAAATTTGTGAGAATTAATATTTTTGTTTGATATTTTATTTTGGAGGGAAAATATTACTTTGTGAGATTTGGTGTATGGGAGTTTTTTTGAGTTTGTGAGTGATATTTCAATATTGTTGACTATAATTACTATTTGAATTTAGTGGATTGATTTGTGAAGTTATGGACATAGGCAGTGAAGGCCGAACCACGTTAAATTTCTTATGCCATTGTGATTGTTTATTTGCTTGTTTTTCTTGTGGGTGAGGGATTTTTCCCAACACCAATTTAGGGGGTATGAAATGGAATCATCTTTTTTATTATTATCATAATTAGGATTCTATCCCATCTCACCAAAAATCATCCACTTCCTAAACAATGGAATGGTAACATTACTTCATTTCATTCTAAAATATCCAAATAATGGAATGATACTTTTATCCTTTTCTATTCCATCTCATCTCATCTTATTCCATTACATTCTATCAATTACTAAATATTCAAACATAGTCTTAGTTCTAAAAATGCCTATCATAGTAGAGGGTTGGGAAGCACAGGAGCAGAGTTGGGTCCTCCTTGAGGTTTTGAACGAGGTGATGAGAGGTTCACTGGGAATTCCCCTTAGCTAAAGGCTCGCATTCAAGGCGAGGACCGGGAAGAACACCAGATATTCACCTAACAGTACCCAATCTTGACGCCTGACCTTCCCCAACCATTTACCTTTTACCAACCATAGTAGAAGCCCAAAACCATTAGATGGTTGATTAGAATTAACTGCCACTACCACTGAGTGCTTCTTAGAAGCCTTCTTGGCCTTTCTTTTCAGTTCATCAACCAAAAACTTTGGGGCCATGTTTTCTTTTGCAAGAAGAAACAAAGTTAAAGACCATATTTAGAACATCTAGCAACAATAAAAACACATCAAAGTTGACAATATTGTAATAATCACACATTTAAAAAGAGACAACTTCTCAATTTTCTACTCATTATTCCATTTAACCTCCCAGAAGTCATCCGGGTGAACTTTCGATTTCGCTACCCAATCTTGGTTCCATTGAAACAGAACCTGCCAACCACCATCCTCATCAACAAAATAACAATATGCAGTTGGTTGAGGGAAAATCTTAAATACCCATCCTTAAAACTTTTATAATATGATTCAAAGGTGTCAAGTATCTTCTTGTCTCGGATGCCAAATGGGGAAATCATTCTACATTTATCACCTCTCCTTTATGTGGACCAAAAGAAATAGAAGAATGAACGAATGCTCAGTTGAATCATAATATGACTACATAACAATTCGAAACATCTAATGAAGGCCTAACTATTTGGGTGGTGTTCCGTCCTCTACCTGAAGGGTGGTCGCTGGAGGGACCCAGGTCAGCCATCCGATAGTACGTTGGTTGGAGACGGGGTAGAATATCCGCAGGGGCACTTCGACCAATCAGTCTCTGAGCCGAGACAATAGTATAAGTAAGAGTAGAGAAGAATGAACATGCTTGACTTAGGTTGCCAAACTGGTTTATATAGAGATCTGGAGGATTAACTCTCCAAATACCTTCCGTTCAGGCCATTTAGGATTTTGAACGTTATATCTTATCATTATGACATAAAGTCGTTATATCTGGTCATTATGGTGCGATGTCATTATATCTGTTGGTTAGTCGTAATAAGCATATGTTTGTCGAGTCGTTACCTATTCGGGTACAACCTAGTTGAATCTTACAAACAGGTCATCAATTGGGTTGACCCAAACTTTTATGTGTTTAATGTTTCGAAATAGACGAAGCTTATGAATAACCAAATGCCAATTGGGCCAGAACGGTCTAGGTGAGGTTGGGTCAAAGCAATTCTCAATGATGAATAAGACAACATGTTCCAAATCTGAAAATGGGGATTGAACTCCTATTCTACTAAATAGAGTCCCTTAAATTAAAAAAAAAAAGGCCTGGTTCCGGGATCATTGATCAATCGGTCATATGAATTATGATGCTCAAATAGATATTGGTCCCTATGGCCTACCTAAGCAAGTCGTAGGCATTGATGGTTCTACAATTTCCCTGCAAACACATAGGCCAATTGTATTTTCCAACATCTTCGATAACCAGCCCAATGGATTAGTAGAAACAGAAACCTCCCTGGATGCACGAGTAGAGATCTCTACCATGAATCCCAAAAATCCTAATAAAGATGATAGACCTACACTACTCGAAGAAGATTAAGTAGACACAGGTGACAAAGAACCATATAGGTCTTATTGATCTTGTAATTCATGCATAACTTATTTAACCTATTCACATTTTATAATATCTTCCAACCACCATCTATCGCTAACCCAACCTAAGCTATGAAAGCTCATGTGCCCTCCAAGATTGATGCTTCTCCAATTATTAACACTAAGGGTTCACTATAGAAATTCTGTGATAATGTCCAGTGAACTATCTCTCTCACCCTCCCTACCTTTTCTTGTCTTAAAATCATTCTTCTTTTCAATCTTCCCTCTAACCCAAAAATGCAAAACTCACAATACTCTTACTAGCTAGAACCAAGAATTTACATCACCCAAACATTAACTAGAAAGTAAACCACCACCTGGACCGTCCTAACCCAATTGACATCCAGCTGTAAGCTAGGTCTATTTTGGAACGTCAAACCCATGAAAGACCAGACTAATGTCCTATTTGCAAGGTCCGACCAGCTTATATCGAATGGGTAACAGTTTGACAAACACGTGCTTAATACAACCCACCAACAAACACAACGTCTTCGCGCTATAATAACTAAACATAATGACCTCGCACCATAATAACCAAATATAAAGTCTTTACACCATTGATGTGGATTAAAAGTTACAAATCCAAGTGCAGGTTGTTTCAAGTAATAAATTCTCAGGAGTCTGAGGTCGATTCATAAGGAATTGATGAAAAAAAATTTATTTGACGTAAGAAAAATATTATGTTACAACATTAAAGGTGATAAAACTTGGTCACAAATAAAAAATAATTGCTTGGACTAGGAGATCCAATATTGGTAAATAAATTAAGGACAAGATTAATTTTTTTATAACTTAATTAGAATCTGTAACACCCCAACTTTTGGAATAATTACAATATAGTCCCAAAATATACTGTTTTGTGAATTTTGTGAGCAGTAAATTAAATTTGATTGTTCCATGAGTATACTTGACTGTTGTGTGTGATTTGCTCCGACCTAGGAAAATAAAAATTTTCTGGCCGAAAAAATCTTATTTTAATTAATTGGAGTTGGGGGATCTTACTAAACCCAATTCTGATTGATATATATATTAATCTCGTAATTTTTCAGATTTAACTGTGTAATAAAATAATTTTATATTTTTATAATATTATTTTATATTTACGATCTTCTTGTCTCAAAAATAGTAAAAATCTACTTTGATTTGACCATAGATCTTTAAAAGTCTTGTGGGACCCGCATTTAGAAAAGCAAATAAAGGTTGTCTTGTTGGACAAATTCTAGCCAATGAGAAAGCAAGTCAACAAAAGTGGCTTGACTTTTTAAACCAATAGGAAAAGGTCAACAAAAGGAGCATGGACTTTGATTTGGAATGGAGTTGGATGAAGACTTAGTTAGGAAGCCTTTGATTTCAACCGTTGATCAAATCAATGGTGAGATTAGAATTTAAGATTTATGACTAATTAATATCTACCTTAGATCTAATCTATGGCTAAGAATTAAAGATGAAATCAATGGTTAGAATTAAGTCAAAAATAGTAGGCTTGAATTTGGTTAGTAGCTAATTAAGCTTAATTCAACTAATCTAATTACTTAATTAGCATACTAAGTGAACTAGCTTAGTTATGAATTAATTATAATTTAAATACTAATTAGATATCCTAATATTAATTAAAGGTTATAATATATGTTAATATATACTAAATTAATTAGTTATGTTGTTAGTATGTTAATTAAGATTGGTTAGGATAATTAACCTAACAAATTACCTAATTAACTAGCATGTAATTAGGTGTAATTGGAGGACAATTAAGACACTAAAAAGATGAAGGAGCTGCACGGTTTTTGGGCTGCCAAGGAGGAGGCAAGGTGGCTTGGTTCTACATGGTTCTTGAAGGATCCAATGACCTAAGCCATGTGCCTAATAAGTGTGAACACTTTGTGATAATTTGCATGCAAAATCAAACACTCAAGCTCCCTAAACACTCAACCTCACGGCTGCTGCACTACCTATTCACTCTTCACTTTCTAATTCACACTTATCACATTTTAACTATCCATTTCTCTCTCTAAAAACACAAGAAAACTCAAGCATATTTCTCTCTCACTTTCTCTCTCTAATTCGGCCAACACCCATCCACCCACACGAAGACCTTCATAATTTTATCCCATCACATTTCTTAAACCCAAATACCATTCTAAGCATCTTTCATTCACAAAGTTTTCCCAAATTCCTACTCTATCTTGCCTAAAATTCCATTTCTTGCTTACTTACTTAAGGGTAAGTTTGGTTTCTATGGTTCAAAATTGAAATTTTGATTTTTCTAACCTTGATTGTTCCATGGTTTTTCTATTTTGTACCTTGTATGTGTTTTTACTAATTGTTTAAGAATTTTAAGAATTGTTTTGGAGCTTGTACGAAATTTAGAGGAAAGGAGGAGAACAAACCGATTAATTTGTCTACAAGAGGTAAGAGGGAGATTTAATCTCATCAACCCTAAGTGGTGATGGGAAAATGGATTTGTTTGTGTATGGAATCCATAAGGATTCATTTGTGTGGTTGTTTTGTATTTATTATTTATTTGTGTGATTGTTTAAATGTTTTCCTATTTGTGATTTATTTTGCTATGCATGATTATAGCTTTCATTATTTTTGCTATGCATGTTTATGGCTTTAAAATATATTGTATGTATATTATATGTGATTATATAATTGCATGTGTTTATAATTGTCTATAATTGTATAATTATTAAAATAAGATGTGAATAACATGTACGATTTGCATAAGTGTTCCAAAGAACACACTATGAGGCTCACGACCTTACACCAAATAGAGAACCAAAATGTTCTCAGCAATTTTCTAAATTACTGATTTAAGGAATCTAGGTAAAATAATCAAATTAAAGTTGATTTAAGTTAATTATGGCCAACATGCCATTTAGAGTATAATTGAATACCATTTTATTTTTGATTTGGCCAACATGCCATTTTATTTTCTAAGATAGGTTAGGTAATTGATTTACAACACAAATTGATTCCAATGAATCATTAAGAAAAATAAAGAATAAATTGTCCTAGAATTTTAACTTAACAGAATTTAGTCTAAGTAAGAAATAAATCAGACGCTTGAAAAATACTAACGTAGAGCTCATTTTATAAATTTTGAAGCGCATTAGTAAGTTTCAAAGTGAAATTATTGGGTAAAAATAAAATAAACTATATTTAGAGGAAAATGTTAAAAATACCTTATACTTGATTTTATAGGCAAAATCTTTGCCAAAATTTATTAAAATCAGACGCATAAAATGAAAAGATTCCATACTATATTTAGAACACAAGAAAAATACTCTAAGTATTTTAAATATACTAGATATAGTTTTACACATATTGAAAATAATAATTATAAGCTATTCGGTTAAGAAAATGAATTAAAAATCTTACGCGATTGAGAAAATGATTTAGAAAGATTTTGTGACGTTCAAAAAAAATGTCAAAATATGTTTACGCGATTTAAAAACATTTGTGAAAATGACGAGATTGTGAAAATGCGATAAAATTCCTACGCGATTGAAAGATACAGTGAATTTTACTGTCAGGCCAAAGTGGTGGACCTGGACATATTGTGGTGTAGTACTGTCAGGTGGGACGTACTATACTTTGGTTATTTTGTGACGTCAAGTGGGACGTACTATACTTTATTATTTTGTGACTAAGGGTATTTTGGTAATTTTTTGTAATTATGGTAAAATTTGGATAATAAGGGTATTTTTGTAATTTTAGATCATGTTTAGAGTGTTGTGCCAATTTGGGTTATAATTGGTGATTGATTGACGAGGCGAATTACACCGTGTTTGGTGTGATAAGCATAGTGTGGTTCATTTATGAACTTGGAGGCATTAGTGTGCAGAGGATTCCATATGTGGACAGTGGTAGCACCTCTAGGCCGTGGTAACGGGCAACACACTAATGATCTTGACAAGCACTATTCTTAGTCGAGATCTTGAGGGGACTATTAAGTACTATGCTATGCTGTGGTACACGATGTTGGATGTGTCTTGCTACACGATGTTTTGATTTGTGGGCTATAGACACAAAGATTGACAATGCAATAGTTTGGTTTGGCAGATCATAAAGTATTATTAGTTTCTATTCGGATCATTCCCTCAGATATCTGTGTTTAGCTCCATGGAGTAGGAACGAGTCAGTGTGTGTATCATTCATCATCTGCATTTTAAATGTTTATTATGTTCATGCATTATTTGCATTTTACTGTTCATGAATCATCTGCACTTTATTGCTTACCATATTCGTGATAAAATATATGATGTATTGTTTTAATATATTATGTATGATATGTGTTATTTTAATATTTATTGCTTTAATATATTATGCATAATATAATGGTATGTGTTATTTTAATATGTATTACTTTGTTATATTATGCATGAAATGTTGGTATGTACTGTTGGAATATTTGTTTGTATTGTCGTTTTCTTAATTGTCATGCGGGTAATGATGTTGATTGTCTCACCTCTTTATTGTATTGTCTGTTTTGTTTCTACTTTATATTTATATTATTGAAGACTACAATGGCGGCAAGAGGAGGCTAATTAGGTTTCTTTAGACTACAATTTCTTGAAGGCGCTGAGGCTTGATACGTCCACTGGGACACTGGACACATAGAGTACAGTGGTAACGTGACTTTATCAGTAAGTAGGACTCGACAGGGGTTCGTTACTACTCGTTATACGGTTACTTTCGTATAGGTTATTTTGCCTATTAGGGAGTTGTGGGACGAGTTTCACTATACCCCTAAAGAGAACTTCGATACACTTTTGGGTCGAATTTCTATCGGTCAAGACATTCCTAACTAAGGAATTTGTCTTATGACGAGGGCTCATATCTTAGGTGTTATGTTTGAGTAGTATACTGTCTTTTATTATTTCTATTAAATATTAATAGTTGTAAATTAATTGTATACTCGTGACAAGAATCACATGTATATTATGGTGAGTTTATGTTTGTTATATTTTGTGTTCCATGTTATTTTATTTAATATTATAATTATGAAAAAAAAAATATGTATATATATATATACCACAAATATTATTCAAGTATCAAGTGTTTTACAACTTAGGTAAGGATTTTATTTAATTTTTATTTTTCTGCATCATAAATGTGACATCCCCAGAAAGGGTGTTACAGAATCCATACATAACAGAGGTTCTAATCGAAAAATACAACATTCAAAGTTCTTTAAAAGTTATATTAGTTATATTATGATTCATTTAATTATCCACTATCACCAACACTTATAAATGGGCTCAAGCATTCATTGTGTCAATCTCTTGTGTACAACAAATCAAGATCTCCACTTTGCAAGAAGAGTTTCTAACACCAACACTTATAAATGAGTTCAAGCATTCATTGTGCCAATTTCTTGTCTACAACAAATCAAGAACTTCACTTTACAAGGAGGGTTTCTAAATTAATTGGAAACAAAATACAACAAATATAATGGTTACTTGATAATATATCATTTAATCACCAGAGAGAAATTAATCTAATCTTAACTTATTACCAAGAGCTTCACCCTTTCACCCAAGCAAAATGAAACTTAGTTACTCATAGACAAGAAAAAAGGAAGAGAGAAAAAGAAGAAGAACGTAACTTCAATTTAGAACAAAAGAAAACTACAACAAGATAATCAAACAACAAAATAGCATGAATTTAGTATCTAACACCCCTAGCATTCCAAATAATCAGTCAAGGCTCCCTTTTATAGAGGATTAGGGATACAAAATGACAAGGGGGCTGAGTCATGAGTGAGTGGATGAGTGAAAAATGCTAAATGACTTTTGATGAGTGAAAAATTATGAATATTATTTGTCTCTGAAATCATTTAGCTCTGAAGTCATTGCATTCGTCATTTTTTCACCAAGTGGTCTTCATGAGAGTTATAGGCCTAGATCTTAGCTTTCAAATGTCATTAGTTTAAGCCCAAAAGTATTCCTAAAAACTCAAGATATAGTCTGATTACGGCATACTGCTCAGGCTCAGCGACAGCTCCTCTGTTATGACTTCCAAGCCCAATATGACCCATTAGACCTCAGATTCGGGAAAAGTGTTCAACATGAAAGCTGTAGATTTAGGTCTTAATTATCAACCATAAAAATTCAGCCCATTTGACATCTTATATCTCGAGCTATGTCATGAACAGTACGCATAGGTCAAGCTATCAGGATCAACACCCTAATTCTTACTTCAACTCTAATTTGAGTTATCCAATCGTGTGATTAGACCTTTGAGGTCTTCATAAAAGTTGTAGAGATCTCTCTCTTATCTTTCAAATGCTACCAGAATCACCTCAAAAGGCCACCTACAGCCCAAGATATGACCAAAATACAGAAATAGTGTAAGATGTAAATCATGCTGAAAAATTCAATTAAGTCCAATTTGAGTCCAAACTAACAAAACATAACCAAACTCAATTAATTAAGTACATGGAGAGTGTAAATGACTAAAAATAAAAGTTTATTAATGTATCAAATATGTGATTATCAAATTTCCCCACACTCAGTTTTTTGGCAAAACACACAAGACAAAAAAAAATGAAACAGACTCAAAAGCTAAACACTCTAAAAGACTCAATTTCTAATAATATTTAAGAATGAAGAGTAACAAATCATTTAAGTAATCAAAACATTTATGAGGTAACGTTTTTTCACATCTCAAACTAACAAGTAAGGAAACTTCAATTGAAAAACATGAGTCAAGAATGATAGATCTTCACAAGATTCACTCTCAATCCCTCAAGTGTTTAAAAGGTAGGTATTTCACTTAATTCAACCCATGAAAATTGCACTACCATAAGCTTGCTTATCTTTTACTTTTCCACTACTCAGAACATATGCACACACAAATCATGAGGACTTTATTCAAGGTTGTAATGAGGTCAAGGTAAAGGAAGAGGTAATATGGATATGACAAGTTAAATACCAAAGAGAATAAAAGGGCATGAGAGCTGAGTTCAATTAACAAGCATATGAAAGTTCATCCCAACTCCACCTAATACAAATTCCTTTTACGTATTCTTTTCATTTCCTTTATTGCCTTGTTGACCTTTATTTACATATATATATATTTTTTATTTTTTTCTTTTGATTTGATTTTTTTTTTTTTTTTTTGTATTTGTTTTTTTGAATATGAACATAATATATACATTTTTTTTACCAACCATTCTACACACACACCCCCACACTTGTTCAAGAACTCATCCAATGACAAAGCTAATGTTCTTTTATTCCCTAAGGCCAGGTAAGAACATGATTTTTTTTTTAAGGCACATAATGAGTTCGAAACAAAGAATGGTCAAATAAGCTCAAAGGGGTTAAGCAAGGGAAAATATACAAGGTTGGCTATTTAGTTAAAGTAGCTATATCAAGAAAAATGTCTCAATCATATTTATGTATGCATATGAAAATGTAGTCTAAAAAAAAATCAAAGTAAATTCTAGAATAACAATTCCATAAGTGAGATTCACACAAGAAAGAAGAGAATGGTACAAATGTTCAATCCATTCATCAATAGGCAATCTCACAAGGCAGAATTCTATCATTCTCAATCCACTAATTCAACATCCATAACTAAGCATGTGATTTTTAATAAAGAAGACAATTTACTCAATCATGTAAATTTTCCTGAATTTAAATTATTACTTCCACACAAACTAGTTATCTACCCCAACTAAGATGCGTCTCAAGAGTATAATTTACTCCTTACTCTACCATCCTTAACTGGTTTAGTAAGTTACTGACAAACATATAAACACAACAAACATATTAATACACACACTTCCTAAATTTTTTTTTACACAACTATCCTTCCCCCAAACCAGATCACAACATTGTCATCAATGTCAAACATAGATAGGTAAAGGATAGAAGATAGTACCTGTTGTTGCTATTACTGAAAAGAGAAATCTGACACAAATTTAAACAGAAACAACAAAGCTTGTAATTATTTAAATAGTTAGAGTGTCTGATCTGGCTTACTTTTCATACTGCTTCCCTCATCGTTTCCTTCTGACCAATCTATCTGAGCTGTTACTGGATCAGGTTCATAAAACAAAAATTTCTAATTTATCAATCAACTCATCAACAGTGGAAGCAGAAATAAGGAGTCGTCTTGTCGAAGGTGTGATAAATTTCTGTTCCACAGCATGGTCAAGAAAAAATAACAAAAGATTAAAGAAATTATTAACATTCAACAAACTTATGGGCTTATGGTGGATGTTCAGTTGGGCCTAAGAGATAATTTGAAAAACTTTTTCTAAAGTACCAAAACCACCTGGTAAGGCAATGGATGCATCAGAATTGTCAAGCATTTTAGCCATTCGTTCATGCAAAGATTATACTTGTAGTTCCTTTCCAAGTGTCTTTCCAGTGATGTTCTTTTGAGTTAAAGCTCTAGGAATAATACCTAAAACCTGATTGTCTCTTATATATGCAGAGAGTGATACAGCACCCATTAACCCACAACAACCTCCCCCATATACAACATGAATATTCCTTGCAGCAAGCGTTCGACCAAGAGTGTTTACTGCTTTTACAAACTCTAAACTCTTCCTATAACTTGACCCACAAAATACACAGACATTAATAAGTCTACGAATAGAAGAAGAAGCTCCCTCTATTTCTACACTCACACTCTCTTTAAATGATTATGAGTTGCAGGAAAGTGAAGAAAATAGAGTGTTTAAATAGGGAAGAGAATAGAAAAAGTAATAATAGCTCCTGTATGGGTAGGTTGGCTATTGTCAGAAAAGTTTAAATTTAAGAAACCATTTTTTTAAACTTTATTTTTATTTTTATTTTTTACTTCAAGAAAACCATCAGGGTAAAGAAGTCTAGAAATCCCTAAAGGATCCCGTCCAAAGGATCGTCTGTCCAAAACTAAAATTCAACAAAATCATACAAAGATAAAATAATAATAACAAATGATGACATACCTTTATGTACAGGTTTCATGACATATCTTTATACTATGCGTCATGAGTTCAGTAATACCAAGACGACTCAGCTAATCTTGGAATTATTCTCCCTCCCGTTTGTTTGAAGAAAAGAGAATAAAGAAACTATCGTGGGTTTTCATCCTGGGTCTAGAACCTGGAGAGCTCGCACTTGGGTTCGTAACATCAACAAAGATGCTAAAATCTATAACCCGCAATGTCCAAGATCCCAGAATGCCCTATCCCAGGGCGCTAAGAGCCCCTTCTAATAAAAGAGGGGATCAACCTCAGATGCCTCATACGCTTTGGTAGCCGCGGGTTACTTCTCACTAATAACCAAAGTGGGACGCTTCTACCTGTCCATCAACTCCACAGTGCCTAGATGGTGAACATTGGGTTGTGGAGTGCGGATCTCTACACAGCATGACACACGAACCTTATTTACGGACTGGCGTGTGATGGTCCATCTAAGTCAATGACGGGACTGCCGCTGGCAAGGGCTCCTAAACTAATTAAAGACCAAGTACAACCGATGTTTCACCCTCTTTTTTTTATTTATTTCATTTTTTCCTCTTTTTTTTTTTTTTTCTCTTTTTTTCCTCTTTTTTTTCTTTTTTCTTTAAGAAATGTACAAGATAATATATACAAATTGTTTATATTGTGGCTCACATCTTCCTCTGGTTTCACATCCAAAAATGGCTTAAACGCCTTCTATGAGTCGAGGATAAGCTTCCCATCCAATTTTCTTATAAATTGGCAAACAGGGTCTTTTTGAGTCAGATTCCCAAGACTATAATGCTTTTGCTCGTCCTTGAAGAGATTCCACAAACTAAGAAGTTCACGATGCATAACTCCATAAGAATGCGTCTCAAGAGTCAATAAGATATCATCTAATGACTCCTTACTCAGTCCATTCTTGATAAAGTAAATTTTATCTTCTCAATTTACGGAAACCATTCCTAAAAAATGACATTGCGTGTTGCAATTCCATCGTGCACATTTGTAACAAACTTGCATTCTTTTTACTCTTCTCCTTTTTGAAAATGAACTTTTACCGAGACCAGGCATGTATGGGACAAATGAATCTGAAGATTCACCAGCTAAACGAACCTTTGCTTCGATTATCCAGCGTATATCTTCTGGGATGCCCTTGTACATTAACAGTCTCAGTCTTTCACACCTAACTTTGTAGATTTTGGTTGGAGCATTTTTAGGAACAAAAGGGAGATACTTTCTTAGATTTGAGAAAATGACATCCATTTTGAAGGAGAAGGAATTAGTTATTATGGAAAACTGAAAAACAAACTGACTTAAGAGTCACAAAGTATTGTTATCCGCCACTTAACCGGGAATACAAAGAACTGCAAAAAGAAAGAAACAAAATTAAAATAAATTCTACTCATAACAAGATTAGAAAGGGAGATGGATTCTACCTCAACAACTTGATGTTCCAGAAATGGTTTGATTCTTTGTCCATTGACCTTAAATACATTACCATTTCTAGGGTTCTCAATGTCTATGGCCCCATGAAGATATACATGTTTGACAATAAAAGGGTCAATCCACCTAGATCTCAATTTTCCAGGAAATAGGTGAAGACGAGAATTATAAAGCAGAACTTTTTGACCAATTTCAAAAGATTTTCTCAAAATTGATTTTTCATGAAAAGTTTTTATTCTAGCTTTATAAATCTTTGAATTTTCATATGCATTATTTCTTAATTCCTTAAGTTCATTCAATTGCAATTTGCGTAACTTAGAAGTATCATCAAGATTTGAGTTGAAAGCTTTAATGACCCAAAATGCTTTATGTTCCAGTTCTACAGGCAAGTGACAAGGTTTTCCATAGACTAACCGATAGGGTGACATACTTAAAGATGTTTTGAAAGCAGTACGGTAAACCCAAAGTGCATCATTTAATCTTAAAGATCAATTTTTACGATTTGGGTTAACCATTTTTTCCAAAATTTGTTTAATCTCCCTATTTGCTAATTTTACTTGTCCACTTGTCTGAGGGTGATAAGGGATAACAATTTTGTGTGTGATGCCATATTTCTTCATTAAAGATTCAAATGGTTTATTACAAAAATGTTTTCTCCCATCACTGATGATAGCTCGAGGGATTCCAAATCAACTTAAAACATTTTCTTTTAAAAATTTTAGAACAGTTTTGTGATCATTGTGTCGACATAGAATCGCCTCAATCCATTTTGAGACATAATCAACTGCAACCAAAATATACACAAATCCAAATGATGATGGAAATGGACCCATGAAATCAATTCCCCAACAATCAAAAAATTTAATGACAATGATAGGGTTCAAAGGCATCATGTCTCTTTTAGAAATGGAACCCAATTTCTAACAACTTTCACAACTTTTACAAAAAATATAGCTGTCCTTAAATAATGTGGGCCAATAAAATCCATACTGTAAGATTTTTGCAGTTGTTTTCTTTGAAGAAAAATGACCTCCATATGCTTCTGAATGATAAAATTTAATGGTATTACTTACCTCACTGTTGGCTACACATCTCCGAAAGATTTGATTAGGACAATATTTGAACAAATATGAGTCATCCCAATAGAAAATTTTCACCTTAATCAAAAACTTTTTTCTGTCTTGGTGCGTCCATTGAGGCGGCATCTTGTCTGTTACAAGAAAATTAACAATGTTAGCAAACCAAGGTAAGGAATTGACAAAAAATAAAAAATTCATCAGGAAAAGAATCATTGAAAGACGTGCTATCAAAAGATGAGCCTGTTATAAGTTTGGACAAATTATCTGCAACAACCTCTTTGGCTCATTTCTTGTCTTTTATTGTGATGTTGAATTCTTGAAGCAACAAGATCCATCGTATCAACCTAGGTTTGGCATCCTGCTTAGACATTAAATATCTAATAGCAACATGATCAGTGCAAACAACAGTGGAAGAACTAATTAAATAAGCTCAAAATTTATCTAATGCAAAAATTACAGTAAGTAGTTCTTTTTCAGTAGTGGTGTAATTCATTTGTGCATTATTCAAAGTTCGATTTGCGTAATAAATTATATGAGGCTTACCTTCTTTTCTCTATCCTAAAACAGTGCCAATAGCAAAATCACTAACATCACACATCAACTCAAAAGGCAAAGACCGGTCAGGGAATTGCATAATAGGAGCAGATGTCAAAAGACCAATTAATTTTTCAAAAGATTTCTGACAATTTTGGGTCCAATCAAATGGTGCATCTTTTGTTAGAAGATTGCATAATGGTCTAGATATGACACTAAAGTCCTTTACGAATCTTCTGTAAAATCCTGCATGTCCTAAAAAGGAACGAACTTCTCTGACTGTTTTTGGGGAAGGCAAATGAGCAATTAATTCAACTTTGGCCTTATCAACTTCAATTCCTTTAGAAGATATCACATGACCTAACACTATTCCTGAGGTAACCATGTAATGACATTTTTTCCAATTTAACACAAATCATTTTTCTTCACATCTTTTAAGAACTTTTTCCAAATTATCAAAATAATTTTCAAAAGAATTTTCAAAAACTGTCAGATCATCCATGAAAACCTCTATATAATGCTTAATCATGTCACTGAAAATACTTAGCATGCATCTTTGAAAAGTTGTTAGAGCATTACAAAGACCAAAAGACATTCTTCTATATGCAAAAGTGTTAAAAGAGCAAGTAAAAGTGGTCTTTTCTTGATCCTCTAATGTCATTGGTATTTGATTATACCCAGAATAACCATCAAGAAAATAATAGTAGGGGTGTCCTGCTACTCTTTCCAGAATCTGATCAAGAAATGGCAAAAGGAAATGATCTTTCCTAGTGGCTGCATTCAATTTTCTGAAATTAATACACATACGCTAACTAGATGAGACTAGGGTAGGTATTAATTCTCCTTTTTCATTTTCAACCACTGTTATTCCAGATTTCTTAGGCACAACTTGTGTAAGGCTTACCCACTGGCTATCAGAGATAGGATAGATAATTCTAACATAAAGTAATTTAAGAACTTCAGCTCTAACTATCTCTTTCATATATGGATTTAATCTTCTTTGAGGTTGTTGAGATGCTTTAGCATTATCCTCTAAATGTATTCTATGTGTACAAATTAATGGATTAATACCTTTTGTATCCTTTTTTGTCCATTCAATTGCACTTTTATACCTTTTAAGTACTTCTATCAACATACATTCTTGTTCTTTGGTCAGGGATGAGAAAATTATTATTGGAAAGCTTTGATCTTCTCCCAAAAATGTGTACTTCAACTCAGTAGGTAATGACTTTAGTTCTAGTGTGGGTACTTCTTCATGGGTATCATCATTCATGGGTTTTAGCTATTCGAATCTCAGCTTCCATCCTTTATATTCTATTATTTGTATACAGTCAAGCAAAGAGCATATTTCAAAAACATCACTATCTAATTGTGTAGCTGAATCAAATGAATTAATTAAACAAATTTCTAATGGGTCAGAAGAACTCCTAATTTGAAGATGATCATCTATAATGGCCTCAATCCCTTCAATTTCTTCCTTTCCATCATAAACTTCTTACGGTTGCTTGCACATGTTGAAAACATTAAGCTCAAGTGTCATATTTCCAAATGTTAGCTTCACCACTCCATTTCTACAATTTATCAAAGCATTAGATGTTGCTAAAAATGGGCGACCTAAAATAACAGGAATTGATTTGCTATTATTTTCCATAGGTTCAGTTTTCAAGACAATAAAATCCATAAGATATATGAATATATCAACTTGTACCAACATATCTTTTACTATTCCTTTTACAATTTTAATTGATCTATCTGCAAGTAGAAAAGTTACAGAAATTAGTTTTAACTCACTCAGGTTGAGTTACTGATAAACTGAATATGGAAGTAAATTAACACTAACACCAAGATCAAGTAAATCTCATTCAATTTTATGTTCACCAATAATACATGAAACTGTAGGACAACCATGGTCTTTATATTTCAACGCATTATTGTTCTGAATAATAGAGCTTACTTGTTCAGTCAAAAAGGTATTCTTTTTTACATTATGTTTCCTTTTAACAGTGCACAAGTCTTTCACAAATTTGGCATAACAAGGAATCTGTTTGATAGCATCTAGCAGAGAAATATTGACTTTCACTTATTTAAAAATTTCAAAAATGTCACTATTATGGTTCACTTTACTTAAATTGTTTAATACTTGAGGATATGGGGGTGAAGGTGAGGGTTTGGTCTCCTTTTGACTAGGTGGCTTATCAACTTCTTCCTTATCTTTGGAACTTGATTCATCATCTTTCTCACAAGGTTCAGGAATTTATTTTTCAACAACCTTTCCACTCCTAAGAGTTATTACTGACTGAACTTGATCTATTTGTTGGCTTTCATTTAGGCTATAGTGACTCTTAGGATTTGGTTGAGGATGAGATAAAAATTTTCCTTTCTCGTGAATGGCAAGTGCAGAAAAAAGTTTAGTAAGAGATTCTTTTATATCAATCATGGCTTGAGTGTTTTAGTTATTATTGGCCTCTTGCTTTTCCATGAATGCATGCAATGTTTCCTCAAGGATTTTCCTATATGGTGGGACATAAGGTGCATATCCTTAAGAATTTTGAGAGTCTTGCTGTGCCTGAGGATGTGGTGGTTGCATAAATTGTGCCTGATTGTTGGTTCTCCAACTGAAGTTCGGGTGATTTCTCCATCTCAGATTGTATGTATCTGAAAAAGAAGAAGTGGATGGCCTTTTAAAATTATTCATTGCATTTAGTTGCTCATGCATAACTTCTTTAAAAATAAAAATTTTTGGACTTTCATTTGTTGAGTGTCCCAATTCATCACAAATGCTACAAATTTCTTCATTTTGCACAGATTTAATTTCTTTTACTTTCCCTGATTTCATAGCTTCAACCTTTCTAGCCAAAGTATCAAACCTAGCATTTAAATTTTCTTCTTGACAAAGATGATGTTTTCCTTTACTAGCATTTGCAAGGTTAGATCTAATTGAATTTTTAGAAGGATTAGTACCATGCCAAGATTGAGAATTTTCAGTCAAATAGTCTAAATAGTCTAAAGCTTCTTTATCAAGAAACTCACCATTATACATTATTTCCACAAATTATTTAGTTTCGAGTGTTAACCCTTCATAAAAGAAGCTTATAGTGCGCCATTTTTCAAAACCATGATGTGGGCAAGAATTTAACAAATCTTTAAAACGTTCCCAACTTTGAAAATATGCTTCATTTGAATTTTGAAAAAAAAATTGGATTTTTTTTTTCAAAGCATTGGTTTTATGTGTTAGAAAAAATTTCTTTAAAAACTCACCTTGCATTTCTTGCCATGTGCCAATTGATCTTTGTTTCAAAGTGTTAAACCAAGTTTTTGCTTTATCTTTTAAAGAAAAATGAAACAATTTAAGCTTAACAACCTCTTCAGTGCATGTTTGATCATGAAAAGCAGTATATACTTTCTCAAATTCTTTTAGATGTAAATATGGGCTTTCAGATTCTAAACCATGGAAATTTGGAAGTATAGAAATCGTACCTGGATTAACTCTAAAATTGTTAGCATTGAGCAGAAAGATAAAACATGATGGACTAGAATTTTGAGATGTTGCAAATACTCACGCATTATTCGCAACGGTTGATTTTCATGTTCATCATGCACACTTTCATTTTCAGCCGTTATGTTTGATGTATGTGATTGTGATTCAGACAAATCAATATATAAAGTACTAGGATTAATTTTAACCAAACGACTAAAATTTAAATCACGATACCAATTAAGCATAAATAAGTGACATAAAATAGAAAAAAAAAATGTACAAGTAGGCGGTATAATCCTGCCATTAAATATTAACAAGGATGGGATATAAACCAGCCACCAAATAAATATTAACAAATGTGTGGTATAAATCAGTCACTAATTAAGTTAATAAGTAGAAAAGTTAAAAAGTTAGTATGCAGATAAATTAAAATGTTAGAAGTAAGTAAAGTAAAAAGTTAGATAGCTGATAAAGTAAAAAGTTAGATAGTTAGTAAGAGAGTTAGATAATTAGTAAGTTAATAAACAAGAAAATTAAAAGGATAATAAGTTAGTAGTTAGAAAGTTAGAAATAAAATATAGAAAATAAAATGTAAAAAGTAAATTATATAATTTAAAGTGCAGAAAGTAAAAGGGAGAGTTTCCCCCACTAAGTTAGTACGTTAGTAAGTATAAAAAAAAATAAAAGAGTAGAATATATATACAAAATATTTACACCATAAATTTGTTCTTCAAATGAAGTCCCCGGTAACGGCGCCAAAAACTTGATGTGGATTAAAAGTTACAAACTCAAGTGCAGGTTGTTTCAAGTAATAAATTCTCGGGAGTCCGAGGTCGATCTACAGGGAATTGATGAAGAAAAATGTATTTGATATAAGAAAAATATTTTGTTATAATAATAAAGGTGATAAAACTTGATCATAAATAAAAAGAAATTGCTTGGGTTAAGAGATCCACTCTTGGTAAATAAATTAAAGACAAAATTAATTTTTTATAACTCAATTAGAATCCACACATAACGGAGGTTCCAATCGAAAAATACAACATTCAAATTTCTTTAAAAGTTATATTAGTTATATTATGATTCCTTTAATTATCTACAAACACTAACACTTGTAAATGAGTTCAAGCATTCATTGTGTCAATCTCTTGTCTACGACAAATCAAGATCTCCACTTTACAAGAAGAGTTTCTAACACCAATACTTGTAAATGAGTTCAAGCATTCATTGTGTCAATCTCTTGTCTACAACAAATCAAGAACTCCACTTTACAAGGAGGGTTTCTAAATTGATTAGAAACAAAATACAACAAATATAATGGTTACTTGAAAATATATCATTTAAACACAAGAGAGAAATTAATCTAACCTTAACTTATTACCAAGAGCTTCACCATTTCACTCAAGTAAAATGAAACTTAGTTACTCATAGACAAGAAGAAAGGAAAAGAGAAAAAGAAGAAGAAGAACATAACTTTAATTTAGAACAAAAGAAAACTACAACAAGATAATCAAACAACAAAATAGCATGAATTTGGTATCTAACACCCCTAGCCTTCCAAATAATCAGTCAACGCTCCCTTTTATAGAGGATTAGGGATACAAAATGACAAGGGGGCTGAGTCATGAGTGAAAAATGAGTGAAAAATACCAAATGACTTTTGATGAGTGAAAAATTATGAATATTCTTTGTCTCCAAAATCATTTAGCTCTGAAGTCATTGCATTCGTCATTTTTTCACCAAGTGGTCTTCATGAGAGTTATAGGCCTAGATCTTAGCTTTCAAATGTCATTAGTTTAAGCCCAAAAGTATTCCTAAAACACAAGATATGGTCCGACAAAGATATCTTGCAGCCTAGCATGACGCCTCCTTTGTTATGACTTCCAAGCCCAATATGACCCATTAGACCTCAGATTCTGGAAAAGTGTTTAACATGAAAGTTGTAGATTTAGGTCTTAATTATCAACCATAAAAATTCAGCCCATTTGACATCCTATATCCTGAGCTATGTCATGAACAGTACGCATAGGTCAAGCTGTCAGGATCAGCACCTTAATTCTTACTTCAACTCCAATTTGAGTTATCCAATCGTATGATTAGGCCTTTGAGATCTTTATAAAAGTTGTAGAGCTCTCTCTCTTATCTTTCAAATGCCACCAGAATCACCTCAAAAGGCCACCTACAGCCCAAGATATGGCCCAAATACAGAAACAGTGTAAGACATAAATCATACTGAAAAATTCAATTAAGTCCAATTTCAGTCCAAACTTACAAAACATAACCTAACTCAATTAACTAAGTACATGGAGAGTGTAAATGACTAAAAATGAGAGTTTATTAATGTATCAAATATGTGATTATCAGCCATAATGACTAAACATAACGTTCAAAATCCTAAATGACCTAAATGGAAAGTATCCAGAGAGTTAATCCTCCAAATATCAATATAAATGGGCTTGGCAGCCCAGTGTTGGTGTATGCCCTAGAGGCTGATATATTTTAACAGTGCTTACATACATTGTATTATGCTATATTTAATATATATGAGATATTTTATTTATTGTGTTATTTATAATAAACATAATAAAGTCCTTAAAATAGTAAGTTTGATGCCATAAGACATTGGTGTGGTGTGGAATACAATTTAAAATTAATATAAAAAATAGTTGCCAAGTTCTACCAAAAATATAAAAACCTTGCAATCAGTTGTAGTTAGCAAGGGTCGATTCACAGAGAACTAATTCAATTGACACTATAAACCGATTCCTAATTTAAACTCTAAAGAAAACAGTAAAAAGTATAAAAAATGAGTTTTTGTTAATTAAAATTAAAAATAGAAATTAAATTTAGAACAAAAACAGTAAACACAAATTAAATTAAGAAATTAAAGATATTGGTTAAGAGATGAAATTTACCACTAGATTTATATGATTGTGCTAACTTACATACTCTTTCTACTAACATGATCAATTATGTTCTTATGTGATTGTGAAATAAATATCTTATTTTCCTTAAGTTTCGCTTAATTCAGTAATCGCTCAAATCAAACCATAACCATTAATTATTTGTAAAGAAACGATTTTTACACCTACCTAATGATTGTATTAAGAATTAGAAATCAATCACACTAAGATCTAATCACACATCGGGATTAAATTACTTAGATCACATGTCTCACTAATTTTACCACCACAACCACGCATAACAATCCTAGTTTTACCACTCTCAAAATTTGGCAAGAATATAAAGACCTTTATATTAATTTAAGATCAGAAACATATGAATAAAAATATAACTGTATTGATATAAAGAAATATGCAAGATTCACATAATCAAAACTAGGGTTTCATCTTCCCTTAACTAATCAAGAAGTTTAGCCACACATGACAAATTCAAAATCACAAGAAAATAAAAGAAAAACATAGTCCAGAATGAAAGTGCAAAAGAAAACTGAAGATCAAACTAGTTTCCAAAGGTTGGGGATGATCGATCTCCGATTGCTCGAACCCGAGACTCCAATCTTCGATCCAATCTCCTTTTCCCTTGTTCTTCCTCTTCTCTTCAGTTTCTTGGCAGCCTCCAAGCCATAACTCCTTTTTTCGAGCCCTAAGCAATCCTATTTATAGCTTTGGATCCCTAGCTCCTCATTAGAATTCGAACTTAAGTTTCTGAGTCGACAACACGGGTCGTGTCATATGACACGGCCTACCCCGTGTCTGGTAACACACTTCCAGCTAGTTTAAAAGTCAGAGAAGAACACGACCTAGACCGTGTCAGATGACACGGGCCGTGTCATTTGTTGATGCCCAGAACTGAGTATACATGACATGCTAGAGAAGAACACGGCCCACTCCGTGTCTATGAACACGGGCCGTGTTGTTAGTCAAGCTCAAAAATGGATTCAACTTGTGATACCAAAGAAGGACACGGCCTACCACGTGTCAGGAGACACGGGCCGTGTCACTTAATTTCTTCATATTCAACCCTGATTCTTCATATATTCTCTTCTCTCTTCGCTTCTAGAGGTGATATTGATCTCCTAAAAAATACAATACAATTATGAGTGCTTATAAACACACTTAAGCATAGTTTCACAATAAAGATCCAATTAAACTTCATATCCAGAAACTTAGCTAAAAGTTAACAACTAAACACACATGAAGTCCAATTAGATCAAACATATGACACCCAAGATATGGAAATAATCGATAGATCAGATATCAAGTGGTTGACTTGATCGTGAGATCCTATTGGATAAAATTAGAATACTATTCTTAAATGTCCTTAGTCAAGTATTGTTGTTAATTAGGACAACAATAATGCGTTGAGACTAATATGTGCGTAGACTGATGACCATATCTCACGGGTCATGGATATAAGATATCAAGTCTTCACATAGGTACACATTAGAGTAATGATGTACTGGACTGATCCGCCATGAGAATGCTATATGGATCATTACGTGAGTGTCATAAGTGATTCTCATAGTGACAATGGTGTATATGATCCTTCGACCTAAAATCACCATGATTCCTACATGAAGAGTTATATGTTTTAATGCCATCAAACGTCATTTATAACAAGGTGATTATAAAGTTAGTTATTGGACATACTACGAATCATGCAGAGGGATGTGAGTGACCTAGATGAGATTTATCACTCCTACATAACATGAGCAATATCTTCGGGGCCCTAATTGAGTGAGACTGCGAAATGCATGACCATGCTCAAATGAGTCAATATGAGATATTGATATCATTTGTTGTTGCAAAGTATACTCGAGTATCAGGAAACAAAGGATTGAACTATACAAGGGTGACACATTCCATGTCTTGTGTTCAATCTAGATATCTTGATAAAGGGACTAAACTACACGGAAACATTGGTCATGGAAAGGTTATGTCAAATCACTGACATTCTCATTACTTAGGTAGCAGCGATGTGTTACTAGATACTACTCTCTGCTTGTAATATTAAATGAGATTTTAATATTACTACCAACGTTATGAGAACCTGTAGGGTCACACACATAGAGTAGGCTAAAATTAGAGCAAAGGATCCAAGTTAGACTGGGATTCAATTGTGGGCCAGGCTCATAACAAATGAGTCTAGGGTTACACAGTAAATCTTGTCGCTGCTCACACTCACTTAAGGCAGTCACTATTATGAATAGTACTACTAAAGGGGCTGCTAAGCATGTATAACAGAACCCTAGCCGCACTTACAGAAACAGTGAGTGAGAGAGTAACAAGTTTCTCATCTCTTTGCAGCTAGCACTGTGTCAGAGATGTAAGACTCCTTTTGCGGACGTTGGATATTTGTGAGTCTATTCGTCTGGATACCGTAGAGACATCATCGTTGTTACGATGTTGGTGATTCACGTCATTTGTGTTTTCATCTCGCTTCAAGAGGTAATTTTTAAAACACGGATTATGGTTTTTTCGCATGGATCCTTAGTGGGAATTTTGTTTTTTTGTTGTGTGATGTATCCGCATTTCCCAACACCTAGGTCAGGCATGTTCACATTTCTCTGCCTATTCCTTCATCACTATCTTAACTCCAAGATTAATCGGTCAGAGTGCCTCTGCTGGTATTTCACCTTATCTCTAACCAACGAACTGTCAGACTGCCGACTTGGGCCTCTTTGGTGACCAACCCCTCAGGTAGAGGACGGAACATCTAGCGCTGTTTGTGGGAATCCGATAAAACGGTTCTCATCATCTCGAAAGTTGTAAATCTCAGCACATTTCTGATCAAATTCACTGGATCTTGACTTGGTGTGCTCCTCATATCAAAATTGGCATCTTCAAGCTCAGATCTCAAGTCTCTCATTCTTCCCCGGTGATGTCAATCTCAGATCCGGTGTCCCGTAATTTTTCCCATGTCCTTAAGTTCAAATCTGACATTGTTAAGTTCGGATCCCAAGTCCTACACCAATTTGTGCGGCCTCGAGCTCGAATCTCAACACCTCCATTTTCCCAGCAAGCTCAAACTGTGGAAAGGCAAACTAATTCACATGCTAAGTGTTTGACAAAATAACTCTAAAAGGTGATGTTGTTTTAATTTTTATGTTTCTATCCATAATTGGCATTATATTGATTGCAATTATTGAATTTGATGGAGATGCACCTCAACGTGACTAACTCACAAGGAAGGCTCACGTGAGATATTTTGAGAAAGTCATGGAAAAGCTCTGTAATATGCTTGTGTGGGGAACTCGAAGTCCTTTTCATCTATATAGAGCACATATCGAACCACCAACCACGGAGTCACATAAGAAACATGAAATTCGTGATACTCAACACTTTCCAAGCATGATGGGTCAATGCCATATCAGACCTCAGCCCTTTCTCTAGACTCCCAACCAAGAAAGAAAAATTCCAAGGACATTAATCAAATATTAATCTCATTAATTACATATTAAATGCATTAACTTCCTTCATATTATAATTACATTTCAATTATTATCACGTGTTTCTTTTCTTCTGTAGGCATGCAGTTAATTTCATTTGGCTCCCAAATTGCCTTCACTTAACTGACTTAATTGTTTTGCTATTCAAATTGTCTCCAAAGATGAAAAGACTATTGTAAGATAGGAACAACTATGGAAAGAGGATGCATGACATTATTTACCATTTATTTGCATGACTTTAATCCTACTTATCACCATTTTTTTATTATTCGTTTATATACTTGATCTTGTAAAAGTCAGTAAATTATTCCAGTAATTATAGCCATCAACATTATTGTCATGCCATCATTTCCATAAATTAAAATCAGGCTTGTTATTGAATCCTATTCATTAGCTTATTATTAAATTTCATTTATTATTGATAATTCTTTGTACGTTTTCTTCATTTTTGGATGGAATGGCAGCAATAATCATGCAAAAAACTGAATCTGATATATTCTTTATCTTATCAAATCTCTTTTAATCTTGCTATTAAATCTTATTCATTAGATTGTTATTCAATTCCATTTATTATTGATAGTTCTTTATATGTTTTCTTCAAATAGCTCTTTAGACTTTGGAGCATGTTATGCTATTAATCTTGATTTTAGTATTTTTCAATTATTATTAATTTTAGTTTATTCTCAGTTCTCTATTTAATTTTTATGTGCAGATTATATCTCGTTGAGATGCATTGATCTCTTTACTTCTTGTTTTATATATGATTTTGTGATGAATTAACCACTGCACTTAAGTAGTGCTATTCAATGTGAAGAACATGGACGCTCCTAAGTTGTTACAGCAGTGCAGTTGAGACTGCCACCTGAACTATGAAGTAGTATTGCAAATTGGTCAGTGACATTTGTTGATTAGTCAGAAGTAAAATGGCATCCAAGGTCACTGCTTGTCTGCGTATCCGAGCCAATTTATTAGGGAGGTAACCGTTCACACATGGCATCTAAGGAAAGTTAACTAAGCCTTTAATGTATCTGTTTCAATTACCATTTAATTATATATATTGCTTGTCTTTGATGCTAATTTTTTAGTAAACTCTTTGATGTTAATTTATTAGCATACATCAGGTTAAAATTAAACGCCTTTTAATTAACAACCATTTAGTAGACTTTCATTCTCATTTATATGAATACAATAAATGGCCACTAATATTATTGGCATAACTTTATTGTTGTCAATGCATATATGCCTTCAACTCATGATGCGATTGTCATTTGCTTGGAATTAATCATTACCATTTTCTCATTAATTTAATTACATAACATCCAATTTATTGTCATCTTTTATCACTCATTTGTTGTTATTTCCAACTCATATAAAACAACATTTATTCCCATTTAGTGAAAGGTTTTGAAATTTAAATGAGGTTGATAATTTACTTGGATCGCGTGAAGAGCTTTGAGGATTTAGTAATGACGTTTTATAATTTAAGCATTAACTGCTATGCAAGCTCTATTAACACTAATTACATAAAAGTCTATTTTTTGTATTATTTTAACGATAAAGGAGTTACATTGACACCATACTATTTGTCATTTTAATAGACTACTACATTTGCTTCACTATAATCTTATATAATGCTCTACTCTTGGGAATTTAGCGATGCTTGCTTTCTTGCTAGTCATAGGTTTTATTTCAATTGGTCTTAATTTATAAATCCATATTTAATTGACATTCTTTACTTTTTCTCATGTTATTTTCTAATTGCATGACAACCATATATATCACATGGTGATTATTAGCATTGCTAGAGATAACTACTTCAAAAGGGCATTCATTTTATACAACTCATAAAGCCAAGAGGAACCACGAGGAACTAGTTAGAACCATGAGGAACTAGTTATTACGATTGCAAGAAGGGCATTAGCGACATCAAATGTGAATAAATTACTTTCAACTCAAAGCCAAGATATGAAGTTCTCGGGTTCATAGTTTCAAGTTGTAAACTTCCGAGCTCTTCTTTAACAAAGCGGAGATCATGAAATTTTCCTAGAATTACTCACATGACTAGACAAGACAAGCCAAATTAAACCTCCAACAAATTCTTGAAGAATTCCAGACGAATGCCCTGAAAACTCGGGATGATAAAAACCTTGGAAAAGACCAGGCAAAGACCCCAAAAATTTAGGATGATAACCAGCTCAGCTCAAGAAAGTCGAGGTCATGGCTACGCCATAGTGCCTCTGAAGACTGTTAGCCATGGCAACCATCACCTAAGAGGGAGGTGAATTGAGTGATTACAAAATTTTTAAAATAACTTTGAGAAATTGTACATTTTGATATTTTCAAACAACACATGCAGCGGAATAAGTTTAACAAGATACAATTATTGTAGATTACTCAAATACAATTTAGGATATAGGATGAATCAAGCAAATAAGCTAGATATCAAGTTCAAGTCAAGTATATGTAATTAAAGCACAAATATAAAGAGATAGAGTTGAGAAAAGCAAACACAAGGATTTATCTTGGTTCAGCCACTAACCACTTGTGGCCTACGACCAGTCCTCAAGTGAACCACCCGAGATTTTTCACTAAACTTTCAAGATTGAACGGGTACTTGAAAACCTTTACAAAGTGCAGTACTCAACACACCTTGGGATGCCTCACCTTTGTACTTGAGCCTTAAATTCAAGGGATACCTCACCCTTACAACTTTGAGGGATGCCTCACCCTTTTTTATAGCTTACACAGAGTATAAATGAATTGAAACTCTCTTAAGAGTGGATAATATAAATTGAAGCTTATAGGTATTATGGATTCATACTTTTGCTTAAAAACACGGGATGATTTGAAGAATATGTGCAAAATACGTATAAATGCTCAAGCAAGGTTTTCATAATATTTCTCTAACCTCTAACAATGCCCAACAACCTTGCATTTAAAGCCCATTAAAGATTAGAGCCTTTAGGGTGGTTGGGGAGCATTAAATGCTTCATTATAGTCGTTGCTTTCTGTTTCTGGAAAACCTTGTTATTCGAATAACACGATGATTATTCGAATAAATCTTTAAATAGCATGTTAGGAAAAGCTTTCTAGAATGTGTTATTCGAATAAAACCAGTGTTATTCGAATAATCCACTTAAAATTTGGTTTCAAGAAAAACATGTTATTCGAATGAACAAGGCTTTATTTGAATAACCCAATTTAAACGATGAAGCGCCTTTGTTCATTTTGAACGTTTATTTGAATAAAACAAGGATTTATTCGAATAAATCCTGATTAATTGAAATACTTGGTTTCTCTAACTTTTGTTATTCGAATAAGACATAATAATAAAAACATTATATAGCTTAAATCAATAATAATCATGTTCAACATATAATTCCACAATTGTTAGTTCCATAACAAAGTGAACTAGCTCCCTTCATCGAAGCACATGATGGATAAAGAAAAAAATGTATACCAAGACCATATAAGCTCATTACCATAAATTAAAGTAAGACAAAGATACATATTCTTAATTCATTAATCAAAAATCATTTTAAAACTTCTCTCCCTTTTAAATATTTTTTTACAAGAACACGTTACATTTTCAAAAGCATTTTAGAAGGGTAGAGATGTTTTATATTAAAATCACATATTCCTTGAGAGCGATCAAATCCAAGTTAAAAGAACATATGAAAGTACATCTCCTCTCTTTGTCATTGAACAACAGCCTTGAGAAAATAAAACACTTTGAAGAACAAAGCTTATCTTTTGAAGTATCAAGATGAGCAGCTTTATAGAACATTTCAAAAGATTTATTTGAAAACTTTCTTAAACATTCTCCCAAGATTTAATAAAACTTTTTAAAGAAAATGAAGAGAGTACTACATTTATAGCACATATCCAAAGATTTCCAAATTTTCAAGACAAATAGGAGGTGAAAATACTTTCAAGTTCTTAAGACAAATTCAAAAAATTCTCAAGGATATGAAACTTGAAAAGCTTCTTTCAAATATAATAAGTGATTTTGCTTTAAATTTTTTTTAATTAAACCAGAAATTCTTTTCAAAATAAGAGCATGATTCTCATAAGTGTTATACCACTAAGAAATCATAGATCAAGAGAATTATAGGTATCAAACATTCACTTGATGAAATATGCTATAAGAACCAAAGCATGTACAGAACTAACATCATTCACCCTATATGCAATGACAAAATTAGCAAGTTAATATCCAATTAGGCACTTTATCAATGTTAAGCATACTTCTCATGTAAAAAAAATATCTAATAATTTAAGATTAAATTATCAAAAAATATCATATAATCCATAGCATATAAAATACCATAATAGATTAGGGATAGAGATACTTATTGAGAGAGTGATGCTTCTTTAGAGTGTTCTTCATTTATTTATCCTTTGAGTTTGTGCTTTCTTCCATTGCACTTGAAGAAAGTCTCTTCATGTCTCTCTTCATTCAACTCTTCTCTTTATCCATTTATGTTTGACATTTTAATATTTGATGACTACATTTGAAGCACATAGAGACACTTGCAAAGCTAACTTCAAAAGTTCTCTAAAACATAAGCTATCATCAAATATCATTTAAGTTAATTTACAAGCATGATTTAAGTTGATATATAGTATAAAACATGTACTACATTATCAATCATGCAATATTAGCTTTAACAAGAATGCATAAAACACATATGCACTTGAATCCAAAAGTATAGTTTAAGCATTTTCAAAGCAAGATTCAAGTTTATCAAGAAAAACTTGATTATCATCAAAACATAAATAAACATTTTGGGGTAAACAATCATCATGTAAGATATATAATATCAAGTAAGGAATTCTAATATGCACACAATGTCAATCAAGAACAAAAAATCCCTTATTGTAATGTAAGAATTGAAAAGTCATGCAATTGTAAATTTTAAAATCATTTGTGATTCATTTCAAGATATACTTCAATGTAAGAATCATTGAAGTTCAAAGGCAAGTTCAAGGCACAAAAATGAATCATTTACTTTTTGTTTTCAAGATATGAACATATCAAGCATTTCAAATAAGAAGACATATAACTTCTAACTTTTCCAATCTCCAAGTAGGTATATAAGACAATTAAGCATCAAAGAGAAATGATTAAAACTACTTATGAGCATGTGAATTTTCATATTTAAACAAAGAGAATTGGTCACAAGCTCAAGAACAAAGATATTACCATAAAACATGTTATTCCAAATAAAGTGTGTACTTATCTAGCATGTTAGCATATGTAAAGATACTTTTAAGACACAATGCTAGAGAAGTACAACTTAAGGCATGTTAACGTATAAAACAAGTCTCTACTTATCCAAATATCACATGATATTCAAATTAAAGTATAAATAAGGATAATAGATTGATATAACCAAAAGTGTACTCTTTGAGTTTTTGTAGGTGACTCCAACTTCCATGCCTCAAGGCTCCTTGAGAATGTTGTGGTTCTACATGCCATTCTTTTTATGTTTTCATTACAAAACTTTGAACCATTTCAAATTTTTGAATCTCAAGTAGCATAGTTTCACTTCACTTCAATGCATGCTTGAGTTAATAGTCACCCTACAGCATAATTCATAGTACTTTCTTTAGTATCCACCATTTTGGATCCATAAGAGTTAATCATTGATTATTAATCCATTATGCTCTCATAAAGATTAATTTTTCATAGTATGTAAGTTGAGCAAAATCAATTAAATAATCAATTACCATTAAGTATATAGTCAATAGCTTGCTTACTTTCATGACATATTGGCAATTTAAAACATAGAAAGCATACCTAGGCATTGTAGAACCTTATGTACCAAGATATATAATAAACTAATGAGCTATGATATAACAAGAATGAACATAATCATGTGCTAAACAAAATATTCAGATTTTACCAAGTGCACATGATTCTATCAATCACTTAGGCCTATAAGGAACATATCTCAAATTCGTTGTCTTTTTAAGTGAATGTTCATAAGAGGTAAAAACTTTTGATACCTTGGCCTTGGTAATCAAGGAAACTATTTTCCTTATCCGTTTCTTCTCTTTTAGTGTTTTGAACTTTGCAAGTTTCACATTTTGTACTTGAGAAGCTTTGGTTGAAGCCATCTTCCTTCCAAAACTTCTACCGTTGGACTTTGGAAATATTCCCCTTGATGATTCCTTCTTCACTTGACCAATTTGTATATCCTTTTGAGAAATTTTCTGCATAATTGAAATACTAGGAGGATATTTTGATACTCACTTCATCTTAGGTCCTTGAATATTAGTACTAGGGCATTTAAGATCTTTAGGAGCCCATACCATATTATTTTTCATATAAGGATTTCTTTTATAATTGCACAAATAAGAAATATGTCATCGATGACCACAAAAATTGTAAACAATTGAATTTAATGATGGCTTGGTTTTTTGAAGATCATCTTTGAAAAACTTAAGCCTTTTCTTATTATTACATTCTATGTTATTTTTGTCATAAGCCTTACTTGAAATTCCATGTGGAGTAACATCAATTTCATTCTTATTAACAAACATGGAATGTAAGCAATTAGAATCATTAACTTTGGCAAATTCGAATATAAGTCATCAACTTGATTTTCTAAATCAATGCACTTTTCACAAGAAGTTGAGGTTTCACATTTCAAAGACATTTCCTCATAAAAAAATATATTCATTTTTCAACAACTCAATTTCATTTTCAATGGAGGAAATGTTTTCCAAACAAGATAAATTTTTCTTTTCTAAATTCAACAAACTATCATATAATTCATCATATGCATATTATAGCTCATAATAAAAAGGACTATAATCTAGTTTAGCATTATTTACCTCAAAGTCTTTTTTAGTCATATATGAAGTAGTCTTAATTTCTAGCATACTTGGCTCTTTAAGGGAATCATCATCTTCCTCATTGTTGTCCATCCAAGATTCAAGAACATCTTCCTTCTTAATTTTATTTTGATTTGCCTCTTCTTCAAATTGAGCAACATCATCACCAAGAGGCATTGAGCTCATTTTCTTACTTTGAACATGTTCTTGAGGATATTTTTCAATGTTATCTTCCTCTAAAGGCTTTTGCTCTTCTTGTTCTCTATATACAATTTTATGCAAAAAAATCATTATTAGCAAGATAGATAGAATCAAGAGCATCTCATATATCTTTAGCATTAGAGCAACTCTTAATTTTAGCATAAGCATCATCATTTAAACTATTTCTCAAAATTTGCATAGCTTTAATGTTCAATGAAAAACATTTCTTATCATAGACATTTCAAGTTTGTTTTGATTTGTAAGTAAATTTATCAAGCATAATATCCCGCAAATCAAGATCAATAGATTGCATATAAAATTCTATTCTAACTTTCCAATAAACAAAATTCACACCATCAAAGAATGGTGGTTTATCAATTTCAAAACATTTCATTTTGAAAAACTTTCAATGGTTGCCAAACAAACAAGGATTTTTAACTCTAAGCGGTTAAGCTTTCAACAAAGCACATAGCTTTGATACCACTTGTTAGCTATGGCAACCATCACCCAAGAAGGGGGTGAATTGAGTGATTACAAAATTTTTAAAATAACTTTGAGAAATTGTGCATTTTGATATTTTTAAACAACACATGCAGCGGAATAAGTTTAATAAGATACAATTATTATAGACTACTCAAATACAATTTGGGATATAGGATGAATTAAGCAAATAAGCTAAATATCAAATTCAACTCAAGCATATGTAATTAAAGCACAAATGTAAAGAGATAGAGTTGAGAAAAGCAAATAAAAGGATTTATCCTAATTCAGCCACCAACCACTTGTGGCCTACGTCCAGTCCTCAAGTGAATCACCCGAGATTTTTCATTAAACCTTCAAGCTTGAACAAGTGCTTGAAAACCTTTACAAAGTGAAGCATTCAACACACTTGAGGATGCATCACCCTTTGTGCTTGAGCCTCAAATTCAATGGATACCTCACCCTTATAACTTTGAGGGATACCTCACCCTCTTTTACAGCTTACACAGTGTATAAATGAATTGAAATTCTTTCAAGAATGGATAATACAAATTGAAACTTATAGGTCTCAAGGATTCACACATTTGCTTAAAAACAGAGGATGATTTGAAGAATATGTGCAAAATACGTATAAATGTTCAAGCAAGGTTTTCAAAATATTTCTTTAACCTCTAACAATGCCCAACAACCTTGCATTTAAAGCCCATTAAAGATTAGAGTCATTGGGGTGGTTGAGGAGCATTAAATGCTTCATTATAGTTATTGCTTTCTATTTCTGGAAAATCTTATTATTCGAATAACGCGATGGTTATTTGAATAAATCTTTAAATAGCATGTTGGGGAAAGCTTTCTGGAATGCGTTATTCGAATAACACCTATGTTATTCGAATAATCCACGTAAAACTTGGTTTCAGGAAAAAAACATGTTATTCGAATGAACAAGGCTTTATTTGAATAACCCAATTTAAATGATGAAGCGCCTTTGTTCATTTTGAACGTTTATTCGAATAAAACAGGACTTTAGTCGAATAAATCCTGATCAGTTGAAATACTTGACTTCTCTGACTTTTGTTATTCGAATAAGAGGAGCCTTATTCAAATAAATGTTGATTGATCTTAATTTTTGTCTTCACTAACTTTTGTTATTCGAATAAAGTGACCTTTATTCTAATAAACTATGTAAAACTCATTTTGTCAGCAATGAGACAATGTCAAGTGATTCCAAATGGTCTTATATATTTTTGGCACTTTAAAATTTGTTTCTTTGGAAACCAAAAATCATTTTGAAGCTTTTAAAACAAATGTGTTATTCATGTTCTTTGAGAAACAAGTTGTGGAGCATTTGTGTGAATCACATTATACCTTTACATATTGATCTAAGTTCTAAAACTAATCTTGAAGATTCTGGACTTGATCTTGCAATCATCAATTCTAGTCCTTAAACTTCTTGATGTAATCCAAGCTTCCAAAAATTTATTCTCTTCAAATCTTGCAAATGCTTGGAACATCTTTTCATTCTCATTCTTCTTGAGTTGAGCATAGTTGTGATCTTTTGCTTTCTTGTTACAATGCTCACTCTTGGTACTTGGACTATCCTACAAAGTATTACTCACTTAAAATAAATATAGTTAGTCCAAATTCATAACTCAATATCTACATATGCATGATTCATAAATGTATAACTCTAGTTTATCTAACATGCATATAAGACTTTTATAGACACATCCAAATAAGATATTTATCAATTACTAATGGATATCTCTATAAATGATGTAACTTTCATTATAACTCATATAAAACATTATTGGATATATTATATGAGAATGTTACCCATATCTCATTGCATGATTATTGAGTGAAATATAACTAGATCAAGTATATAATCATGTATGATACAATATATCTCCTTAAGCACAACTATGTAACATGATCAATATTCTTTTGTAAGGCATTTGTCATCTATTAAGCACATCTATCAAGCATAAGCATCATTCTTTTTGTCATGTATTTGTCATCATCAAAACTTAACATATTAAACCATTAGGGCAAAATTATTTCCACAAAGACGACCAAAGCTTGGAAAAGTCTAAGGTCATGGCTACGCCATGGTGCCTTTAAAGACAACCAAAGCTCAGAAAAGTATAAGGTCATGGTTATACCATGGTGCCATTGAAGAACGACCAAAGCTTATAAAATTCCGAGATCATGGCTACACCATGGTGCCATTGAAGACAACCAATGCTTAGAAAATTCCGAGTCATGGCTGGGCTATAGTGCCTTTGAAGATGGCCAAAGCTCGAAAAATTCTAAGGTCATGGTTACACCATGGTGCCATTGAAGATGGATATTGACGTCTTTCCCGAGATCTTGAGAGTTACTGATAAAGAGCTTGAGGATTTATCCTAGGGAATTCCAACCATTTCCAAACCCTTTCATTCTTATTCTTGGGCGGATAAACTGTTTGGGGTGGCAAAGATCCGAACTGAATGCAGTATCCCTTAGCATTCTTTTACCACTTCCTAGAAGTTGACATAGGGTTAGGAATTCTCATCTTGGTATTGACCACATTAACTTATGGTGTAAAAGGCCTAAGATTAACTGCACTATTCTGCCCACCAGCTTGTCTTTCCTTTTCTGCTTGGTTTCCTCAAAAAGTCCTCAGCTCTAGGATTGATTGTTCACTGGCGATCCTTAGCTTCCACTAGCCAATGCGAAGATCCCGCTCCAATCATCACCTTCTTCTTATCAACCTCTTCTTCTTTCTTGTAAAATAACTAACAAGCTGGGCACATTTTTCCTTTGTCGCCTTCACTATCCAACCTCCTACGAAACTGCATCATTGTCTCATTAAGTCTTGGATACATGTAGGAGACTCCTGATAAGTCCAATTTAGACCAAAGCTTCTGATCTCTTTTAGCTGGAGGATCATAATCAATATGAATTATGTTACATGAGACTTCTGGCTCGACAAAGCCCACAAAAACCTCAAACAAATCAGTGTCAACCTTCATAGCTAGCTTATCTTTCTTAACAAACTTCAATTGACCCTCTTTAAGGCTGCACCAAATTAGATCCCTAAAGCAAATACAATTAGAAGTGGAATGTCGAGAATCATGATGAAATTTGCAATACTTCTTATTTCTAATCTCATGTGCAGGTGGAATAACGTGGTTTCCTTTTAATTTCATCTGGTTATCTGTTAATAATAAGTCAAAAAAATTGATTAGCTTTTGTGATGTCAAATGAATATGTTTTTCGACCCATAAAATCCATTTTATGTATACCCTTAACAGGTTTTAAAGCTTGGCAACTATATGGTGGCCCTTCATGTAATTCCGCCACCATTACTCTTTCTTGACTCAAGGCTTCTTTAGCCTCTTTGTCCCATTGAACCAAGTGTATTCTCTACTTTCTATTTTGTGTTTTTAGCCTCTCTTTTTCCTTTTGTAAATATTCAATTTGTGAAACCTTATTAGCCAACTATGCCATGTCGACAAACTGTTAATTTACCAATTTCTTTCTAATGGATAAGTCTAAGCCAACGAAAACTATTTTTACTATCTTCGACTCTAGTATCGGGGTGTAACATTGACTACTAAATAGCATGAATCTCGCTAAATAATCATCAACATGCACATCAAGCATCCTCTTCACATTAAACAATTCAGTTAGTCATATCTTCATTTCAACCTTAAATAATTGTTCCAGGAACATTCGCTCTAACTATGCCCATGAATAAACAGAGTGAGGAGGCAACGTCAAGTACTATGTAAAAGCATTTTGTGTGAGTGAATTAGGAAATACTTTCATTTTGAGGTATTTGTTTAATGCTACATCACCACACTCTGTATTGAATCGTGCCACATGTTCAACTGGCAGTTCCTCATCTTTTCCAGAGAACTTGGTAAACTTTGGGATCTTATAACCTTAGGACAGTTCCAATTGATTAATCTAATCATGAAATGCCGAGACAAATTATGGGTTAAAGGTAGGGCCAACGTTGAAACCGAACCTTGTCAAAGCCTGTTCGACAACCCTATTTATGTTTTGATCTAGGATGGTACCTAGTCGAGCAGGCCTAGGCTGAGTCCTTAGGAGTTGTGGGGCACCTTGGGGTTAAGGATTGATTATTCGATCATTTCGGTCAAAGAAACCTACATGACCATATTGATACTGATGATTTGGGTTCTGGTTATTGGTTACTGGGGGATAATTAGTTTCTGGGACTTGAGATTGTTCATTTTCAACTTGTCCTAACACACTAGTTAATCTTCCCACTTGCTAAGTCAAGGCACTACACATATTGTTCATAGCCTCAATCAGCGTGTTCAACATGATGCTCATTTGTTGAGTTAACATATGAATCATGTCATGATTGGATATGGCATTTGTAACTACTTTGTTTGATGCTTGTGTCTATCTAGCCTCTGGTATAGCCGGAGTAGCATTCATAGGATCACTGCTCACACTGTCAAAATTTGACATTCTTGATGTTCTAGTACCACTTCTTAATTATGACATAAGATTGAACACTATGATTTTAACAAGTCCACTGCCCACAATTTGTTTCCATCGAATTTTGTCAATCTTGTCGACTGTGTGATTCTAGAATCTCAATTTGGGAAAAGGAATTGCTTCTTCTTATGGATTCTTTGTTTTCACAGTGTCTATACATGCAAGTGCAAGTGTCAAAGCACAACATGTAACAAGCAAACCAACAATATACAATAAACAAACTTTATATTAAAAGCAAAGAATAAGAGTACAACTTTTAGAATTACAAAGGTAAAAGAGAACAAAACTAAAACTATAAGCGACGAAAAGAGAAATGCTAAAATGTAAACGTGCTTGAGTGAATTTGTTCCTGGTGTATGTATTTGAGGAGTGTCGAGTGTTAAGTCCCTCTTCAAGTCTCGAAATACCCTAGTTAGAAAATCCTTTGACAGTTTCCTTTCTCTCGCCCCTAATTTGAATGCTCAGATTCCTATCTTGAGTGCCAACATCGACAGTTATGAGCAACTTTTATAGGCTATTTCTTGGTAACTACCATGACCTCTTTCACCAGTTAACCACTCCTTGGACAGCACAGTGCATATTCTCCATGTGGTTCTCCATACGACATCATTTCATGACTTGATAGCTTTCGTTGTCGTCCTCAAACTAATCAAAATTTAAATATTTCTTCCAACAATAGGTTAGCTAGTGAATGAATGGTTTTTGAACAATTAGATATTAGTTACTTTAAGGTTGTTCATTGTAAGACAATAATTTGGTACCTTAAAATATGTATGATACTGCAAGCTGGAAAAAATATATATCAAATGGTATCTTATATATGATAGCAACTCCCTGTTTCATGTGTTGTTCATCAAAGCAAGAATATTTTGATGAAACCCAATGTGCCGTTCTCAACACTAAGATGGCCAAAGACCAAATTGCTTACATTCTCATCCAAGATCATGTTACAGTAAGCAATTTGGTCATTGGCATATGAATTGGTTAGTATATGGCATTGGCATTATATAGTATATTTTGAATTCATTAGTCGATGAATTTATTAGTTGAATTTAATTATATAAATTCAGCATGTTATTTTCACAGTTCAGCGTGCAAGTGAATTGATTAATATAATTTATTAGTCACACTACAGGTTGTGTTTTAGAACAATTGAGTTGTATGTTTTTTAAAACTATGAACTAATTTTTATTATAGATTTTATTTTTTCATTTTTGTCCGAGTTTTTATAGAATTTTCTTATTTGTTTGAGTTTTCCAATTCGACTACTTAACTTATAGTTAGAACACTGATCTCGTGACTTGGCCTTCTGACGGGGTCAATATTCGATCTAGATTATATGGTAAAGAGATAAGTAGATGAATTTACTATGGGTGTTCATGGAGCGGGTTGGAACATATTTGATTTAACTCGAACCCGACCTAATATTTTGACCGAGCCATTTTCTTAGACCCGAACTCAGCTCAATCATGACTGGGTCGAAACCAGGCCAATATGATATGTAGAGATAATGTATAAATTTGAATATTATATATAATTAAATCATAAATTTATAGAAGTTACAAAGTAAAACTAAGGTATATTTTATAATATATATTTCAAAATAAAAAACATCAATCTAAAAATATCATTATATTATATAAAAGTTATTAGTTTAAGTTAAGAATTCTTATTTTTATAACTAATTGTAAAAAATATATATAAGTTTTAAAATAATGCATAACATCGGGTCAGATTGGGATGACCCAAAATATGACCCAAATCAAACTCAAAAACACACTGGTCTAATTTTTAAAACTCAAATATGTCCTAATTAGCTTTAGGCCAATCCGGGTTACCAGGACAGATCAAGTCTTATACACCCCTAAAATTTACCAAAGAAAAAGAGAAATAAGTTAATGAAAGGCATTTTAGGTAATTAAAGTTATAAATAACTAGTATATGTCACCCCGTAAATTTTACATGTTTTTATTTATTTTTGTTGCACATTCATATTTTTATAAAAATTAAATTTAATATATATATATATATATATTTCTGTTTTAAATAATTTATTTATTCGAAGATTATTAATATATAAAAATAATAATAAATATAAATTAAACTATACATATATTTTTGTAATTTTTAAATATTCAATTAACAAACTAAATGAGTAAATATAGCTAGCACTTAAAGAGATTAGAAGAATTTCTAAGAAAGCCTATATTTAATGCTCTTTCTATATCTATCAAGGAAAAAATGTTCTTTAAGTAAAAAATCAAAAGAAAAAAGAAGAAGGAATACATATTGATTCTTATGCGCAATCAACAAATAATAGGGTTGATGAATTAACATTTTAATATAAAAGAAGTAATTTTTGTCTTTCTTCAATTGATTATATTTTATGAAAAAATTGTATAAATTTGGAACACTTAAATTAGATACATTAAGTCAATCATATAATTAATTATGATAAATTATGATAATTAATTATTAATTAATTATAATAATTATTGATTAATTAATGATTGATTATTCTAGTGCATCTAATTTGAGAATTTTAAGTTTATATAAGAATTTCTCAGCATTTCAAAAGCTCATACTTATCAATAATCATTGCTTTTTGAAGAAAATCAAGAGAGAGAGAAAATTTTTTAAAGAGAAAGTAAGTCTTCACTTAAGCGAAAGATAAAGCCAGAAATGGTTACTATAAAGAGAAAAAGATATAAAAAAAAAATGATAAGGAGCACATGTGATGAGAGCCTGGAGCATCTTGATAGAGAGAAAGGAATAGGTAAGACCCACATCCACTATTTTTAAAAGAAAAAAACATATATGCAATTGTTGTACAAATGTGAAGAACTGGGACACTCCCTGTCTATGTTTTCGGGCCATATAGCATAGCTAAAAAAAATGCATAGGTTAGATTGTTGTGAAATGGGTATTTCAAAAGAATAAGTCCCACATTGGTTGGAAGCAAGTTTTTGAAGAGTTTATATTTCAACTTGTGTTTTGGGCTTTGTAAGAAACAAACAAAGTGGTGGGCTCGCGCACACAAGATTCAATGAAAAGTTCATGGCCAGTGCAAATCCTCGATTTGCCCCTACAATAGTGATATCATGAAGCCCAGATCTTTTGTCAAATATTTAATTAATTTTTGGAGCTTACCCGAAAAATGAAGTTTTTGAATAATTCAAATTTGACTTGGTCTGGTTTCATAACGGGCAAATTAATATGTTTCCTAACGTTTCAATTAGCTATTAATAAGCACATAATTAGCATTTACTTTTTAACAGACCAAACTTATTTTCTAAACGTTATACATCTTTTTTTAAATGGCTTCTATAAATTCTATTTTACATAGTGTGGTTACCCTAATTCGGCCGCCCCTCTTCTGCTCTTCTTCTACACCTTCTCCTTCACTTCGTCTGGGTTACTCTACTCTCTTGCAGTTCTGTGATCCCTGTCAAACAGAAGAGTCTCTATTTGTACTGGGGATTTTCGTATATACCGAAATAATCCTTGAAGTGCTTGGCACGCTTCGCCAGACTTTACGGGTTTTGTTTATTTGCGTGTTCAATTAACAACAATCTCAAGGATTATGGAACCACAAAACGCAGCCTAACAACGTTGCTCTCTCACCAATCACGGCTCGACAATGGTACCCCACAAAACCCACCTCCGGTTGTTGCCACGATTACATACACGCCAAACCATTTCCAGATGTTTCCAAAATCGAAATGTTCGGAGGACAAAATTTCAAAAGATGGCAGGAGCGTGTCTACTCTATTCTAGACATGCACGGCGTCGCTACTGCACTCACGGATCAAATGCCTGACACATCTACTGATCAGCAAACACTTGACAATTGGACTTATGCCAATAAGGTATGTAGGCACACAATTCTAACCACATTATCTAACGAATTGTTCGATGTCTACTGCTCATACAAGGAAAGCAACAAAATTTGGGAGTCTATGATTGTCAAATACATCACGAGGATGTTGGCAAACAAAAGTTCGTCATTGGGAACTACTACCGATGGGAGATGACGGATGAAATTGATATCAAGACTCAAATCAACCAATACCACAAGCTATTAGAAGAATTGAAGACTGAGAACATCACATTGCCTGATGAATTCGTAGCAGGATTGCTCATTGAAAAACTACCGCAAACTTGGAAGGACTACAAACAACAACTCAAGCATAAAAACAAACAGTTGTCCTTTCGATCTAATCACCCACATAATCATTGAGGACACGAATATAAACGAAATCAAGGTCGCAGTAGGGCAAAAGCATTGGCTTCAAGGGCAAATATGGTACAAGTCAATAAGAAAAGGTACGAACATAAACCCAACAAAAGGACTGATTACAATAAACCAAACTATGTGCCAAGAGTGAATAATCCCACTTTCAAAAATAGTGGAGGAAACTATTATGTTTGGGCAAGCCAGTGTCATCAAGCGGCTCAATGCGGATACACAGGAAGAGAAATGACAATCCTCCTAAGCCAAACGCAAATTTGGTCGAAGGAGATGATATAATTGTCGCGGTCGTTTCTCAAGTTCTATTGATGGCCAATGTGAATGATTGGGTGGTAGACTCGGGGCTACAGACATATTTGTGCAAACAAATATGTTTACCTCCTACAATTCGTGGGGGATGGAGAAGAACAAGTTTATCTTGGTGACTCGAACCGCCGAAGTTCTTGGGAAAGGAAAAGTTCTTTCGAAACTCACATCCGGCAAGACTTTAGCTCTCAACGAAGTGCTTCATGTGCCTAGCATAAGGGCGAATTTAATTTCGTGGCCTTGCTAGGAAAGGTTGAGGTTAAAGTATCTTTTGAGTCGACAAAATAGTGATGACAAAAAATAATGTCCTTGTAGGGAAGGGTTATTGTAATCAAGGCCTATTTGTACTCAATATTGCTAAAATTAATGAAAATGCTACTTCTTCTGCGTATGTGATTGACTCTATTGATATGTGGCATGCTAGATTAGGACATGTTAGTACTGTTTATATTAAGAAAATGAAATATCTTGGATTAATTTCTAGTTTTAGTGATACATGCTTAAACAAATGTGAAATATGTCTTTGAATCAAAAATAACTAAAAATCATGTTTATCTCAGTAGAAAGAAAAATCGAAGTTCTTGAATTAATTCATTCGATTTAGGAGACTTAAAACAAACTATGACTAGAGGTGGTAAAAAATATTATGTAACTTTTATTGATGATTTTTCTAGATACACTAAAGTATATTTACTTAGAAATAAAGATGAGGCTTTTGATATGTTTCTAGTATATAAAGCAGAAGTAGAGAATCAATTAAATAAAAGAATTAAAAGAGTTAGATCGATAGAGGTGGTGAATACACTTTATTTAATGATTTTTGTGAAAAAGAAGGGATAATTCATGAAATCACACCCCCTTACTCTCCTCAATCCAATTGAAAGAAAAAATAGGACTTTAAAAGAAATGATGAATGCTCTTTTAATTAGTTCTAATGCACCGATAACCTTTGGGGTGAAGCCTTATTAACTGCATGTCACTTACAAAATAGAATTCCTTATAAGAAAATAGGTAAAACACCATATGAGTTATGGAAGGGTTATAAGCCTAACTTAAAATATTTAAAAGTGTGGGGGTGTTTAGCTAAAGTGATGTTACCTGAACCTAAAAAGAGGAAAATAGGCTCTAAGACTTCGATTGTATGCTTATTGGGTATCTTTGATCATAGTGCTTGCATATAGATTTTTAGTTTTAAAAAGTGATGTGCTTGATTGTAAGTCTATAATTGAGACAAAAAATGCTGAATTTTTTGAACATATTTTCCCTTAAAATTAGAAAATATTTCAAGCTCCAAGACAAAATTTATCTAATGATTCATATGAGGATTTGAGAAGAAGTAAAAGACAAAGAAAAGAAACTTCTTTTGGAAATGATTTTTACACATATCTTGTTGATGATGACCCTTTAACTATTTCTCAAGCTTTTTCTTCACCTGTTGCACTTTTTTGGAAAGAAGCCATTAATTTCGAAATTAATTCAATTACAAAATGTAATACTTGGGTTTTAGTAGATTTACCTCCTGGAGCAAAACCAATTGGTTGCAAATGGATTTTTAAAAGGAAATATAAACGACGGATCAATTGAAAAATATAAAGCAAGATTAGTAGCAAAAGGTTTTACTCAAAAACAAAATGTTGACTTTTTTGATACCTTTGCTCCTGTAACTAAATTTCTTCTATTCGAGTTTTGATTGCTTTAGCCTCTATACATAATTTGGTTATTCACCAAATGGATGTTAAAACAACTTTTTTAAATGGTGATTTAGAAGAAGAAATTTACATGGTACAACCCGAGGGGTGTGTAGTTCTGGACAAGAAAATAAAGTATGTAAGCTTCTCAAATCTTTATATGGTCTAAAACAAGCACCTAAAAATGGCATGAAAAGTTTGATCAAACTTTAATTTGTGATGGTTTTTCTTCTGTTGAAGTTGATAAATGTGTATATACGAAATTAGTAAATAATGAATGTGTGATTATTTGTCTATATGTGGATGACATGCTAATTTTCGGTACTAGCCATGACATAGTGCATCAAACAAAATGTTTTCTTGAATCTAAATTTGACATGAAAGACATGGGTGAAGCTAGTGTAATTCTAGGTGTTAAAATCATAAGGAAGTGTGATAGTATAATACTATCACAAGAACATTATGTAGAGAAACTTCTAAAGAAGTTTGGACATTTTGATGTCAAACCCTGTGAGTACCCCTTATGATGCTAACACTCAATTAAAGAAAACAGAGGTGATCCCGTTGCCCGGTCTCAAGATGCAGATTATTGGGAGTCCGCGCATTTGATGAATTTCACTCGACCGACATAGCGTATGTCAGATGCAGATTGAGTAGATATACACATAATCCTAATAATGATCACCGGGCCGCTTTGGCTAGACTAATGAAATATTTGAGAGGTACCATGAACTATGGTATTGTTTATAGTGGATTTCCATTTGTATTAGAAGGATACAATTGATGCTAATTGGATCTCGATTCGGATGAGATTAAATCCACTAGTGGCTATGTGTTCACCTTTGGTGGTGGTGCGATGACTTGGAGATCACCAAACAAACAATAATTGCAAAATCCACCATGGAGTCGAGTTTATTGCTTCTGGAGAAACCGGTAATGAGGCCGAGTGGTTGAGAAATTTCTTAGAAAATATTCCATTAGGAATAAAACCAACCCCTTCGTGTCCGTATCAGACAACAAGGCGGCAATATCTATTGCAAGTAATAAAATCTTTAATGGTAAAAACAAACACATTAGGTTGAGACATGAAGTGATAAAGCATTTCTTTGAAAGATGGAATTATATCCATTGATTATGTGAAGTCGTAAGTGAACTTTGATCCTCGACTAAGCCTTTGGGAAGGAATTTAATATATACCACATCGAGGGAAATGGGACTTAAGCCAATTTGAAACTAACAAAGTGATGGTAACCCGACTTTTATGAGTGGAGATCCCATGAAAGAAGTTCATATGGGTAATAACAAGTCACTTGTTAGAAAGCTGCAAGCACCGTGTCCGTCCCCATCCTATGGTGTGAGAAGCATGAGAAGTGTTAGATCGCATTTATTGTGAGGATAAGCTATATGCTTTTAATGAATTTCATATCCCTTATGGGTGGTGTATAAAGTGCAAGATACACTGATGAAATCACCTATATGAGGGCCGCTCCTATGAGAAAATGGCATAGTCTCTAGAGCACTCATGAACAACCAGGCATGCACATGGCCGAAAAGTGCAAAACGGCAAGTTAACACAAGAGATAAGTGAGAGTGTAGATGTGATCAAATGGGATTCTAATTTACACGAAAAATGTTTTGGTTCATAGAAGTGTAACCTTCACCAATTACATTGTAAGTTAGAGTCTTATTTATCTAGGTCCGGTTCATAGTCCGTAAGACACCAGATTCGAAACGTTTATTACCGATGATGTAACCCGATTCTGCTTTTTTTATTTTTATTATTTGTTTTTATTTTAAATATTATTTTGAAATTGTGGGGGATTGTTGTGAAATGGGTATTTCAAAAGAATAAGTCCCAGATGGAAGAAAGTTTTTGAAGAGTTTATATTTCAACTGTTTTGGGCTTTGTAAGAAACAAACAAAGTGGTGCTCGCAGACACAAGATTGAAAAGTTCATGAAGCAGCAAATCCTCGATTTTACCTCTTGCGTGATATCATGAAACCCAGATCTTTTGTCAAATATTTAATTAATTTTTGGAGCTTAGAAAAATGAAGTTTTTGAATAATTCAAATTTGACTTGGTCTGGTTTCATAACGGGCAAATTAATATGTTTCCTAACGTTTCAATTAGCTATTAATAAGCACATAATTAGCATTTACTTTTTAACAGCCAAACTTATTTTCTAAACGTTATCCGCACAATGTTTTTTTAAATGGCTTCTATAAATTCTATTTTACATAGTGTGGTTACCCTAATTGGGCCAGCCGCCTCTTCTCGCTTCTTCTTCTACACCTTCTCCTTCACTTCGCCATGCAAGTTACTCTACTCTCTTAGCTCGTGATCCCCAAATCAAACAAGAAGAGTCTCAGCACATCTCGTGATTTTCAGTATATACCGAAATAAGCAATAGCTTCAGACTTTACGGGTTTTTTCATTGTTTAATGTTCAATTAACAACATAGATAGGTCAAATTTCAAATAAGAAATATGCGTTAACAATAATACGTGTCTTTAACAATAGAAATGAAAAAATTTCATATTGTAAATTTAAGCAAGAAAAATTAATAGTGGAGAAGCTGAGTAAATATTGATTTCTTATCTAAACTGTGCAGAGAAATTTTATAAGAAAAAAAAGCAAATTACAAGGAGAGATTGTGACAAATTTTTTATTAATAAACATTAGATAATTAATTTTAAATTAATATAAATTAAGGTTTTATTTAGATTTGATGTTATATTCATTTAAATTGGAAAGAGTTTTGCTCAAGTTAAAAAATTTAAGAAAATAAAAATAAAAGTAAATAAATAAAATAAAATTGAAAAAGAGAAATAATTTGAAAAAATGAATTAAATATGAGTTTAGGGAAGGGAAGCCACGTTTTTCAAAATCTTGGTAGATATAGCATGCTATCTAATAATGAATCTGCGAATGACGTTAACAAAAGAAATAGAAAGAAAAAAAAAAGATCAAAGGCAGAGAAAGTCCCGCGCCGGAAGACATCAAATTGTGAGAAAAAGAAGTTTCTGGCGGGATTTTTTTTGTAAATTGGAGTTAAAAAAAGGGAAAATTAAAAATAGTTCAATTAATAAAAAAAAAATGAATAATAGATAATAGATGGATGGGAAAGGGAGTATGAATTTACCAATAGGAGTGCCCCCGCCCAAATAAACATCCAAAGAAATGAACAACAGGAGAACCCATGTTGTCCTACTCACGAGTTAACTGGTAGAATCAAACGAGTTTACGAGTTTGATCTGGTCTCAATAATTATTCACTACCAGAGCACCAAAAACGGCGTCGTTTTACACGTTCTGGTGCACCAAAACCCCAAATATTGCTTTGCGCCTCTGCCCATTCAATTTTTCTGCTACTGCGGTGCTGCCTCCTAGTCCTAGGCCTCAAATCGCTGCTTGCTCTGTTCGACGCCATTGAAGGTCCAAGGTCGTGATTCTGCGCCAGGTGCTGATCGTGCGTGATTCAGCTCTAGGCCAGGTTTGTGAACTCAGAACTCCTATTTGCTATTGGCTTGGTCTTTTCTCATTCTCATATAAGATTAGGATATAATTAAGACACAACTGATTTAGTATAAAGTATAAACTACTCTTTTCCTACCCACTTAATATGTTCCCAATGTATGTATTCATAAATTGATTTGTTTCCAAGAGTTTAGGTAATCTTCTCCTTCCTACTTTTGTTTGCTTTATTATGGAGTTTCAATGTGGAATATTGATTATGGATATGTTATTATATTATGTTTGGATGCTATGGATTTTTTTTAATATTATTTTTAAAATAGGTAAACTCATACAGATTCAAGTTTACCCAGGTTCCACAAAGTTTAGGTAAACTCGCGAGTTTGACAACCTTGGAAGAACCCCAGCTGCATGATCTTTGCTTCTCTGAAGATGACAAACCAGAGCTGCTGAGGCCTGAGGAAGACCCTGATCTCGCATTCTCACTGGAGGAACCAAAGCACCATCAAGCCTGCACCAGCCACCACTGCCGCTCCTACCTGCCTCCACCACTGCTGTGCCGTTAAGGTGAGTTAACTATGCTTTGGTTGATTTGTGCTAAGTTCTTCTGAGATGTTTTGACTGAGGCTGATTTGATTTGAAGGTTCTAAGTTGCTACTGTGTGTTGTCTTTGTGATTTTGTGATGTTGAATGAATGAATCATTAATATGGGCCATGTACTACTTTTCCATCTCATTTCCTATATGGGTTTTCATTCTTTTGTTAAGTTTTAGATGGATTGGAGATGACTTTTCCTTCGCCTCTGTATTTTCAGTCCTGAATTTTGAGTTTGGTCATTAAGGATATGTAGATTATGGATTTTAAAGTTCAAAGAAATCTCAATAAAAAAGGGCAGCCCCTTTTTTTGGTTTCCCAGTATCCCCACATCCTTTGGGTGTGAGACTAATTCCCTTAGGATATAGAATGATGTGGTTAGGCTCTCCTCACAAGTGGTGTCTCTAGGGCTCGAGCCTGTGTCTTCTCCTATTAGTGCAGTTCGCTTACCACTGCACCCAATCCCTTGTGGGTAGGGCAGCCCATTTAAATCAGCATATTTTTCACTCGGTCTATAACGGGTCAGGCTGGCCCATTTAAGAGCCCTAGTTCCAGTGGCTTTGTGTGTCTTCATTCGAGCGGTAGGCTTTGTGCCTCTGGTTTTGGTTCTTCAACCTGTGTTTCTTTGCTTTGGTCCCTCTCCTCCCTCTTTCAATACCATTTACAGCTGTTGTTAGTGGTGGATTTTTTTGCTTGTTTTGTTTTACACTATTTGACTGTAGCTAACAATTTACTGCTGAACTTGTTGAATTTGCAGTTGGTTGCATTTGTTGGGCTATTTTTGTTATTTAAACTCTGATTTTGTTGATTGTTTTTCATCCATATATATTTATTTATTTGCTGAGTTGGAGTTGAAGATATTGATTAAGAAAGTTAAGGATTTAACTCATTTAAGGTTGAACTTTGAAGTTGCACTTTACTTGAAAGTTGAACTTCGTAATTTTGTTTTGTTGTTGTGTTTCTTTCCTTATGATTGAACTTGATAGATGTTGAAAGTTGGAACGTTGATTCAAACTTGATATTGGAAGTTTGAACTTTGTATCTCTTTTTTGAATTGATCGCTGTTATTCACCAGGTTTTGATTTCCATACAAGTACAACCCTAGATCGGATCCATTTGGTTTTGAGTTCAAAGTTGAAAGAGAAGTGATGGCTGGGCAATCAGATCCTGAGCTCTCACTGTTTTCAGCGGAGGAGGTATGCCATTGCCATATCCTATTTTTCTCTACTCTTTCTTCACACTTGACATTGTTTATAAACTATTAATATATTATGGTTTTGTTTGTCACTTAGCTTGAGTTCATTGCCGAGGACGAGATGGTGGACATCGTACCCAATCTCAAAATGGGTCCTCTCAATCTCATCTCTGTAAGCAATAACTCAAACACCTCAACACTAGTTCTTTTCAAATACATAATACATTACCTTTTTTTTTCAATAACAATGGCAGGGAGATTTTGGCCCATTTACCCCACAGATTGTTACTCAAGTACCATTGTGGCTGGCTGTTGCTCTCAAGAAGAGAGGCAAGTGCTCCATTTGTCCTCCCCAATGGATGTCTGTTGGTGAGCTTCCTTTCTTTCTGTTTTTTATCCCCAATCTAACAATGGCAATGTTTTGGTTTTGGACAAACCCATACATTAGAGGTGCTCAATCATAATATGAGAGAAAAGGGGAGAGATAGAGGAAGGAAATTTGAAGAACGTGTTTATAATTAAAATTTTTGTGACAACTTCATGTTATTATGTTTCTATTCTGCTTAGTGCCCATCAACTGCAAGCTTGTGTTAAATGCTGTTTTGTGGTGTAGGTATTCGACTATTTGTTTTTATAGTGCTTGCTATTGCTTGTGATGAGTAATCAGCTGGTTTAGAATGTGAATAACTTTTTCTTATATAATTTTCCAGCTCTGTGGGGGTCGATATAGATATGGACAATAGTGCTGCTTTGGTTTTGATCTATTGCTCGTTTAAAATTTGTTGGGATTATGGTTTTACATTAAGGTAAAAGTAACAGGAAATAAAGACTTAATATTACTCCAACACCTTTGTTTGTGACTAGAGAAGTTGACTCAAGTTTTGGAGGCAGAGCGAGCCTCTCAAGAGATGTCAGAGCAATTGCCATTTCATTATGTAGAAATCTCAAGACTTCTTTTTGACCAGTAAGTCTAGAGATAATAATATCTTATTCTGCCAGATACTATTATTTTACTATATTAACTAATATCATTTTGAATTTTAGTGCACGTGACAACATTCCTGATGTATATATGGTGAGTTTAAACAAGTTTCGCCTTCCAGAAATATGCACCAGGCTTTTCTTCTGATGCTTTGACTTATGTCTTCTGTACAGGTGAGGTCTCTAATTGAGGATATCAGAGATGTAAGGTTTCATAAAGTTGAGACTGACTTGGAGGCATTTAATGGTCGCACGATTGCTGTTAAGGTATTTTCTCTAATTTTTTGGGGGTATCTATTTGTAGAAGTCTGGAATGCAGCTCTGATTATAAAGTGTATATTTTTTTATAAGGATTTAATTTTGATCCAATGGCAGAATTTTACACTACCAATGTACCATATGGTGTTTTTCAATTACTCCAATGATGTGATGCTTTTCTGTTTACTGATAGCGCATAGAATTTTACACTAAATTTAAACTCTTCTTCTAGACATATTTCAAGTTAAACTTGAATCTAGTCCATGTTGGAAGGTAGGTATATGGCCATTCTCTGTTTAATGGTAACAGACCAACAAGTTACATGATTATTTTGACTCATCTCTCATTTGTGCCTCTGCTACCTGAGTTGTTCAAGAAAGTTTCCTAGTCACTAAATTTGAGAAAACAAAAGCTGGAAGATGATGTATCTCCTGTCCTAAGCTAATATTTCTTATCAGTGGAATCTGATATATGTATACAAGTAGAAAAGCTAACGTAAAATGGAAAGACAGCAAACTGATAAGCCAGGCATTCGAGAGGCTTGGTTCTCTCCCCATTTCCCTAACTCACTTCTTTCTTACCCTTTCTCTCTTCCCTCCTTATTCTATTTGTATTCTCTCTAACAGAATCCTCCCTAATTCCCTCTCTCCACTTTTCTTCCCACATGGTCTAGTATAACTGAATTTCCTCAAATGCCCTCCCTCCACCTTACTTCCCACAATTCAGCATAGGGGGTGCCTAACAATACTTCCTCCAAAAGATTCACCTTGTCCTCAAGGTGAAGGCTAGCTAGGGAACATCCACTGGGATCCTATATTCTCTCTAACAGAATCCTCCCTAATTCCCTCTCTCCACTTTTCTTCCCACATGGTCTAGTATAACTGAATTTCCTCAAATGCCCTCCCTCCACCTTACTTCCCACAATTCAGCATAGGGGGTGCCTAAAAATATTTCCTCCAAAAGATTCACCTTGTCCTCAAGGTGAAGGCTAGCTAGGGAACATCCACCGGGATCCTATTGCTTGAAGCATAATGGCCAAGTTATGCTTGAAGTATAAGAGCTTCCACCAGGATCTCATTGCTTGAAGCACGATGGCCTGAAGCCCTTTTCCTTGGAACCCACTTTGGCATGGTTAAGTCCCACCTCACGTTGCTTGCAATGTGCAGCTACAACCTTCAGTAACTCTTTAGGAGTTGGCTGAATGTACACAATAGGAACCTGCAGCAATCCATCTGCACTGTCTTGGATCTTAGTGGCTGAATGCATTGTAGCAAGCAGTACTGCCTTCTGTCAGAAACATCCATGATGCAGAAAAATCAATATTATAAGTAATAGACATTTTAATTATTCGAGTCATTGTTCTATCTATTTAACTCTGGAACAATTCAGTTGTTATGGTCTGTGTATTTGATAAGTTAATTAAGACTAGAAAAGTCCAAACACGTAATAAGGGGTCCGAGTAATTACAGGTAGTCCAAAAGTCAGTCAAAAGTCATTAATTTAGTCTCTTAAGAGTCCACTCAGTTTGAGAGTCCTATGGGGTCTATAAATAGTCATTCTCTATGTACTCTTCAGAGCAATTCAGAGAATTCAGAACAGTTTCAGTGAAGCATATCCAGATTACACATTCTGGTGTTTCTTCTCAAGTTAGGATTAGAATTCTGATCATATCAGATTTCTGTCCAAGGAGGTAGACTCCTCCCACACAAACCCCTTTTATCCCACACGCTTACCCAACATATTTCCATAATTTCCCTTTCCATTCAACCCTTAATATAAATAAATTCCTGGGATGCATCAATCCATGAGCCTTATGGCTAAGCCTGTACAGGTAAGCATCAACCACGTTGTTAAAGCACTGATAAGGGATGGTGCAGGCACTGAGCCTAGATTTCTGCATCCTATCATACATAGGCTTCTGGCTTCAGCATTTTAAATTTCTGCAGCAGAAACAATCACGGTCTTAGTTGTATTTGTTGAGACATTTAACAGACAATTCCCTTCACCTAACCATGCATTGGTAGTAGATTGCTGATTTTGAAGCTAATATTGAGCAGCCCAGCATTGCTGGAGTTTGTAGAAATGACGGTGCAGCTATTAATAAGCATTAATGCTTCTGGATGATAAGCTTTAAAGACTTCCCAGCCTTTTCTTCATACTCAATAGCCCATTTAGTTAGTGAAATGCTTTCTCCCCCACTAGATTTTCCTTTTCTTTTTTTGGCTGCAGCATCACCTGTATATCCACTTGAATATCTTACGTTGATAGGAGCCAGCAACCAGAATGGTGACTGTTTGATTGGGTTATTGAACCAAAATTTTGCCCAACCCCACCAATCCAGCCTCAATACAGAATTGGTTCCTCCTGGATCAAACACAAAAAGGTCATGAAATACCTCCATGTTCTTTTATACCATCCAATAGCTTCTGTCTATTTCTGACTGTATAGAGGCTACTTCGTCTTTTACTGCCCTGTACCCAGACGAGCAACTTTAAGCTTCCTTGCCTCAAGGTCAGCAAGGAATTTGTCTGCCTCTTGAATGTTTCCCTTGGCCTCCTGGAAAGCCTCACTGTCCAATGGAATTTCTTCCACCAACTTTTAACTTATCAATTGATATATACGAATTCTGGATCTTTACGAAATTATGATGCAAATGTTGTAACTTCTACATGATTATTAGAAAAGACCAAAGAAGGGAAGTCCAAAGCAAGAAAGGAAGGAAACTTCTTTCTGCACTTGGTCATTTCATTTTCCAGAGTGTAAGTAGTAATCTTAAGGTCAGATACTAAAATTTCATTATGAGGCAGAGCGAGGATATCCTCCCAAGTATTAATATAGTCATTGGAATTCTCTGCAATAGTTCCATTAGGAAATTTCTCTGGTGTTGTCTGCATACCAGATCCTTCTTTAGAATTAACCAGATGACAAGAGGCAACACAATTATATTTAGGCTAACTATTACTGTTTCTTGAAGGTTGATCTATCTTGGAATCTGAGGCAATAGGTTCACAATTTTTTTTTCCAACTCCAGCCTCTGCGTCCTTATCACCTCCAGCCTCTGGATAGCATTCCTCCTCTCCATTTCTAGACTGATATTTCTTTCTTTCAATATTGTGCTTTGATTTTGCTATTGCTTGCACCTTCGAATCTCCATAGGCAATAAAATTACCCTCTTCAGACTCACCATTGGGTGATAATTTACCCTTTTCTACTTCAATTATGCAAGATCCCACAATTTTTTCATGTTTTTTTAACTATCCTGCTCTCCATTAGCACCCCATTGGCCAATGGAACCGAAATTGTGATATCAAATCCTTCCACCAATGGTGCATTTGGGGGTGCCTAACAGATGTGAACATAAAAGTTGTTATTAGCAGAGCACAAGAATCAAAATCTTCTGAGTCCAGGATAGATTTTAGATTTTGAATCTCTATTTTATGCCCCCGTTTCTCTTTCATACTAGGACATCTGTAAACTGAATACAAGCCACCAAACAAGACCATTTTTCCCCCTAATAGAAGCCACTTTGTGATATAATTGGTGTAGAATGCTGCATTCTGCCTAGAGAGGCTTCAAATAGAGGGGAGAGATTGGGGTGTTTTGTTGGTTTTCTTACACTTGATTTATAATAATTGCATTGAGAATTGGATGCATTAACCTTTGTTAAGCTTGTTTGTAGTTTTCGGAGTGTTTTGGTATGGGAGGAAGAGAAAAGTGAGCTGGAGAACACAGCCATTGGTCTCATTACATGTTTATTTATTTCTCTGCTGACAATGCACACCATAATTCTTGGTATATTGCAGATCAAAAATTTGTCTGCAATGGAAGTGAATATTGTTCGCCCATTTATTGGGAGAGCTTTACAGGCATTTTATAAGCATGATAGTCCAGAGTTGATACCAGACCCAGAGAGAGTTTCTGACAGACGGCCGCAAGTTATCAACAATGCCCCAAGAGTATGTTTGTTATCTATACACTTATAAATATTCTGTACTAAAATAAAAAATTAGAAGAAATATTTTCTATACATTTACTTATTTATTACATTATTTTTCTTTATGCTTGTGATGACATGACAATTTCTGCAAACTGCAAAGCTATAGAAACCATTTTACTGCCTTATTCATTTTTTATATCATTATTAAAAATTCAATATAACTAATTTAAAAATGATTATAGAAAAAAATGTTATGCATTCTCTTTTTTTCAAAGGAAAGGGTTTTCATGCAACTGATATTTGTTTTTGCAGAGGCAACTACGAAGATAATCATATATAACTTTTCTGGTAACATCTCATCTAGAATCGTAACAACATTTGGCTGGCTTCAAAGGTACATCCTTCCTGAGAAGTACTTCACAGCTGGATCTTTGCTGCTGAATTCATTGTAAAAGGGTAGCTTGAGACTTGAGTTGAATCTTCAGAAAGCAATGTTGTTGTCTCGAAATTTTCTCATGATTGGTTGTTTATAATTTTTTTCTATTTTAAACAAAAAAACATTTCATGGTGATGGACATAGTTACGCCCCTTCTGCTTTTATGTAGTTAATTAGTATCTGATGTCAACCTTGTGCTTACTACGGGTAGGTACGCTTATTACGAGAATTATATAAAATTACCTTGATTCTAATTGGAAATTAAAATGGTTGAGGACAGTGTTCTAAGAACTAGACCAGACTATCAGTTGGACTGGTTCAATCATAAATTTGGCCATTGGCTGGTCCAGTCAAGTCACAGTAACCAGTAATTTAAAAATCGATCTGAGAATCGGTGAACCGTTTGAATCAACCATGTTTTAGCTGATAAATGTGACAAAGTTTCACACTGCAGGTATAACTGAAGTCCTACTTTGCCGGCCGAGTATGCAACCAACACGCCACGTGTTTTTTTAGTCTATTTGCATATATATATATTATACAATATATTACATTCTTTCTTGAAATACAAAATATATTAAATATATTTATATAATGTAAAACATATAAAAATGTTTTTTACATAATACAAAATATATTTAAATTACGGTGATAATTTACATTTTTTTGTTAATATTATAAAGAGTTATACTAATGTTTTACTTTCTTTTATTTATTTATTTACTCTTCATTGTCATGATATTACTTACTAACATTATTCATATTAATAGAATAATATTCTAATTTTAAAATGAAAATATTCAAATATTAAATTTATGTCTATAATTTTTTTTATATATAAAATTATGTTTCAATTTGGTTATGATTCAATCACAATTGAATTATTGAATTGTAAATTAGTCTTTTCATATTAAGAAGGTGGTGAGCGAGGCGAAAGTTAAAACGTTCAACGGGTTATATCAATCATTGGACACCAAAGACGGAGAAAAAAATATCTACAAGTTTGTTAAAAGTAGGCAAAGGAAAATAAGAGACTTGGATAAAGTGAAATGCATTATGGATGAAGAGGGCAAAGTCTTGGTTACGGAACAAGACATCAATGATCGATGAAAGAGTTATTTTTACAAGTTATTTTTACAAGTTATTTTAATGAGGAATATGAGACATTAGGCGACTTAGACATTCTAAACACTAGAGAAGAAGATCAAAATAAAACATTTTATCGTAGAATTCGGGAGTTTGAGGTAAAAAAAGCATTAAAGAGGATGGATATTAGAAAAGCAGTCGGATCAGATAATATACCTGTTAAGGTATGGAAGTGCCTAGGAGAGAAATGTATAAGCTAGCTCACAAAGCTGTTTAACGAGATAATGAGGTATAAGAAAATGTCAAATGAATGGAAAAGAAGCACTTTAATCCCTATTTATAAGAACAATGAAGATATACAAAACTGTGCAAATTATAGATGGATTAAGCTCATGAGTCATACCATGAAGTTATGGGAAAAAGTAATTGAACGGAGATTAAGACAAGAGACTCATATTTCAGAGAATCAATTTGGTTTTATGCTTGGGAGGTCAACCATGGAAGCAATCTATCTTCTACGAAGATTAATGGAGAGGTATCAGAGGAAGCAAAAAGGTCTACACATGGTTTTCATTGATCTAGAAAAAGCCTATGATAGGGTACCGAGAGAGGTCTTGTGGAAGGCTTTGGAGAAGAAAGAAGTTCGTATCGCTATATTCGAGCAATCCAAGATATGTATGATAGGGTTAAAACTAGTGTAAGAACACAGAGTGGGGTCACAGAAGATTTTCCTATAACTATAGGACTGCACCAATGATTAACTTTGAGTCCATATCTTTTCACCTTGGTCTTGGATATGGTCACTATGCATATCCAAGAGTCAGTGCCACAATGCATGCTTTTTTGCAGATGATATAGTCTTAGTTGGAGAGTCGAGAGAAGAAACAAATGAGAAGTTAGAATTATAGAGACGAGCTTTGGAAGAACATGACTTTCGTCTAAGCAGGAGTAAGACGGAGTATATGGAATGTAAGTTCAGTAAAAGACATGTTAATGCTAGCTTAGCGGTGAAAATTGAGATCATACCATATCATAAGTCACACAGTTTAGGCATATTGGATCTATCATACAATGACGGAGAGATAGAGGGAGATGTAAACCATAGGATTCAAGTTGGATGAATGAAATAGAAGAGTGTTTGAGGAGTTATTTGTGATAGAAATGTATCTCTCAAGCTTAAGGGTAAATTTTACTGCACAACTATAAGACCTGTGATGTTGTATGATACTGAATGTTGGATAGTAAAAAGCCAACAAGAGCATAAGATCAGTGTCGCGAAGATGAGAATGTTGCGCTAGATATGTGACCATATAAAATAAGATAGGATTAGGAATGAATGCATTAGAGAGAAAAGTAGGAGTAGCACCTATTGTGGAAAAGATGAGAGAATATCGTCTTAGGTGATTTGGACATGTAAAGAGAAGATCATTAGAAACCTTTGTAAGAAGAATTGATCAGGTGGAGAATGGCCTAATAGAGGAAGACAAAGAAAGATTATAGGTGAAATGATTAAAAAAGATTTAGATTTGAATGACATTTTTGAAGACTTAGTTTATAATAGAGTACAATGACGTCATTTGATCTATGTAGTCGACCCCACCTAGTGAAAAAAATGTTTGGTTGTTGTTATTGTTGTATCGGTTCAATAATTGATCCGATTTTTAGAACCTTGAAAAGGAAATATGAATGACTTGTAGTTGTAGACATTAAAAGGATTAGTCAAACTAGCGTCGTCTTGAGTTCGATCCTTAAATTTATGTGTATGAAAATAACACCGTTAGGAGAGGTCCTTGCTTAGGCGCCAGACCGTACTCTGAGAGATTAGTTTCTCACTTATCGGGTGAGAAAATATTCTGAGAAACCAAAAAACTACGTGTGTTAGTTTTAGTGGAAGGGACTCGAGTCCCTTATAGTCATGAATTCAATCATAAAATTTGTGTGTATGAAAATAACATTGTTGAAAAAGATCTCTCCTTTAGCGCAAGACCGTATTTAGATATTAATCTTTTATCTATCAAGTGGAGAGATATTTTGAGGGAAAAAAATAAAGGATCAGTCATAATCTTAGTGTGGCACTGTAAGGTTGAAGGAAATGTTGCCTGGCATGCGAGTAGGATCAGGACCTATATTCAGTGAGAATGTGAACAATTTCATCTCTCACCCAATTCCATCCCCACTTTGAGACACTCCAATCTCGAACGATCTGAGACACGTGCCTATCAGATTTTGCTTCCGCTTCATCTGAATCTCACTGTTTATCTAAGTCTTCCAAGAAAGTAGTAATCATCTCCGCTCCTTTTCAATTTCGAACTCTTTTGATATTTGGAATATTATGGTGTTTTTCTTTCACTTGGTTTCGTGGTCAACAATTACCCCTTGCAGAACCCAAATAGAAGGCAGTGACGACATGCTATCTTGCACTCAGACAAAGGCTGATAATATGATGTAGTGGAGGATGGAAGCAGGCTGTTTGTGTAAGTGGAGATAAAGCGGTTCAATTGCCAGCCACCTGTTTTTGGGTTTTTAGCCAGGGCCGATAATGGGCAGGCTCTGCCATAGAAGTGCAATCAATTATTTAGGGGGACTAACTTTTGAAATATGACATACACTATGGGTTTGAATATAATGAATTAAGAAACTCACACTGACATGCTAATATAGGTCAATTTCAAGTTGCATCTATGCACAAAAAATATATTTGTCTAACTTTTATATTTTAACTTTTTTTTTAATTTATTCAAAAACTCATTTTATATCTTACAAAAATATTACAATTACATACAATTTAATTTGACATCTATCTCACACGAATATACAATAGATATATGATGAAGATATTTGGATTAGACAAAAATTATTTTCCTAAACTACTTGAGGTGCATTTTAGAAGCCACCGAGAAAGAAATAGAAACTTGGAAATATAAAGGCAGAGAGTAAAAAAATGAAAATGTGGTGGTTGCAGTTTTTTTTTAAGTATAATTTTGATGCAAAATTAATGTAAAACATTTTTTACACTTTCATTTAATTTTGTGTTCATATATTGTTTAATAAATTTGACTATGTTAATAATTATATGAGATATCAAACTTATTAAATGATATAAGAACATATTATTAGAGGCAAGTGTAAAAGTATTTTTACACTAATAGAATATCAAAATTAAATTAATGCTTTATACATTTTATTTTTATTCAAAACCATCTTTCTTGCATAGGGAATTTTGTAATATATTTAAATAAAGTGGTTACAAAAATGATTATTTCGACAATTAAATTTCAATATCAGACATAACACTAGTACGATACGAGGAACAACTTTAGTTAAAAAATTAGGATACGGATACAGTAGAATACTATGAAACATATATATAAATAGTTATATGTATCATCTTGTAAAACATTAAAAATGTGAAAACCCAATAATGGTTAACTGTAGTATAAGCAGATTGAGACTCCAAAAAAATCTTACTTATAATGTCAAAGTCAAACCTTGATGTTGTCACTTTGAAGAAATTTTATCTAATCATTACTATCGACCTAGAATTGTATGAGTAATTATTTGTTAAAAAAAGAAGGAGAAAAAAAGCAACATAAGACCTCATAATTAAAATACAATAGTAGAGTCGCTGCATGATTATTGTCAGAACTTCATTAACGCAGATGGAGGCAGCTCCCCAAAAAAATAAATTTGCATTGCTTATACACTTGTGTTCTTCATATGGGCTCCCTTGCTATAAGTATTCATTAGAAGTAAACTTGAATTCATTTTTCACTATTTCATAAAATGATTATAATATATTTCAATCTTAACTAAATGTAGTCATTATTGATATATGGTGAATTATAGCCTTGTTATACACATATATACATAACTCGGATAATATGCTCGTACTAAGTTTTGACCTAATTAGGTAGCTTTCCAGGAAATAGTAATGTTGTGGAGGACATGGGCTCTCAATTATTGTGAATTTATATTGAACTTAACATCATAAAAAAATTTAGTGGATTATTGAGAATGAAGAAATATAATAATTTTATTATTATTGTATCTATTTTCTTCCAACAACCAAAGAGGGTTCATAGCCACGGAAACAATTTATTGGGTGAATGGGGCAACATGTATATGTTGGTACTCGATCTCACCATTTTTACAAGTATCACTTGTGATCATCGTTATGAGAAATTATTAGTTGAACATAAATGTAACATATTATCTTTATATATTTATAAAAAAATTAAAAAAAAATAATTTTTTATAATGAATAAATTTAATAAGATTTTTTTAAATTTTTTATCTCTTATATATAAAGATGACATATTATATCTGTGTGCATATAAGAATATCTCTATCATTAAAATAATCCATTTTTTTTAACAAATCAAGCGTGAATAAAGACTGCTAACATTCTCTACAGCATTTTTTGTGTAGGCAATTACACTCAAAATGAAAAAAATAATAAACAATACATACTGCAAAATGTTTTCAAGTTAGTGGGGGCATGTGGTCCACACTTTTGTGCATAGGTCCATAGGGTTCATACAATATCCTATTCCCTCAAAATTTTTACTCAAGTTCTGCCTTTGTTCATGATTGAGGAAAACATGGAGAAAAATGTTTTTAATTTTAGCTTAATCATTACAAATATAATACAAATTAATATTTATCAAATACTCAAATATTCGATACATATATATTGATATTTAATAGGAAAATGTTTTTTTATAATCAAATATATTTTAATTTTTTTTACCATATTTTTATATGAGAAAAGTGTTGAATCAAGTTATATATAATTATAATATTTTTGTGAAATATAATATAAATTTATAAATAAAATAAAAAAGATATTTTTAATGGACAAATAACTGACTTATCTTGTATGTATTTGACACTAGTACAAAAAGTACTTTAAAGAACTTGTACTCTTTATGTAGAGAGTGTGTGTATATATATATATATATATTGGTACAATGGGAAGAGAGAGAACAGAAAAAGAAACAAAACTAATGCCAGAAGTACTCGTAAAGCATAAGCCAGGAGCAAAGGAGATAGCCCTTGCCAAGGAACGTCCCACAGAACCAAACTATCCAAAGAGTTGGCACCTAGCTTGGCTAGAAAGTTTGCACAGTGATTTGCTTCCTTTAACATATGTGAGATCTTCAAATCCTAATCTCACTGCATGAGCATCTGAATATCACCAATAACCACACCATGTAGGTGGTACTTGGGCATGGCTATTGAAGTTATAAGTCTCAACTCTCAAGGCTTCTAGCCAGTTTGACTCGCACTACACATGTCTGGACCCCTGATTCCAAGCAGCAACAAGACCATGCTTTAAGGATAAAAGTTTTGCGAGCACGATTTCAACCTCCATTGGAAAACCGGAGAAGCCAGCAACCTAGCTACCATGTTCATCATGAAAGACACCTCCAAACCTAGCCTTCCTTGAATGCCTAAGGCAACTGCCGTCAACATTCAACTTAATAAAACGCCCATCATGCTTAACCCAATAAACCTTAAGTGAAGTCGTCTTACTAGTGAAGCAACCCACAAGCACAGAATCGAAGTCCACGCACATATGGTTGATATTTCTAATAACTCTATGAAAGCAAAGAGAACTCATAGGGAGGGCTCCTTGAAGAATCAACTAGATCAGGAAACGAATTTTCTTAGGAGCACCAAACCACCAAACCCAAGACTAGGAATTGTTTGTATCTCGGGAACGGTTTTTCTCAAGGAGCCATTGGTAAACCGCATAAGCCAAATAGATGCCTGAACAATTACCCTTCCAAAGCTAACAATCGGGAATAGCAATAGATGGACGGTCGAACCTCCAACTCCCATTATCCCATTGCTCATGTACTTTCAAACGAGAGTTAGATATGTACACAAAATCAACTAACTCACATAAACAAACATCGTCGAACATAAATAGTATTTTGCTTTACGAATAATGTTAAATAGTACGAGTAACTTTTGACGAAAGTAAGAATGACTCGACATCCTCATTCCTTTCTCTTTTTTACCGTTACATTTATATTTTTTACCACCCATGTATGGTCATCAATGACCTGGTTGGTTACAGCCCATTAGTAACAAAATGTCTACTTTGTCTAAGTACTAAATAATAATATCACCATAATTTCAATTGAAACTATAATTGCCTATTAATTTTTTGGTACATGCATATTATATAACCTTTTATGAATTATATAATAGAACATAAAATTAAAACGAAACTTTTATATCTTCAGTTTTTTTATTGGACCCACGGCAAACTTTTATTTTAGTGAAATCACAGTAAAATTCTCATATAAATATACATATTACATGTGCCGAATTTCACTTTTTTCCCATTCTGTACATGACGAAATATGAATACCCGATAATAAAATAATTCTTATATTCTTACATCAACAGTACATATATCTTTTTTTATATTTTATTTAATATTATTTATTATATATATATTTTTATTATTTTATTTTATTCAATTACATCAATAAAAAATAATATAAATAATAATACATTCTTAAAAAAATGTAAACTATCTTTTTTCATAATAAAAACCCCATCGGTTTTTGTACAAAATAATAATAATAATAATAATAATAATAATAATAATAATAATAATAATAATAATAACAACCCATCGGTTTTTTCGGGTTATATGGAGACCCAAGAATATTTATTTTCACCTTCCTCCTCTATTCATACTCTGGAAGTCTCCAATGGCGGTTTAGATCCCATCATCTATTCAGGTATACTTCAATTTTGATCAATGGGCTTCCATTCATCATCTTCCATCATTGTATGAATTTCCTGGAGTTCTTGGTGTTTTGGTTAATGGTCTTCAAATGGGTTCTCTGCTCATTCTGTTTTGAATTCATACTTTACCTCTTTTTGGTTCTATTTGCATTTGCAATCAGTTCTTCTGTTTTGAGTTGAGCACACTTACTGGCTCATGATGTATTTGATGAAATGCTTCAACTACATCAGCTCTATCAAGTATGCTTGATAAAATGAATTTATTTACTGGATTGTCTTTGAAATAGTGAGCTGTTAGTGATTGCTTGAAATAATGGTGATGTTGCCTTTTCCTTAAATGTTTATGCAATTTCGGGGTCTTTAATACCATTGGTACAACGTTGAAAACTTGGATAGTAAACCCACTAATCTCCATAAGTCCAAAGTGGTGTGTGTCAAAACTATTCTCTTATAGGCACATGTAATTTTGTTAATATCCTTTGCTTTATTCATGCTTGTCTAATCCTATTCTGTTAATGGTCACCACATGTATAATAGATATCTGGAATAAATCCAATCGAAAATTGCTGTCAAGGAAGGGGGTTAAGATTGTTGGATTGTAATTGTAAGTTAATTATAATTAATTGGAATGAAAATGACTAATATAAAACTGATTTTTAGTTGAGTGGTTATTATTTGAAGAATAAGAGGACTAATAATGTAATGTAGCGATATTAAGTACGCCAAATTGGGGGTTAGGTGAAGAGGGAGTGAGGTACTTTCATAGTAAGCAAATCTTCTGCATTTATGGCTTAAGGGCTGATGATAAGAAGTGCATCCCATCCTGCATGAGCCCATTATTTTTCGATAACTTCATTAACCTTCACATTGGATTCCTTGTATCAGTTTGTGATATTTTTCTGAGCTTTTACAGTCCTTGTGGATCAGGGAGCTTTCAAGTAGTGAGGTCCAAATTGTTAACCTGTTTCTCTTTACTGTATAGAAGGCAGTTAAGCCATGCAGAGCCCAAACACAAGTTATAAATTGACTTTATAACTTTGTTGAGGCAGAAATCAGCTTGTTTTTTATTGTTCATTCCATATTCCCATTTATCAATAGTGTGCCATGTATCAATAAACCAACTTGAAATCTCCTCACTTTATAACTTATTGTTCATCCCATTCCTTGTATCAATAGAGTGCATGTTATATAACACCTATCAAGTTAGAGCTAGAGCCTATCTCTCTTTTGCTCAGTTAAAACATCTCAGATCAAAACTTGTGATTATTTTGTGCTCCCTCTGGCTCTAACAGCTATTTGTTCTTATTTCCAGTGAAATTAATCAAAATTCTGCTGTGATAGAGGAAGAGATAGAGAAATGTAAAGGTTCTGTCCTTGAGAGGAAAAACACCACAGATGAATAGAAGGATCAAGTTTAAAAAGTTGCTTTTGCTGTTCTTGACATGCTTAACAGAGATTAAAACGCTCTAAGGTATCATTCTACCCTTTTGGATTCAATGCATGTTTCTCCATCCTGTTTGGTTAAGACTGTCACTCCTAACAGTAACATATAAAAAAGACCAGCCTGTAGTCAATCTCTGTTTGATTTGCACTGTGAAGTAACTTCTATTGATTTGCGCAGTTCTTCCATTTAGGATTTCTCATAACCTGAACTCAGTTTGCTGAGTGGCAACCTTGTAAACTTCCAATAAATTGAGAAACGAATTAATAGCATATTTACCATTTTTATTAATCTTCTGTCATTCAGGGTATCGCATTGATAATTACAGTTCTTCAGATTGTCCGCATACCAAATCTCAGTGTGATTATTTGTACTTTAATTTTTCACTGTTTCTGGTTTTTAAAGAGCCTGTCTTTGGCACAATCTCCTACTTAGGTTTTTGGTGATATTCTTGAATTTTAAGCATGGGAGGCATATATGGGGCATTTATATATCAGTGAAACTATTGAAGATAGATTTGCTGTATACTACTGAACTTTTATTATGACCGAAAACACTAATGTATACTTTTTCTCTATAATGTTGGATCTGTTCTTCTCAGTTGTGCCTTCCTATACGACATCTTCTGGGTGTTTGTCTCTAAATGGTGGTTCCATGAGAGTGTGATGATAGTGGTGACAGGGAATTGAAATTTCCTGTTATTCCTGCAATTAGTAGCATGAGTTTATACCTCTAATTTATGTATGCAGGTAAACAATGTCATTTATCTCAGAAACTATAAGTGAAAAAAATTGACACTCTATCGATACATGGCACTGTATTTATGACTTTAGTTACTTATAATCTGATTTACTGATTTCAGCTTGCTTCTGCAGAAGAAATTTCAAGCTCTGCCCACCGGAGTGAAGGAAGTTTACTGCATCCTGAGTTCTACTACCAGTGCCTCTGGCTGAGAAGAGAATAACTTAAAGGTTCAGATTCTTGTCCCTTTTTCTTTTTTCTTGCTCTGTTTCATTATTAGCATGATTAGGACAATGTTCTTATACTGTGTGCATATATTTTCCAATCTGCAATGGCTTTTGTTTTGAAATTTTTCCGGTCGCATTGGCAGGATTAGGACAATGTTCACATGGAATATTTTGTTTTTATTTACTCATGTCTCAATAATGTCTAACTACTGTTTTGGAGAAGCGTTATATTCTGACAACTTAACCTTCTCATTCCCTGTTAACTACTTTAACTATTCCAAAGTATACTCAATACTGTGCTGAGAATTGGTGTACAAGTCAGCATACAGAATGAAACATGTACCCTGTCAGCCACTTGAGAACTGGTGCTTATTTGGCTTTAGAAACTATTGAAAGGTGGCCTTTGCAACTGAGGCCCATGTATATAATAGTACAATATATTAATAGCAAGCTAACGTCTTGATTTATCTCTTTCTGTTGATAAACTTAGCGAAACCAAGTGACTTTTCTTTCATACTGACTGTCAAAACTAAGTGAATCTAGAATTTCTTGAACTCGTGCGTGAGTGCTTTCGTATGAGTCCAGTCTGGGTGGGTGTTAAACGAGCAAAAAAAAAAGGGTTGGGTCTGGCTCAACCTGACCTATAAATGTTCAGGTCGGGTGTCTAAACCCACAGTCTTCTTCTGGGTCGAGTCAGATCGGGGCTGGGATTGGCATCCCTAATCGCAAGCCTTACTTGAAATTTTCTATTATTATATTGAGGAAATGATGGGCACGACAACTAGGTTCAATTTTTGAATTGTTTCATTCAAACATATTGAAGCTCCCAGAAAGATGGAAAACTTAACTTACGTAGCTGTACTAGTGTTTAGTATATCGCTATATGAGTTGTGAGGTCATCATATTTCTTTTAGTTTGCTCATATAAATGGTAGATGATGTAAGATGTCAGTTCTTATTTACAGTTGCTCAACGACTCAAAGCTAATTTTCTATATGCTGATATTGTGAAGCAGAATTTGGTTCCTAATTATCTCTGGCCCTTTTCGCGACTGTGATTATTTTGAGATTTCATAAAGTCACCCACATGCAGTCAATATATCGTGCTATTGTCCGTGATTCCTCTTGCATGTGTTGTCAGGCTCTTGCATCTAGAAATTTCTGTTCTCCATTAGCATACTGTCACCTTGTAGGAGCTAGAGACTTTTGGCATAAAGAGCAATGTCAAGACCTTACGAGATCTGTGGACATTCTTATTGCAAAAGTTGGCAAAGGAAGCAGTGAGGAAGAAATTCTTCTGTCTCTATTCAATGATCAAGCTTGTGATGGTATACATCTGTCTCAAAACCTTATTGACAGGTTGCTCCATCGATTTAAGGATGATTGGAAGTCCGCATTGGGGATATTCAAATGGGCTATTTCACAGTCAAGCTTTAGACCCTCGCCAGAATCATATGATATGATGGTAGACATATTGGGTAAAACGAAGCAAATGGAAAAGTTGAGAGATCTCTTAGAAGAAATGCGTCAGGGAAGTCTCATCACTCTCAACACTATAGCTAAGGTAATGAGAAGGTTTGTTGGTGCGGGACTGTGGGAAGATGCTGTGAGGATATTTGATGACTTACAAACTCTTGGGTTGGAGAAGAACACGGAATCCATGAACTTGTTGCTTGATACCCTATGCAAAGAGGAATTTGTTGAGGAAGCTCGTGAAATTTTCTTGGAGCTGAAGCAACACATTGCTCCTAATGCTCACACATTTAACATATTCATTCATGGATGGTGCAAAGTCCGTCGTGTAGATGAGGCACATTGGACAATCCAAGAGATGAAAGGATACGGTTATCGCCCTTGTGTTATAAGTTATTCCACCATCATCCAATGTTATTGTCAAGAACAGAATATTGACAGGGTTTATGAGCTTCTGGATGAAATGCAAGCTCAAGATTGCTCCCCAAATGTGGTCACTTTTACTATTATCATGTGTGCACTAGCAAAGGCAGAAAAATTTGAGGAAGCTTTGCGAGTAGTTGAGAGAATGAGGTCTGCTGGATGTAGGCCTGATACACTTTTCTACAATTCGTTCATTTATACATTAGGGAGAGCAGGCAGAGTAGATGATGCTGCCTATGTATTCAAGGTGGCGATGCCTACGGCTGGTGTTGCCCCAAATACATCCACCTATAATTCAATGATTTCTATGTTTTGTCATCATGCACAAGAAAACAGAGCTTTTGACATACTCAAGGAGATGGAAGATTCAGGCATTTGTAAGCCTGATGTTCAGACTTACCACCCATTGATCAAGTCATGCTTCAAAACTGGAAAAATAGACAGTTTGTTGCAAGATATATTGAATGACATGGTCAATAAACATCATATTGGTCTTGATATTTCAACCTATACACTGCTAATTCACGGGCTTTCTAGAGCAGATAGATGCAAGTGGGCGTACTTTTTGTTTGAGGAGATGATTGATCAAGATATAGTGCCTAGACACAGAACTTGCCGTTTGCTATTGGATGAAGTCAAACAGAAAGATATGTATGAAGCTGCTGAGAAAATTGAGGATGTAATGAAGAAACTGTAAATGCATGAGTATCTTAAATGTGCACAAACTATGTCATGTTGCAAATTATTTCCAGTTTTACACCATTTGATTAGAATCTATGGTAAAAAAAAGTAAAAGGTATTGCAGTCTCATGAAATTTATTAGCATTAACCTCATTAATAAAATTATAAAAATAAGAGTCAATGGTATTGTTCATTTAAGATATCAGGAGATTAAAGTGAACATATATTTTAAATAAATAGTTGGATGTTGATGTGAATCTAATTTAACAAAAGTGATACATGCCTAAAGCAATTATATGTCTGTATATGTAAGTTTCTGTGCTAGATGCTTATTATAGTTGGTTCACTGTAGGATTATCATCATCAATAGCATGTACTACTCATGTAAAAAAAAAATTGATGTACAGTGTGCCTGAGTCGTTTTGGTGCACAAACGATTAGCTACTCCTGATTTTGGGATTGATAGAGAAAAAATGTATGTTAACGTGCAAATTGCAATTATGAAAATGGTATCGACGAACAACCAGGTCTGCATACAGGGGAAAAACAATTGATTGCGAACAAGGGACACAAGATTGGCCCCAGTTTAACAGAATGGAATGGCGTTGTTCATTGTATGTCTGCATAGTGTGGAGTGGCTGGCTGTTCTAAGCTAATATAGTTAATGTGATTTTTTATATTGAACTATTGTTATGTATGGAAATAGGTGAATGACTAACATTATAAAATCTTCGTAAAAATAATTGATTTTTTTGTATGAAGCATGAATTGAACACGAAGTAATAAATTTTATTATGTTGGCAGGTTGTTGAGTATGGTTTGTGTAATGACTATTGAGGTTTCTGAAGATAGTGTGGCATTTGAATTAAGCGAGCAGGGCATCGTTGAGATTGAGATTCTAGTATGAAATATTGGAAGCTTTCTACCCTTTAGATGAATGCAAATTTCTTAGATATGTTAATGTTTCGCGTTGGGAAAATGAAATCTAGTAATTCTAAACTTTTATTCAATTACAAATAGTTATTTTAAACTTTTAATTTTTTAAATTTAATTCTTAAACTATACTAATTCATGGAATAGCTTTTTGTAATTTGCCCAATCTAAATTAATTGACTAATAGAGTAATGTATTACAAGAAATTTTAAAACACGTATATATTTTGGATAAGTTTGTAATTATTCATATTTAATTTAATAATATTTTATTTTATAATCTAACAACATGTATAATATAAGTATCACATATTATAATATGAGTGATTTAGTATGGTAAAAACTTATTGTATGTCACAGGCAAATATGTGTCATTAATGATCTATTTATCATATCAATTAAAGACTTATGTGCTTATACATGACAAAATGTTTCATTAATCAGTTGATTGAAATTAGATGAATGACTAATTGTAATAATTAAAATAATTTAAGAACCAAATTAGAAGATTTTAAAGTTTAAGGTAGGTATTTGTAACTGGACGAAAGTTTATACTAGTTGGATGAAATTTTTCCTAAATTTTACTTAAATAACTAAATATCATTACTCTTGTTATTGGAATGTGAACATATAATCCAATACTTGAACATATGAATTGACACCTCAATTTGCCAAAGTTTGGTAGGCGCCAATTCTGATTCAAACAAAAATGGCATTTCCTAGAGAGATTTCTTCTACTGGATACATGGCCTATAGAGATTTCTACTACATGATATCCTTTTTCAATAGACATCTTTTCCAATTTGAGTATGAATTCCTCTTAAGTATTTAAAATAGTAAATATTAAACGTAAAAACAAAAATATTTAATATCATAAATATCTAAAAGTATCATGAAAATCCAATTTTGGTATGGATTTTTACATTTTACATCAAATAAAAATGGAGCCAAAATCAGGATGGATCTACATGGGCCACAAGAGACCTAGGCCCCCACCCCATTTCAAAATTTTCGATGATGCCATGTATAGTACTGTTCCTCACTTGAAGTTCGGTTTCTCCATTATTATTATTTTTGGGCCTAACACAGATGGTATATAAAAGAAGAGAAGTTGTTGTATGAACTTGGAACATTTAAATTGAGTATATTATATCAATCATATCATTAATTATGGTAATTAATTATCAATTAACTATGATAGTTATATATTACTTAATAATATAATTAACCTAGTATAATCAACTTTAGAACTTAAGCGCTCTAAGTTGGATTTGACTCCTCTAAAGTGAGAGTCTCACTTTTGCTTTCACTTTAGAGGTAAAAGTAAGTCCCTCACCACCATTGATATAATGGAAGGTTAAGATTAAACACACATCATTAAAATAACAAAAAATTGAAAAAAAGCAGTAGAAATTGAAACCCATTTGACGTATGTAGCTCATCACCCGTGAGTGTGACATTAGCCCCATCAATCTGCAAGCTTCTGATGTCAAAATTTTGGCCATGGCAAGGCCAATGGTGATGGTGGCAAGGACCAAAATTGGGTTGAAGAGGAAGAAAAGTGGGATGGTGACTGCCAGCCCAAATGGGTGTGGATGAGCGAAAGGTTGGCGAGCAAAAGTAGCATGCCATAGATGGTGTTTTGAATGGGTTTGAGAGAGTCACCAGAATGAGGTTGATGAAAGTGGTTTCCTCCAATGCACAGTGGTTACGACAGTGGTGCGAGAGTTGAGTACTTGCAGAAGACATTCCGACACTCAAGTTAGACCGTGCACAAGGTGAGTAGTGTTTGGAATTTGATCCACACCTTTGCTACCTTGTGTTGTATTTATAGGAGTGCCTTGGTTGATAAGAATCATAGTTAAACCTGCATTAAATATTGTTACTTAAGATAAGAATTCAATAAGATTGTTATATCTTATAACTAATTCCTATATTTAAAAGGGATATAATTGATTTCCATATCTATGAGAGATTCTATTTGAGATTTACTCATCATAAATAAGAATATTTATTTATCTAATAGCGCTCATAAATATATGGATCCAATCCTAGCGGGTTGGGTTGCTCACGTACCACAAACCGGAAACCCGGTTTAGAACAGTTGCCCCCAACTTGGCGCTTAGATGTGATAGTTGAATGTTAAGATATCTGAGATTATCAAGAACAAATGGCATGCGTGAGACAAAGGGATCCGAGTCATGAGATGAATGCTGGATCTCGTGATGCTTTTACCAAAGGGCTGATGTCTGTGATACATATTGGAATGCCCCTAATGTTAATGAATAAAGTTGGGATCCGAAATAGATCACTCTGCTTAAAGTCAATCCACCGTCATCTAGGATCTATGGTAGGTTGCCCCTATATAGATTTTATTTGTAGGGCCCACTTAATTCTAAAAGTAAATTGATCTTGAACCGAGATCCGTATTACAAACATATCATAATATCATGACATAAGTCTGTGATCCAGTTTGAATATCTTCTTGCAACGCCATGCATCACTTCAACTCTGAGCATTATTCTTTTAATTGCTTTGTCAGGTACAATTCGCCACGTGACCAAAAGATATTAGAAGCCATCATTTGGGTTTCATACCGCCAAGATTACTATTTTAAATTGTTCTAAACCGGGTTATGGGTCAACGAATCAGGAGTAACCCGACCCACCAAAATAGTATCCAGATATTATTACGCGCTATCTTAATAAGTACGTCTACCTATTTATGAGGCACTAATCTCTCACATAATCCTTGATTGATATGAACACTAATTACATCCCACATAAATAGGAAAATTAGTTATAAGAGATAACAATCTCTTTGATTCTGATCCTAAATAATAACATTCAGTTTAGATTTAACTATGATTCTTAACACCCAAGATGCTCCTTTAAATACCTTGCAATGTCTTAAAGGTATGCATCTAATCTAATTCTACTCACTGCCTTCTTTGTGCACAATCTAACTTAAGCATCAGAGTGTCTTTTGCAGGTACCCACCCCTCGCACAATAGTTGTTGCTGTCGTGCCACAGAGGTTTTCACCTTCAACCACCTACTCAAGTAACCCTCTGAACTTTGTTTAGAACATTCGCGCTGTAACACCCTCCTCAGGGTATCACATGTCTGACTCTCGACTCATAATCTGAAAAGAAGTTCGCACAAAATTTGAGTTATAAAAGATGGTTTTAAAATTCCTTCTTTACTGAAACGTAAATTTACTGAAAATATTAGGTAATATTAAAAATCATATTTCAACTATTCATTATGCAATATTGACACCAATTAATATCACAATTTAAAGAGAAATATAAAATTAACAGACTTATTTTTTTTTAACAGTAGCAAACCCCATGACGGGTTCTACTTAATAGCATGGTACAACACTAACATTAAATCTTAACATACTCGTTCCTTCTCTTGTATCAACTTGATGCATCAGAACTTTACTCCTTGTCTATCTGGCACATCTTCGAATTTGAGATAGCCACTTTTCAATGTTTCCATCAATCTCTGAGTATCTACTACTCGTTATGTCTAAGACAACTCATTCCTTCTACTGTATAATTTTAACAATACAGACAAAGCAAAACAATATAACAAAGAGGTGAGATCACCTACACCAATACTAATATGGCAGCACAGAGATAACACAAACAGCAATATCATACAGATAGATCATACCACAATTATGATCATATCATCAACATTAATCAACTATCATCATCCAATCATTTATCAATTCAATTATCATAAACAATAATTATGATAATGCCCTCAGCATTATCATCATCATCATCTTCCAGGTATTCAAAACAATTGTCATAACCAATATTCCTCAATTAATATATCACACAGATATAAATGCTCAGATTTATGCATATGCACAAAGACTCAGTTTATCAAAAATAACTCCATGGAGGTTTTCACAATTTCGAGAAGAATGCTCTGGTTAATTGTCAGCCTTAGCCTAAAGACAATCTCCCAGTCGTTGAAAAGAATCGTGTTCTTGTCGGGTATCGTCAATGCGTTGCAATGGACTGCATCGCCAAGTGGCACAGGGTACTCACCAACTGTCCACTGGTCGACCGCCGCGCCTCGATGCCCCCAAGATCCATCATAGACCTCACTATCAATTCTCATTCCCTCTTCAATCACAATGGCCATAATAGCTATTAGTTATATTTTTTACAATGCATGAATATATCAGTGCAAGTCCAACCCCAAAGGGCCAAATCTTTTCAATTTCATTTGTTCAATGTAATCATATGCTTCAACGCATATTTTTTCAATGCACGTATAATGCACAAAATCCAATCACAGACATATCTTTCCAATGCATGTATAATGCACCAAATGCCAATCACAGGCAAAACATGTCATTTTCTCACACAGCATCCATATACTGGTTCTACAGTATTTATACTATATTTTCAACAGGAAAATCATATTATCACATTTTTATAGTTATAAAACTCTTTCGTCATGTTTTCACAAAATTGCGCAACATTTCCATTTTGTTTTCATAATTCCAAAATATTTCTGTTACATTTTCACAATACTGCAACTCTTCTGCTGCACCTTTAAATTACGTATTAAATTTTTTAACATTTTTCTCAATTGCATAAAAATATACGTTTCTCAAATCGCGTAATGATTTTTCATCATTTTTAAAACCGCGTAACTTAAAAATCATTCTTTTAAGTCGCATAAAACATTTTTCATCATTCTCAAAATATTTAAAACACTTTCTAAATCACATAACGATTTTTCATCATTTTCACAATCATGTAAAAATATTCTATCACTTTTAAATTACATAGTGATTTTTCAACAGTAGTTCAAATTACGTAAAATATTTAAACGTAATTCAAATCACTTAAAATGTTTCAACGCATCTCCAATTTCGTAGTAATATTTTATCATATTTCAAATTACGTAAAAAATATTTTACTGTATTTCCCAACACTTAGAAATATTTTACTATATTTCAAACCACGTACTTTAAAAATTACGTTTTTAAGATACGTAAATAATTTTTTTCACCACAATTCCATTACAGTAAATATTTCTCATTTCTTCAAAAATTCCATTTCCACTTTTCTCAAAATAATATGACTTTATACTTTATTTAACACATTTTCTTTACTCAAGAAAATCTTTTTCACATTTCTTTACTCAAGAAATCATTTTTCAAAATATAATTCACAAAATCACTTTTCCATTGATATAAATCAACGTTTCAAAACTTAACATTTTCTAACGTACTTCAAAACTCAAAAATAAGTTATACGTTAGTAAATTTTTAAAATATCATTATATTCTCCATTTTTTCCAAATCATTTCCAAATCAACCTTCCTCAAAATAATATAACTTTCTACTTCATTTAATATATCTTCTTACTCAAGAAAATCTTTTTCACAAGTATATTCACAAATTCACAATTCCATTGAATTAAATTAATGTTTCTAACTTTAAAAATTTTACTTCAGACTTTTCTTATAATAATATAATTTCTTACTTTATTCCCTTCTTATTCTTAGTCAAAAATCTTTTCGTTAATATATTTTCTCAAAATCACTTTTTATTGATCTAGTCTTACAAAATCACATTTAGTTGATTTAATTATTGTTTCTAACTTTAAATTTCCTAACATTTTCCAAAGCCCAATAAATAAATTCTACGTTAGTAAATTTAAGTTACAAACGTTTTCTTTTATATTTCTAAATCACTTCTAAAAATTGATTCTCTTTAAAATAATTTGAAGTTCAACACTTTCAATCTTATTTTTCTTTTATTTATGAAAATTCCACTTCAATTAATTGATAACACTTTAATTCCCTTTCTAAAATCCTTATTTGAAAATTCTTGTATTTTATAACATCAAAACATATTTCTAAATTATCAAAACCTTATAGATGGCCATTGAAACCATGAAATATTTATTTTTTCTAACTTAAATAAATTCCATTCTTGTTTCTACAAAAAAAATAAATTCATGAAAACATAACTCTAAACCGTGTGCATTCTTTTTGCAAAACAAACCCTTTTTGTTTATTTTCTTTACTTCTCAAATCATTCAATTTTATCATTCATGAAAATATAATTTTGTGAACACCAAATTGGTTGGTATCTTGGCCAAAAATTTGCTTAAGTTTAAGGACCAAAAATTAACTCCATTGTTCTTGAAAAATTTCAATAGAAATCCAAGTTTTGGAAGCTCAAAACCGTGACCTTCTCTATGGCCTTTAGAGCCAAAATTTCTTGTTTTATCATACTTTCATCATAATATATTCAATATATCTTCATCATGCATATCATAAGCATACCATATAAGCAAATAAAAATCATACTAAGCATGCATACACAAGTAAATCATGCAAAGTATATCAAGCATAGACAAAAATAATCAAAGCACATAACACACACAAATTATTACATGACCATGGATATGAATCCTCACATGGATTCACCATCCATCAAATATAAAATCATCTCTCACCACCATGCTTGGTTGGTGAGATGGATCTCCCTCTTACCTCTTGAAGATCCTCAAAAGCTTCTTGATTTGCTTCTTTTTCCAAGTCCTTCACCACCAAAGGCTTCTCAAATACAAAACAAAATACATAGAAATTAGTATACTAAGCTTGATTAAGAGGAACCATGGATCAAACATGGTTTAGAACATGAAAAAGAGAGAAGAAATGAAGTTTCCTTACACTTCACCTCAAAAACCCTATAACTTGGCTCTTGAAGAAAGTCCATGAAGATGAATAATTTAGAGAAAGTCTCCAACATGAAAGTTGCTTAGAATAAGGTAAGGATTCAAGAAACTAGGTTGTATGAAATTAAAGAGTGACGGAGGAGAGAATTAGAGTGCTTGGCCGAATGGTCTTCTTTTGGGAGGGAGAATGGAGTTTCCTTTGGTTTGTTCTTGAAGCTTAAGTGGAAAAGGTGAAGAAGTGATAATATGAAGTGTAGAAATGAATTTTCTTGGTCTTCCAAAGTGATATTGCCGTAGCATGCATTGGAGAAAAGTGTAAAGTGAAGTTTGAAAAATATGATCATTAATGATCAATAGGAAATGGTCTTGACACTTGGCTATTGTCTTCATCCTTTTCTTTGGCCTAAAAAGCCTATACAAAATTGTCTCCCTTCTTCCTTGCTTCTCCAAACCGTCCCCCCTCTTCATGCACTCCTTAATTAAATAATTAATTTATTTAGTTTCTCTTAAATTAGTTTAGTTAGGATTTTATAACTATATTTTAATTATTTAATTACATTCTTATGGTCATGTCATATTTCTAGATAATTAAATATTTATCTAACTTCTAATTATTTAGCAATTAAATTAGTTCACTTAGTTAATTAAGCTACTAGGATAATTAAGTTAAATTATCTAATTACTTAACTAATTAACCTAGCCACTTTTGTTGACTAAATCCTAACCATAAGATGCATCTTTAAAAATAGAAGGTCAAGATCTTTTTCAAGCCATTATTTGAAGCATTTCTAACCATTGATTAATTCAATGATTAGGATTTAGGTAGACTTTTGATTAGAAGACTCAATCTAGGCCATTGGATCTTTCTCCTTTAAATCCTAGCCCTTAGATGTGTCTCCAAAATAAAAGGTCAAGATTACTCCTTCTTACTTTTAATCCAAGGGTTATAATTAGTCATAGCCTTTTTAGAAGACCAAATCTCCACCATTGATTAAATCCAAATCCAATGGTCATAAATGGTCTTTGTCACTTTTTAAGACTAAATCTCCACCCTTAATCAATTCTAAATCCAATGGTTATAAATGGTCATAACCACTTTATATAACCAATTTTACACCGTTGATTAAATCTACGGTTGATATCGAAGCTTTCCTAACTAAGTTTATTCTCACACCATTGATTAAATTAATGATGATTATCCAATGCTTCTTTATTAATTTTGTTTCTTAACCGTTGATTAAATCAATGGTTAATCTTCAAACTAAGTATTCTCATCTAAGGGTACAAATCAAGTCAAGCCCTCTTTGTTGACTATGCAGTATAATTTTTATTATTTTTATCTACTATAACCCTACAAATAATGTTTTTACTGTATTTTTATCGCCCGATAATTAAATACAATACAAAATATAGTAAAAAAAAATTATAAAAAACTATTTTCAGATTCAGGTTTAGTAAGATCCCCTGTCTCCGTCTAAACAGTACAAATTTTTTTATTCGTAGAAAAATTTTTCACTTTGCGGGATCCACCTAGGCCCATGTTTGGCCACCTGGGCCCACATACACCCCTTGGGCCCACAAACAGTAAAAATTTTCATAATCATCCACAAAAATCACAAATATTAGAAAATACACAAATATCAAATCAGATCACGTAAAATAATTAAAACCTAATGGTAAAAATTAAATTACGTAAAGTTTTCCCCGACCCGAAAATTTTTATTTTCCTAACACGGAGTAAATCACTCAAAACGATCAAATATACTGACAGAATAATCAAAATAATTTTACAGCATCCAAAAATTACTAAATAGTAAAATTCTGTTAACTGTCAAAATTACTGTTTACAAGATAAGAAATTTTGGGGTGTTACACGTGCCGTCTGTAGGAAGAGATAAACTTTTATTCCAATCATCATTGTGGTTAACATGAGGAGAAAGTAAGTCTCTGCCAATCAGCATCACGCCTCTGCTGCACTAAACCAACCTTCTCCACTGTCTCATAACCGTTATCCGACATCTGCTCCACCTCACAAGCTGATCCTAGAACCAGTTGCCACCCAATCGGAACCCAGGCAGGACAGGGTTGAGACTTCATTTACTGGTGAGAATCTCTCCCCTCCGCTTGCGTGAATTCCAGTGAGACAGTGTCTAAATCCATAACGAGCACCTTTTGGAGATGTCGAACAACGGGTATCAGCGTTGCAACGCCTTGGAGCCCATGTGGAGAGTGAAGAAGTTTGATCTCGCCATGCTGAAGCCAATTTCCCGGAGCTATCTAGAGTTGAACTCATCTCTCTAGTTAGACTTCAGGATGAACAGATCCACAACTTGGAAAGAGTTGTTAACCAGGAAACTCAAGATGAGAACCAATCTCCAAGAAGAAATCATAATAATCGAAGGGACAGAGCCTTTGACGAGGACCGCCTCCCAAAAAACTCTAGGTTTGTGAAACTAGTTAAGAACACTGAAGTCGCTGCTCAGAGAAGACAAGAGCAGAACCTCAGAGTAAGGAGCTCGGTTTCATAAAACCAACCCTTCTCTGACAAGCTGATGGCCTACGAGATCCCTAGGCACTTCAAATACCCCATAAATATTGAAGCCTACAATAGGACCACAGATCCTCAGGAGCATCTGGATGTATATGTCCTTGCTCTCTTATTTGTTGGAGAAGATGACCCTTTCATGTGTCGTGCTTTCCCACTGTCTTTAAATAAAGCCGCCTTGAGATGGTTCACTATCCTAACTCCTAAGTCTGTGGTTAACTGGGAAGGCTTGTCATTATGATTTTTGCTGCACTTCACCACCAGCAAACTATAGCTGAAATCCATTCCATGCCTTTCCCAGATTAAACAAGGATAGGAGAAGTCTCTTCAAGACTTTTTATCCCGATTTAACAAAGATATGTCAACAGTAAATACTATGATGAAAGGCTCGGATTGCACTACTTAAGGGAAAGACTCAGCCTTGGGCCTTTTTCATTCTCTCTGTTCAAGAAGGAGTCCAAGGCAATGGACGAGTTCCATGCCCGTGCTGACAAATACATCAACGTTGAAGATGTTCTTAAGGCCAGGAAGCATCTTGAGAAAAGAGAAGATGCTAAGCCTAAGTTCGGAAGGCTATCAAACCAATAGAGCTAGAATTCAAAACCACATTTCAAAGGAAAGTATGGAAACAACATTCCCTTCAATGCACCACGAGCTTAGATCTACTAAGAGGTCATGAACACCTAGTTCAAAGACATGTAGAGACCTCCTCCTTTAAAGAAGCATGTGCAGAGGGACAAATCCAAACACTGTTCATGGCATGACAGCCATGGTCATAACACGGAGGATTGCATCAACTTCCAAGATGCCATCAAGTCTCTCATCCGGGATGGGCGCTTGGGCTGCTATATGCGCTAATCTCAAAAAAATAATCAAAGAGGAGGACAAAACTATAGGAAACAAAGCTATAGTGCTTGAAGAAGTCTATCTCCGCCTTACTAGAGAAGACACTCTCCAGTCTGGAACGATAATCCCGACGCAAGCTCATCTCAGGGCAATGCCCAAAACAAAGATATGGCACAACCCCAGGATAACAATCATGAAGACAACCACTGTCACGTCAAAGTAAACCAGAAAATAAACACTATCTCGGGATGTATTGCAGATAGCGGTGATTTTGGAAACGCTAGGAAGAAAGCTCTCAGGGCTGTGCTGAGCGTAGCATCCCTCTCAGGAACTAAGTCTGGCAGTGACACAAGAAAAACCCCACCAATTTCATTCTTTGACGAGGATTATAGAAACACAATCCTAAATCATGATGACCCCATGGTCATCTCGAGGATAATTACAAACGCCAAGGTCTGCATGATATTTGTTGACTAAGGGAGCTCAACTGATATCATGTTCCTAGACTTGTTTGAAAAGCTAGGATTATCAAAAGAAGAACTAATCCCATACACCAGCGAGTTGATCAGATTCATAGAAGACAAGATCACCCCGGTTGGGTACATTGAGACCTACTTGACTTTGGGAAAAGATTCCGTCTTCAAAAATATCAAGGTTAAGTTCTTAGTGGTTGACTTTCCTTCGACCTATAACGTCATATTAGGTTGCTCATCACTTAATGCCTTTGGGACTGTGCAGCAAGACAAGGTCATGATAGTCAAAAGAGACCAAACCATGGTGATGAAATACTACAACGAAAGCCTAAGAATTTTCAAAAAACCTTGGGCCGCAGACCAACATAGTGATTTGACCCTCGTCACTACGAACAACGTTAACATCCTCTTGACGGTTTTACGATTTGCAAGGCAAAAACCAACTTTTCTATATTTTGGTAGTAAACCTCGGGGCTTTGCAAAACTTTGCTTATGAAATAAACTGGCTTTTGGGGCCTTAATCCCTTTGTTTGTTAACAAGATTCCCAGGAATTTTCCAACTTAGGCCCCAAAGGCACACTTTTCTAGGTTGAACCTCAGCTGTGAGAAAACTTCCTTGAGGTCATTCACATGGTCTCCTATGTTTGAGGTTTTACGATCATGTCATCAATGTACACCTCCATGATCTTGCCCACCTGGTCTTCAAATACCTTGTTCATCATATGTTGGTAAGTTGATCTAGCATTTTTTAGGCCAAAGGACATCACCTTGTAACAATAGCTTGCCCTTTCAATGATGAAAGTTGTATTCTCTTCATCCTTTTGATGCATTGAGATCTGGTTATACCTTGAATATACGTCCATAAAAGAAAGAAATTGGTAACCAGAAGATCTATCCATTAACTTATCAATATTGGGTAATGGGTAAGAATCCTTGGGGAAGGCTTTATTGAGGTCCATATTGTCCACTCACATACGCCACTTCCCCAAGGATTTCTTAACCAAAAGCACATTGGAAGGCCAAGTAGTATAGGATACTTCCTTGATGAATCTCGTTTTCAAGAGCTCTTTCGCCTGATCTTTTATCACCTTTTGGCGCTTAGGCCCTACTTTGCTTTTTCTTTAAGCAACTGGGTTGGCATTTAGGTTTATGGATAGCTTGTGACATATGAAGTTGGGGTCGAGGTCAAGCATGTTGTAACATCATCTTTTAGCATGTTAGATTAGTTTATGGTTACAAATGTAGCATAACACTTATTTAATATGTCTGTTAAATTTTGTAGTAAACTAAGTTAGTTCAGACACTTTATTACAACTCAAAGTGTGAAAAGTGGCTTAAAATGACTCAGATAGTAGCATAAATAGCTAAACTGAGGAAAATGAATTTAGAGAATTTGTTTCTAAGTCACAAATAGGTATAAGAGAATATAATTGAAATTTGAGAATAATCAGAGTCAGTTTAGTATTTTTAGGCATACTGGTTGTGCATTTAATGCCTAATTGACTAGTAGCAAATATGAAAAAATATGATAATAGTGAAACAATATTTTTAATGAATTTTAATATTTATTTTAAAGTTGTTGGAAGCTGAAAAACTTGATTTAGCTAAATATAAGTGTTCTTAGCAGATCAGGAAGTATCAGTTGAATACTTAAGTGAACAAGGTTGTAAACAAGAAGTCTCTTTTATTGACTTTGCTACCTAATATTTTCACATCATTCCTATCTCATTTTTTCACGGTTGAACTTAGCAGCCACAACAAAGGGAGAAAACAAAGAAAGGAAATAGGAGGAAGAAGAGAAGAAGAAGAAGGAATCAAAAGGGGAAGCAAAGGTAGCACAGCTACCATCACCAAGAACTTAAGGTAGGGGTTTTCTAACCTTCAATCTCACATTTTCTTCATTCTTTCTATTAATCAAAGTTAGGTCATTAGATGGAGAAAATATGTTTAAAAGAGTGGAAATATGTTTTATTTGTTTGAATCTTGTTGTCTTTGATTGAAATTAGCTATCATTGATTAATGAGAGCAGGAGAATTGAATTGGACATTAGATATGGTCAATTAGTCCCTAAAGTGGAAACTTAGGCCATGAACAAGTTTGTAGGTGAATTTGAGAATTAATCCAAGTTTAAGTGAGCTAATAAGTTGTAAAAGTGTTACAACATATTTAGGAAGTGTTGGTGAAGCTAGAATTCACCTAGGACCCAACTTTAGATCATGGGAAGTGAATTTAGGTCAATGAAACAATGTAGAATAGTGATTTTTTGTAGAATTTTGTAGAAAACCACCTGCGCACCGCGGTGTGACAAATCCACACCGAGGCTTGCGTGCATTCTGCATAGCACTCGAGAGCAGCACGTTGTGGTGTGAGATGCACCACATCGACGCGTGTGGGACAGAGAGCTGCGCGCCGCGGCGTGAGTGATGTCGTGCCGCGGGGTGAGTTCCATAAATTTTCAAAGATGATATTCTTGATGTTTTGAGGTTCTCTACTAGTTGAGATCATTTATATATGCTTTCTTAAGTGTAGTAAGACACTTTTAGAGATATTTCAGAAATGGAATAACCACCTAGCATATAAGAACAAGTTTGAGTTTTCTAAGCTTTTCTAGAGTTAAGAATCACTTGAAATATTAATTAAGAGTTAGTTCCTATACTGGTTATAGTGGAGCCATAGAATGATTATCTTAATTAAGGGAGTGAGTCAAGCCCCTTAACCTTGCAAAGTAGTGAATAAAACTCTTTGTTAAAGAGGTAATTGTGAGAAGTAAATGTCAGAATAACATTTTGCCTAGGACAAAGAAGTGAGCTAAACTATTTGTCAAGTAACATAAGGAATATGATTAATCTTATGTAGTGTAGTGAAGTGAGTTAAACTTACCAACACGGGCCTTGGGATGAGTTAAGTCCTAAGTTAGGCAATGAGGCGAGATAAGCAATTTACCAAGTTTAGTTGATGTTACATGGTTGTATGAGCGATAATGTAATATCGAGATTACATTGTGTTTTTATACATTATACAATTGTATGGGCGATTGTATAATGTTGTTATTAATTATGTGCAATTTATGTTAGTGAATGCCATGTGATACATGTATGTTACTGTGAATTTTTATGTTATTACTCTTTTCTGTGTTTCCATGGTAAAAGTAGGTCCAGACCCTTATAAGAGGGTGACACAACTGAAGAAGGAGCAATAAAACTAGTTAGTATTTAATTTTTGTTGGTGAACAACTCGTGTATAATGTACTTTGAGTTGTAGTTTTCTATAGTTTGTTGTTATATATATGACACTATGCCTTTGAGGCTTTTGATGTATATATATTTATGACATACTTTTATCGTGGCTCCCATATTTAATTATTTAATTATATGAGATTAGACTAATAGTAATAGTAGTAGTAACATGTTTAATGCTAATTATCTTTATATAAATAGTTATATCGAGATATTCGTATTAGGGTGTTACACATATTAGCTAACGTTTAGGTAAAAAGGTCTCTGTTCAACTAAAGGAACTCTGTCGACTTCCTCCGTTCTCCCTTAAGGAGGTTAGCTTATTGACTATTGACCATTGAAGAATTATTTTGATGATAACAAACTTGAAGATGATAGCAAGATCAAGTCCAAGACCTTCAAGAATAGCTTTAGGACTTAGATCATTGTGTAAAGATAAAAATGAGTTCACACTTAAGCTCTAAACTTGTTTTTCAAAGAACCCAAATAGCACACATGATTTCAATGCTTGAAAATGATTTTTGGTTTCCTAAGATATAACATTTAAGTGCTTAAAAACTTGTTGGATCTTTAGGAAACAATTGGCAAAGTTTTAAAAAGCTATTTAAAAGTGATTTCAAATAAGCTTTTTCGAATAAGGGTTTCCTTATTCGAATAACAAAAGTCAGAAAGCCAAGTTTGCTTTTTGATTAAGCTTTATTCGAATAACCCATGGTGTTATTCGAATAACAGCTTAAAAACAAGCCTTCGCGCCTTTCGTTTTAAAAAGTTTATTCAAATAACATATAGGCTATTCGAATAACAAAGTTTTTCTAAAACTGTTTTTAAAAAGTCCTTATTCAAATAACTATAGAATAACGAGTTACAGAACCATTTTGCATTGTGCTATTTGAAGTGTTATTCAAATAACATATATGTTATTCGAATAAACATGAATAGTAAAAACATAAATAAAATGGCTAGTTGATGGCATTTAATGCTCCAACAACCCCCCAATGATTCTTAAATTCATTGGGCTATAAATACAAGTTGTTGGGTATTAAAGACAAGTAGAAAATCAATCTAAAATGAGTTGTTGAGCATTAATACAAGTTATTACATCCATCTTCATTAAATCTCAGTTTTGAGCTTAAAGTGTGATTAATCCTTTATACTCATTGAGCTTTAATTTGTGTATATGCTCTTTGAGTGAGCTAAATTCATTTCTATTCATCTGTAAACATTTGAGAGGGTGGAGGATCCCTTAAGAAACTAAGAGGCTTCTACACAAAAGGTGGATGATCCTTGAAGTGTAGGAAGAACTCAACTATTGTAAAGGGTTTATCAAGCACCTTGTGAAGCTTAATTATAGTGGAAACTCTTGGGTGAATGATCCTAGGGATTGGACGTAGATCACAAGGATGATTGAACCACTATAAATCTCTGTGTATAAATCTTCTCAACCCTTATCTCTTTACATTCAAGCTTATTTATTACTTTTGCATACTTACTGCTTGTTCTTCTACTCATTCATTCTATTTAAGCTTGTGTATTGTCATAAATCCATTCAACTCAAAGAAAATAGCTTCAAAGAAAATTAAATGGGACTTGTTTATGAAAAGTTTTAAAATGCTCAATTCACCCCCCTCTTGAGTATTGAAACCACTTAGTAACAAGTGGTAATAGCTTCAAAGAAAATTAAATGGGGCTTGTTTGTGAAAAGTTTTAAAATACTCAATTCACCCCTATCTTGAGTCTTGAAGCCACATGGTAACAAGTGGTATCAGAGTTAGACTCTTGTTTAAAGAGCTTAACAGCTTCAAGAGGAGTGATGACTTCTTTTCAAAATGTTTTACCTGAAGATGCTTCAATTAATAGGCCCCCAGCTTATAATGGCACCAATTATACTTATTGAAAAGAAAGAATGAAAATTTTCATTGAAGTTATTGACCTTGATATTTGGGATGTCATTGAAAATGGTCTTTTTGTTCCTACCAAGTTTGTTAATGGTAGAGAAGTTGAAAAACTAATAGCTGAATGAATAGATAATTATAAAAAGAGAGTGCAATATAATGCTGAGCCAAGAACATCATCACTAGTGCTCTAGGGAATAATGAGTAATTTCATATTTTTAATTACAAAACAATACAAGAAATGTGGGATGCTCTTCAAGTCACCCATGAGGGAACTAGTGAGGTGAAGAGGGTTATAATAAACACTCTCATACATGAATATAAATTATTTAGAATGAATCATGGTGAGAGCATACAAGATATGCAAAAGCGATTTACTCACATAGTTAATCATCTTGCCTCATTGGGAAAAAAGTTTCCAAATGAAGATTTGATTAACAAAGTTTTGATATGTCTAAGCAGAGAATGGTAGCCTAAGGTGATTGCCATTGCTGAATCAAGGAACTTTGTAACCATGACTCTCCTAACACTCTTTGGGAAATTACAAGAGCATGAAATGAAATTATCAAGGCTTCAACAAAATGAAGATGTTGATAAAAAGAAGAAAGGGCTAGCACTCAAAGCCTCCTCATCCCACATTGATGAAGATGAGGAAAAGAACTTGGAGATGAATGAAGAAACCTTCAACCTTTTGGTTAAAAGATTCAAAAGGTTTCTAAAGAAGAAAAGAAATGGGAAAAGACCACATTTCCCTCCAAAGAAGAACTATGTAAAGGGTGAAAGTTCCATTCTAACTCCTCCCACTTGCTTTGGATATGGGAAACCTGGCCATATGAAGATGGACTACCCTCTAGGCCAAAAGAAAGGAAAAATTTTGAAAGAAGTCCCAACAAAGAGAGCAAAGGGAGAATAGCACATGTGGCATGGGAGGACAATGACATGAACTCCTCGAATAAATCGAAAGATGAAGTAGCCAACCTTTGTCTCATGACCAAGAATGATCTTAAGGTAGATTTTCAAACGCTTGAATCCCAACACTCTTATGTTGAATTGCAAGAAGCCTTTGAGGAGTTGCATGAAGAGTCCTTGAGGCTTGTAAAAATGGTTTCATTGTCAAAGAAAACAATTTCCTTTCTTGAGAGTCAAATTTCTATTTTAAACAAAGAAGTAGAGGAATTGAAATTAGAAAATGGAACTCTTGGGCTAATTGATACAAATTCCACATGCACTACTTGCTTTACACATAAGGATGCCCCATCTTCATCTTCTTCATGTAGTTCATGCTTATCCTTAGAAAAAGAAGTTGAAGATTTAAAAAATACTCTTTCTAAATTCACTTTTGGTAGAGAAAACTTGAATATCATACTTGGAAAACAAAAGATGTGTGTTTGATAAAATCAGATTGGGTTACAATCCTAAGAAACAACAAAAATTTTATAAGAACTTCTTTGTTTTTTCAAGTATGTCAAGTATAACATGCTTTCATTGTGGTAGAAAAGGACATAGTGCATCTACATGTAGAATTAGGAAGCAATCACATGTTGGGAAAAAGAAAATATGGGTTCCAAAGAGCTCATTGCCCAAAACTAACACTTAAGGACCCAAAAAAGTTTGGGTACCTAAAATCATAATTCGAACATGTTTTGTAGGTGTGCTTGAAAGCCAATAGTTCAAATTGGTACCTTGATAGTAGTTGCTCCAAGTACATGACAGGTGATGGTTCCAAGTTCTCCTTTCTCGCTCCCAAAAAACATGGTCATGTCACATATGAGGACAAGAATAAAGGAAGGATCCTTGAAGTTAGAAAAGTTAGTAAGAATCCATCTACTTCAATTGATAATGTATTGTATATAAAATGACTTAAATATAACTTGCTAAGTATAAGTCAATTGTGTGACAAAAGAAATAGAGTTATCTTTGACTCTAATTGTTGCATAATTGAAGGTAAATATGATAAATAAGTTAAGTTTATTGGTTATAGAGTTGATAACATATATATGATTAACCTTGATGATATTACCTCTTAAGATGCTAGATGTCTTATGAGTAAAGAGAGTGATTCATGACTATGATACAGAAGAATTGTCTATATTCACATGGATCACCTAAACAAACTTGTTTCTAAAAAATTAGTAATTAGTCTTTCAAAGCTCAATTTTGAGAAAAATAAACTTTGTGATGCATGTCAAAAGAGTAAACAAGTAAAGGTCTTTTTCAAAGTTAAAAATATTATTTCTACTACTAAATCTTTATAACTTTTGTACATGGATCTTTTTGGACCATCAAGAACTATGACCTTTGGGGGTAATTACTATGCTTTTGTGATTGCAGATGATTACTCTAGATATACATGGACTCTATTCCTTGCTCATAAGAATGATGTCTTTCATGCATTTAGAAAACTTGCAAAGGTTATTAAAATGAGAAAAATTGTAGATTGCATCCATAAGAAGTTATCATGGTGGGAAATTTGAAAACCAAGAGTTTGAAATATTTTGCAATGAAAATATAATTGAACATAATTTTTTTGCTCCTAAAACTCCACAACAAAATGGAGTGGTTGAAAGGAAAATTAGATCTTTAGAGGAGTTAGCAAGAACTATGCTCAATAAAACAAATCTTCCTAAGTATTTTTGGGTGGATGCTGTAAGTACTGCTTGTTATGTTATGAATAAGGCTTTAATAAGGCTAATTTTAAAGAAAAGTTAATAAACACGATTTTTATACATTAGTTAACTATCATATTTAGCTTATTAGACCTCTTATATACTTAATTGATTAATTTTGACCACAATTTATAAGTTTGGAATCAAATTGGGCTTAATTGATTTTTTCAACATTATTAGGATTTTACATTATTTCTGTATTTCGTCCATATCATGAGTTTTAGATGTCTAATAATTATGAATTTTACCTTTTAGGAAAGCTGAGAGAAAGTTTTATAACTTTCATGAAGAGCCCAGAACTGAATCGGATATCTAGTGGACCAAATTAGGCTTGGAATTTAGAACTTGGGTTCTGTAACTCGAGCAGTGTGCACTAATTGGTGCATAATTCGGGCTAGATGTGTGATATAGACCTGACACTAATGACATTAGAAATCTAAAACATAGATCTTCAATTTTTATGAGATCACAAAGTGAAAATACAACATTTTGATAGTGTTTCACCCCTGTGAATTCGGTTGATGGGATCAGAGACCTGTTAAGAGTGAATTAGACATAACTTTCTCATCTAAAGCCCAAATTAAGTGATTTCAGTGGCCAGGGAAAGCTAAGAGGCTGAAAATTAACTTTAACCTAGGGAAAAATTAGGATTCTTAATTTAGTTATTTTGTTATAAAGAGGGGAGTTGAGATAGATAGAAACCCAAACCATTTTTACTTGATTCTTCTACCTAGAGTTTTCTCCTTTCTTTTTCAAACTGTGTGTGGTAGCCATGGAGAGCTAAACATCTGAGAACAATCCAAGAATCTTGAGGAAATTCTGATTTAGCTTTGAAGTTTTGTTCCTAATTTTGATTTTGAATTGAATTAATTATCTTCTTCTTCTCTTGATTTGGATTTTGAATTTCATGATTAGAGATTTCTGTTGTGTGATGTAATTTGATTAAATCATTAATCCTAATTAAGATTTGTGATTAAATTATGATTAATTAATTATGATTTAGTCACATGAATTGAAGAAGGTTAGGTTGGCAGATTTGTTAATCTAGGTTAATTAAATTTTGGTTGTTAAACTAACATAGATTGCATGATTCTAGCGATTGCGGATTTATGAATTGTTTGTTAGTTAAATTCTAGGTGATTATCTAGTGTTGAATTCTATGTGTTTGATACAGAGATTTCAGTCAATTATAGATTAACTAATTAATTCAATCCAGATACATGTTTAGTGATCGATGACAAGCCAACTAGATATCTGATGGTTTCTTAGATTGGTTGCTTTGCAATTTGATTTTCTTTCTTATATTTAATTATTATGTTTACATTCTGCATACACAATCCCCCTTGTGTGATCTTGTTTTAGTTTGATTGGTATCTTGATCCTCAAGGAACGACTCGGTTGACTACCTTATACTACAAGTTATTGGTAGAATTAGAATATTATTATTTAGTTGAACTCGAAACTCAAATCAAATTTGGCGCCATTTTTGGGGATCATTAGGTGCTAATTAATCATTTCAAGACTCTAACTAACCCTTTAACCTCTTTTCTTCTTTGTTTTAGTGGTTTTCAGGTGAAGACAAGTGATTTCAGGTTAATTTCCAGACTTCTGTATGGAATTTTGTGCTTAGAATGACCTGTAACTTAGTCAGTTGAAGGAAAATGGCATTTTAACAAGGTCATTCAGATTTTGCTCAAATTCTATCGTTTAGACCACTTTTTTTAATTTTTTAAAATTTTTATTACATTTTTTTAGTTTCATTTTTGTGTAGTTTTCATGTTGTGGTGGTCCCATAATTTTTAAAAATCTTTAGATATAGTTTCTGTTGAGTTTTTGTGTGATTTTTACCACTACTTTGTGTTTTTGTGTTTTGAGTCAGTTTTGAATCCCTATAGTGCTATCTGATACATGACTAAGTCTTCTGATACTCATATACTTGATATTGATCCTGAAATTGAAAGAACTTTGCATGTATTGAATAGGAATAGTAGGATTAGTGAAAGCATAACATCTGAGGTTGAGACTGACATTGATTTTGAAACTGAAGGTGAGCATATAGATTATACTACACCCATGGCTGATAACACTACACCTGATAACACTACACCTATAACTGATAACATATAAAATAGGACTTTAAAGGAACTAGCTGCACCTGATGTGAACTATCAACGATTGTGCATTCAATATCCTGATTTGGATGCTAATTTTGAACTTAAATCTGGTTTAATTCACTTGTTGCCTAAGTTTCATGGCCTTGCAGGAGAGGACCCTCACAAGCACTTAAAGGAGTTCCATATGGTCTGTTCCACCATGAAACCACAAGGAATTGTAGAGGAACACATCAAGCTGAGAGCATTTCTCTTTTCATTAGATGGTGTAGCCAAGGACTAGTTATACTTACTACTTGCAACCATGAGCTATTACTAGTTGTAATGACATTAAGAGAGTTTTTTTGGAGAAGTTTTTCCCTACTTCAAGAGCTGCTGCAATCAGAAAGGATATATGTGGGATCAGACAGATGAGTGGTGAGACCTTGTATGAATACAGGGAGAGATTCAAGAAATTGTGCTCAAGTTGTCCCTACCACCAGATCAGTGATCACTTATTAATTCAGTACTTTTATGAGGGCTTATTGCCTATGGATAGGAGCATGATTGATGCTACTAGTGGAGATGCATTGGTTGATAAAACTCCAGCTGCTGCTAGAGACTTGAATGCAAATATGGCTTCAAATTCCCTGCAGTTTGGTACTAGAATGATAACTCAAACCAGAGGAGTCAATGAAGTTCAGGTTTCTAATGCTGATAAACAGAGAATGGAGCATAAAGTTAATGAGCTAACTTCCTTGGTGAGACAATTGACACTGGGACAACAATTACCTGTGCAGGGGCCTACAAAAGTGTGTGGCATTTGTTCTTGTCCTTCACATTCATATCCCATAGATGCATGCCCTACACTTCAGGATGGTGGTTCTGTTTTTCTTGATCAATCTATTACTACAGCAGGTGTCTTTCCTGGTAAATCACAATATCAGTAGCAGCCTAAATATGATCCATTCTCCAACACATATAACCCTGGCTAGAGAGAACATCCAAATATGAGATACATCAATGCAGCCTCACAACAGCAACAACCATTGCAATACAAATAGCCCTTCCAACAGCCAATGAGACAGCAGTAGTTTCAACCCCAAGCTGGACTAAGTAGACAATTCTAGTAGCCTATGCAATAACCAAGTCTAGCAGCCACAAAATTGAGCCTTTATTTGAGGATTTGGTGAACAGATGGCCACAAATAACATTCAGTTCCAATAGGGGACAGAGACCACCATACAAAATTTAGAAACTCAAATTGGACAATTAGCCTTTAAATTGAGTCAGCTGCAAGCCCAAGGTTCTAGACAACTCCCTTCCCAAACAATTCCCAATCCAAAGTGAAATGTGAGTGCCATTATGCTGAGGTCTGAAAAATTTGTAGAAGCATCACCTGAACCTCAACCAGTAAGCAAGCATCAACTAGCAAAAGAAATAGTTTCTGATGAACCAGCCCAAAAATCTGAGGGTAAGAAAAAATTAGTTATTGCTGATGAACAGTAGCAGCATGTAGCTGCTCTTCCCTTTCCACAGAGAGCCATTGAGACAAAAAAAATACATAAGGTTGAGAAGGACAGAGAGTGCATTGAGACTTTCAGGAAAGTAGAAGTCAATATTTCGTTATTGGAAGCTATCAAGCAGATACCGAAGTATGCCAAGTTCTTGAAAAAACTATGTACACACAAGAAGCGGCTAAAGGGCAGTGAGAGAATCAACATGGGACAAAATGTTTCAGCCCTCATCCAACCTATGCCACAGAAGTGTAAGGATCTTGAGACTTTTACAATTCCTTACCTAATAGGAAATTACATATTTCAGTATGTCATGCTAGACTTAGGTACTTCTATTAATGTGATGCCTATGTCTATTTCTAACTCCCTTGAACTTGGTCCTTTGCAGTCTACATGTGTGGTGATCCAGCTAGCTAATAGGAGTAATGCTTACCCAGCTAGTTTGGTGGAGGATGTGTTAGTTCGGGTGAATGAGCTGATATTCCCAATTGACTTCTACATTTTGGAAATGGAGGGAGATTCATCATCCAGCAATGCTCCACTCATTTTAGGGAGACCTTTCCTCAAAATAGCATGGATAAAAGATTGATGTGCATGCAAGAGTTCTTTCCATAGAGTTTAGAGATTCCATTGTGAGGTTTAATATTATTGATGCTATGAAACACCCCATAGAAGAACATTTTATCTTTTATATTGATTTAATTAATGATTTATTGATATTTCATATACTGACTTGTGTGAGGAGTTTCCTAAGATTGCTGATTTTGATGATTCTATGTGCGATGATTTGTGTACTTGTTGTGATGGTGATAAGTTATGTTCTGTGTGTTCTAATTTTTTTGTATTTTTAGGATATGATGAGTCTATTCATGTGTTAGAAAATTATGCAACGGATGATATATATGTAGAAGTTCAAGCAGTAGAAGCAGAGCAGCAGCAACCTATTATATTATTACCTTATATAGTGCAGCCACCGAAATTAGAGTTGAAGTCGTTACCTGAGCACCTAAAATATGCATATTTGGCAGATAATGAGCAGTTTATGGTGATTGTAGCTAGAAACCTCACTACTGAATAGGAGGCGAGATTGTTACAGGTTTTGAGAAAGAATAAGAGGGCGATCAGATGGACACTGGCGGATATTCCTGGCATTAGCCCTTCCACATGCATGCACAGAATTTTACTCGAGGATAGAGCTAAACCAATAAGACAGCCCCAGAGGAGATTGAATCCTCTAATTTTGGATGTAGTGAAAAAAAATAGGTGACTAAGCTACTGCAGGCTAGCATTATCTATCCCATCTTTGACTGTTAATGGGTGAGCCTGGTACAAGTTGTCCCCAAGAAATATGGAGTGACAGTTGTGGCTAATCGGAAGAATGAGTTGATTCCTACCAGGTATAGAATAACTGGAGAGTCTATATTGATTACAGAAGGCTTAATCGGGCTACTCGAAAGGATCATTACCCTCTTCCATTTATTAACTAGATGTTGGAGCAGTTGATTGGTAAGTCACACTATTGCTTCTTAGATAGTTACAATGGATACTTCCAGATCCACATTGCATCCAAAAATCAAGAGAAGACCACATTTACCTGTCCCTTTGGCACCTTTGCTTACAAACGGATGCCCTTTGGCTTTTGCAATGTCCCTGGCACCTTCCAACAGTGTATGGTGAGCATCTTTTCAGACTTTTTAGAAGAGTGCATGGAGGTATTCATGGATGATTTTACTATTTATGGCTCTTCTTTTGATTCTTGTTTGGATAGTTTGGATAAGGTACTGCATAGATGCATTAAAACTAACTTTGTTTTAAATTTTAAAAAATGTCATTTCATGGTAGCACAAGGTATAGTTTAGGCCATGTAGTCTCTAGTAAGGGCATTGAAGTAGATCTTATTAAAATAGATGTCATTACCTGTTTATCTTATCCCATATGCATGCGGGATGTGCGTTCTTTTTTGGGACATGCAAGTTTTTATAGGTGCTTCATCCTAGATTTTAGCAGGATCGTCCTTCCACTATCTAATTTACTGCAAAAGTATGTGGAGTTCGTCTTTGACCAAAAATGTCAAGAAGCTTTTGATCATTTGAAGAAAGCATTGACTAGTACTCCTATCATCCAGCCTGTTGACTAGATACTTTTATTTGAGCTTATGTGTGATGCCTCCAATTATGCAGTGGGAGCTGTTCTAGCATAAAGAGTAGGGAGGGATTCTCATGTGATCTACTTGTTGGGAATTGCGGATACATCATGCAGCGAAAAACAGGGATTCCCACCGAGGATCCATGCAAAAAAGTCACAATCTGAGTTTTTAAATGATTTACCTCTTGAAGCATGAATCACCAATACCGTAATAGAAATGATGTCTCTGCGGTATCCACACGAACAGACTCACGAACGTCCAACGTCCGCAAAGAGGAGCCTCACGTCTCTCACACAGTGCTAGCTGCGAAGAGAAGAGAAGAAACCTATCGCTCTCTCGCTCACTTTTCTGTAGGTGCAGCTAGGGTTCTTAAATTGTGTCTATTAGTAGCCCCTTAGCAGTACTATTTATAATAGTGACTACCTTAAGTGAGTGTGAGTAGCAGCAGTAAGGTAAGCTGTGCAACCTAGACCCATATGTTATGAGTCTGACCTATATTTGAATCCGAGTCCAACTTGGATCCATTGCTCTAATTTTAGTCTGCTCTATGTGTGTGACCCTGTAGATTCTTATTACGTTAGCAATAATATTAAAATCTCATTTTAATATTACAAGCAGTGAGCAGTATCTAGTAACACATCGCTGCTACCCAAGTAATAAGAATATCAGTGATTTGACATAACCTTTCCGTGACCAATGTTTCCGTATCGTTTAGTCCCTTTGTCAAGATATCTAGATTGAACACAAGGCATGGAATGCGTCACCCTTGTATAGTCCAATCTTTCATTTCCTGATACTCGAGTAGACTTTGTAATAACAAATGAGACCAATATCTCATATTGACTCATTTGAGTATGGCCATGCATTTCGCAGTCTCACTCAATCAGGGGGCCCGAAGATATCGCTCCTGTTATGTAGGAGTGACAAATTCCATCTAGGTCACTCATATCTCTCTGCATGATTTGCGGTATGTCTAATAACTAACTTTATAATTACCTTGTTACAGATGACGTTTGATGGCATTAAAACACACAACTCCTCATGTAGGAATCGTAGTGATTTCAGGTCAAAGGACCACAAACACCATTGTCACTATGAGAATCGCTTATGACACTCACGTAATGATCCATGTAGCGTTCTCATGGTGGGTCAGTCCAATATATCATTACTCTAATGTGTACCCATGTGAAGACTTGATATCTCATATCCATGACCCGTGAGATGTGGTCATCAGTTTATGCACATACTAGTCTCAATGTATTATTGTTGTCCTAATTAACAATAATACTTGACTAGGGACATTTAAGAATAGTGTTGTAACCGAAAGGATCTCATGATCAAGTCATCCACTCGATAACCTATGGCATCAAACTTACTATTCTAAGGACTTTATTATGTTTATAAAAAAAGAACACAATAAATGAAATGCTTCATATATAAAATAGCATAATAGAATGTATGTAAATACAGAAAATGTATTGGCCTCTAGGGCATACACCAACACTACTATGCCTCCAGAACTTTGGAAGTTGCTCAAGCCAACTACACAACTACAGAAAAAGAACTCTTAGCCATTATATTTGCTTTAGAAAAATTTAGATCATATATGCTTGGTTCTAAAGTAGTTGTGTTTTCTGATCATGCAATGCTAAAGTTTCTTCTGAAGAAACCCGAAGCGAAACCACGATTAATTAGGTGGATGCTACTGCTTTAGGAGTTTGATATTGAAATCCGGGATAAGAGTGGAACGAAAAACCTAGTGGCTGATCATTTGAGTAGAATTGAGAAAGCTTTAGAGCTTCTGGCCATCCATGACTCCTTCCCAAATGAGCAGCTTTTATAACTACAAGGTAAAGTTACCTCTCCTTAGTTTGCTGACTTAGTTAGTTACTTGGTTGCTAGTGCATTACCTGCATATTTCACTAGGGCTCAAATTGATAAGTTAAAGAATGATTCTAAGTATTATATGTGGGATGATCCTCATCGGTGAAGATTTTGTAGTGACCAAGTGATTAGGAGATGCATACCTAATCATGAGTATGATTTTGTTCTTCGCTTTTGTCATGCATTTGCAAGTGGTGGACATTTTGAACCTAAACGTATAGATAGAAAAGTCTTGGATTGTGGTTTATATTGGCCTACCTTATTTCATGATGCATTCTTATTCTGTAAGTCTTGTGAACAATGCCAGAGAACAGGGAACATTTCTCGCAGGAATGAGATGCCCCAGAAACCTTTGTTATTTTGTGAGATTTTTTATGTATAGGGTATTGATTTTATGAGACCTTTTCTTATTTCTTTTGGTTTTGTTTACATTTTGCTGGCTGTGGATTATGTATCTAAGTTGGTGGAGGCAAAAGTCACTCGGACTGATGATTCCAAAGTTGTTGTGGATTTTGTTAGATCACAGATTTTTTGCAGGTTTGGAGTCCCGAGGGCCATCATCAGTGATTAGGGTTCGCATTTCTATAATTGAAGCATGGAGGCTTGATGAAGAAGTATGAAGTCATGCACAAAATTTCTGCACTTTACCACCCCCAGACTAATGGGCAAGTTGAGGTTTCCAACAGAGAGATCAAGTAGATACTTCAAAAGATAGTCTAACCTAACAGAAAGGACTGGAGCAAGAAGCTTAAAGATGCTTTATGGGCTTATCAGACTGCCTATAAGATACTAATTGGGATGTCTCCTTATCATATTATCTTTGGCAAGGCATGCCACCTGCTGGTGGAAATTAAGCATCGCGCATTTTGGGCGGTGAAGAGGTGCAACTTGGACTAAGACCAAGCGGGCGTGGAAAGGAAGCTACAGTTGCAAGTATTGGAGGAGATCCGCTTGGAGGCATATGAAAGTTCTAAACTTTATAAAGAGAAGACCAAAGCCTTCCATGAAAATATGATTATGAGAAAAATATTTGAGATTAGTTAAAAAGTGCTTTTATGTAATTCTCGTCTTAAATTAATGCCCGAAAAATTGAGATCTAGGTGGGAATGTCCTTTTGTTGTTACTAATGTTTTTCCTTATGGTGTAGTTGAGCTTTAAGATGTGACTACAAAGAGGAGCTTCAAGGCTAATGGGCATAGACTCAAGTACTTTTATGATGGCTTCCAAGAGCATACCATGGAGGAGGTGGCCTTACTTGATGCTACTTATCCAACATGAAAGTGGGAGTTTCCACTCCTTATTTGTTTATTTCTTGTTTTAATTTTTATGTTTTTAATTTAGTTTTTTATTTTTTTATCTATTTATTTTTTCTATCAATTTTGTTTTCTATTTTTTCTATTTTTTAATTCTATTTTTGTTTCGTTTCTAAATTATGTTTTGATGTTTTTGACAAAAACGAATTGTGCTTCTTATTTTTTGGTTTTAATTGCTTTCCTATGATTCTTGAGATGTTGGAAGTTACGAGTTTGGACAAATTGAGGCTTAGAGGTTCATGACATAAAGTGAATGAATTGTCTTTCATCTTGCACTTGACTTGTTTGGTAATGGAAATTGAATTAGTAAATCATGTTTGATAGACTTATACCTTGTGAGAATTTGAGCTTATTGATAAATAGATTAAGTACTTATGCCATTCTTTTCATTCTTGTGTAATTTTCACTCATGGATTTTGATCACTCTAGAACTTGCTTTGATTCTTTTATAGGTTATATTTTCACATGTATGCATGAATATGATTGAGACATTCTTTCCTTGCATTAGCTACTTTAGCCAAATAGCCAATCTTACATATTTTCCTTTGATTAACCCCCTTGAGCTTATTTTCATATTCTTTGTTGTTCTTAACTCATTACACACCTTTAGTGAAAAACCATGTCCTTTTACTTTAGGGAATTGGAGAGCATTGGATTTATCCTTGGATGAGCTCATGAACAAGTGTGGGGGAATCTTATATTGTTATTATTGTTTGGTCTTGCTTGAGGACAAACAAGGTGTAAGTGTGGGGTGTGTGAAAATATTGTGCTAAATTGTTATGCAAAAAGAAAAAAGAAAAAAAGAAAAAGAATAAATGCAAGAAGATTGTGAAAGAAAAAAGATCAAAAAAAGAAAGGAATATGTAAAGAGAATGCACATTATATAGAATTGGGGGTAAAATTTCATGTTTGTTATTTGATTTCCTCCCCAATGCTCTTTTATTCTCTTGGGTATTTAGCTTGTCATATTCATATTATTTCCTTTCCTTACCTTGACCCTATTAAAACCTTGAATAAAGCCCTCTTGATTTGTGTATGCATGTATATAGAATAGTGGAGAAGAATAAGATGAACAAGCTTATGGTAGTGTAAATTTTCATGATTTAAGTTGAGTGAAACACTTACCTTCTAGACATTTCTAACACTAAACACTTAAGGAAGTGAGAGTATATCTTGTGAAAATATATCATTCTTGGTTTATACTTTTCAATTGAAATTACCTTGCTTATTGATTTGAGATATAAAGAACTGCCACTTCACGAATGTTTTGATCCCTTAAACTTCTTGGTTACTATCCTTACTTGTAAACTTTTGCATTCTTGAATATCATTGCAAAGTGAATCTCTTTGAGTTTTGGTTTTTGAGTTTGTGTTTCTTGTCCCTTAGTTTGAATATTTAGTTTGCCCAGGATGTATAAAAGTTAAGTGTGGGAGAATTTGATAAACATAATTTTCATACATTAGTTAACCCTCATATTTAGCCTCTTGGACCTCTTATATGCTTAATTGATTGCTTTTTGCCATAATTTATAAGTTTGGGCTCAAATTGGGTTTAATTGATTTTTTCAGCATTATTAGGATTTTACATTATTTCTGTATTTCAACTATATCTTGAGTTCTAGATATCTAATAATTATGAATTTTACCTTGTAGGAAATTCAAGAGAAAGCTCTACAACTTTCATGAGAGCCCTAGAGCTGAATCCGATATCTAGTAGACCGAATTGAGCTTGGAAGTTAGAACTTGGGTTCTGCCATGTAACCCAAACAGTGTGCACTAATTGATCCATAATTCAGGTTGTAGGTGTGATATGGACCTAAAACTAGTGGCATTCAAAATCGAAGACATAGATCTTCAATTCTTATGAAGACCTTGAATTGAAACTATAACATTTTGATGGTGTTTCACCTTTGTGAAGTCAGCTAATGGGATCAGAGACTTGTTAAGAGTAAATTGGGCATAATTCTCTCATTTAAAGCCCAAATTAAGTGATTTCGGTGGCCAAGGAAATCTAAGAGGCCAAAAATTAAGTTTAACTAAGGGGCAAATTAGAATTCTTAATTTTTAAGTCAGTTATTTTGTTATAAAGAGGGGATCCGAGATAGATAGAGACCCAAGTCGTTTTTACTTGATTCTTCTACCTAGAATTTTCTCCTTTCTTTTGCAATCTGTGTGTGGTAGCCATGGATAGCTAAACATCTGAGATCAATCTAAGGATCTTGAGGAAATTCTAGTTTGGCTTTGAGATTTTGTTCCTAATTTTGATTTTGAATTGAATTAATTATCTTCTTCTTCTCTTGATTTGGATTTCCAATTATATTATCAGAGATTTCTATTGTGTGATATGATTTAATTGAATCCTTAATTCTAATTAAGATTTGTGATTAAATTATGATTGATTAATTGTGGTTTAGTCACATTAATTGAAGAAGGTTAGGTTAGCAAATTTGTTAATCTAGGTTAATTGAATTCTGGTTGTTAAACTAACATAGGTTGCATGATTCTAGCGATTGCAAATTTATGAATTGTTTACTAGTTAAATTCTAAGTAATTATCTAGTGTTGAATTTTATGTGTTTGATACAGAGATTTCAGTCAATCATAGATTAACTAATTAATTCAATCTAGATGCATGTTTAGTGATTGATGATAAGCCAACTAGATTTCTGATGATTTCTTGGATTAGTTACTTTGCAATTTGATTTTCTTTCTTATATTTAATTATTACGTTTACATTCTGCATACACAATCCCCCCTATATGATCTTGATTTAGTTTGATTGGTATCTTGATCTTCAATAGACGACTCGGTTTATTGCCTTGTACTACAAGTTATTAATAGAATTGGAATTTTATTATTTAGTTGAGCTTGACACTCGAATCAAAACCCCCTATGAACTATACAAAAGAAGAAAACCAAACATTTCCTACTTTCACGTCTTTAGTTGCAAATGCTTTATTTTAAATAATGAAAAAGATAACCTAGGCAAGTTTGATGCTAAATTCGGTTAGAGAATATTTCTTGGTTATTCTCTTAGTAGTAAATCCTTTAAAATTTATAATAAGAGAACCATGACAATTGAAAAATCAATACATGTTGTATTTGATAAAATTAACTCCACTGGGTTGGGAAAAGATGATATTGATAATGTTGCAGAAACTTTGTCTAACACTCACTTAAGAAGCAAAGAAGAAGAGCAAAAGAAAGAAACCCAAAGAGAGGAAGCACCTCCACAACAAGATGAGAAACAATCAAATGGTCTTCCAAGAGAGTGGAGAGCTTCAAGGCACTATCTTGTTGACAAGGTTATAGGTGATGTTTCAAAAGGGGTAACCACTAGAAACTCTCTTAGAGATGCATGTAATCACATGACTTTTGTTTCTCAAGTTGAACCTAAAGACATAAATGAAGTCATTAGTGATAAAGATTGGATTTTGGCTATGCAAGATGAACTAAACAAATTTTAAAAAAATTAAGTTTGGAAATTAGTTCCAAGACCCAATGATCATCCCATAATTAGTACTAAATGGGTCTTTAGGAACAAACTTGATGAAACAAACTTAAGAATAAGAAATAAAGTCAGGCTTGTAGCTAAATGGTATAGTCAAGAATAAGACATAGATTATGAGGAAACTTATGCACCCGTAGCTAGATTAGAGGTCATTAGAATGCTACTTATATTTGCATGCTCATGGATTTTAATCTCTTTCAAATGGATGTTAAAAGTACATTTTTAAATGGTTTTATACAAGAAGAGGTCTATATAGAACAACCTCCTAGTATTGAAGACAATGAACTGTCCAATCATGTTTTTAAGTTGAAAAAGCCTTGTTTGGCTTAAAACAAGTTCCTAGAGTTTGCTATGAAAGGTTGAGCAAGTTCCTTTTAGAAAAAGACTTTACAAGATGGAAGGTTAACACTACTCTTTTCATTAAAAACAAAGTGCATGTCATTCTCCTTGTGCAAATATATATTGATGACATAATTTTGGGTGCTACTAATGAGTCTCTTTATAAGGAGTTTGCTAACATTATGCAAAGTGAATTTGAGATGTCAATGATGGGTAAGCTTAACTTTTTCCTTAGACTCCAAATTAAGCAAACAAGGAATGAGACTTTCATAAGTCAATCCAAGTATTGCAAGGAACTACTCAAGAAATTTGGAATGGACAACTCTAAGCATATGGATACACCAACGAGCACCTCTTGTTATTTGGACAAGAATGAATGCGGTAAACTTGTAGAAATCTCAAAGTATAGGGGTATGATTAGTTCACTCCTTTATCTTACTGTTAGCAGGCCAGATATTATTTTTAGTGTGTGTATATGTGCTAAATATCAAACTAATCCTAGAGAATCACACTTAAGTGCAGCAAAAAGAATAATGAAATATCTTGTTAGCACTTCACAAATAGGATTGTGGTACCCCAAAGGTGTCTCTTGTAGTCTAATTAGTTATTCCGATTCTGATTTTATTGGATGCAAATTGAATAGGAAGAACACTAGTGGGATATGCCACTTGCTTGGAAGCTCTTTAGTTTCTTGGCATAGCAAGAAACAAAATAGTGTGACATTGTCTACTGCTAAAGCTAAATATATTGCAATTACAAGTTGTTGTACTCAAATCTTTTGGATGAAGCAACAACTTCTAGACTTTGGACTTTAACTTGATCACATCCCTATAAGATATGATAACACTAGTGCAATCAATTTATCTGAAAATCCCATCTTGCACTCTAGGACTAAGCACATTGAAATTAGGCACCATTTTATAAGAGATCATGTGCAAAAAAGAGATTACATGTTAGAATTTGTTGAAACAAGTAAACAACTTATAGATATATTTACCAAACCATTGGCAAAAGAAGTATTCTTTTACATTAGAAAAGAATTAGGCATAATTAATCAATCATGCATATAAATGAATGCTTGTGTTTATGGCTTTATTTTAGAATTATTTCTTTCAAATCATTATAGACTTGAGCATTGGAGGTTTTCCTAAATTTGTTTTGCAGGTACTCCAACACTGGGTAGGGTTCCACATCTCAAGTTTCATGTTTAATCATATTCTGTTAACTATCTAGTGTTTTTCTGATAGATTTATTCAAATAATGCAATGTTTATTCAAATAATGAGCTCCAGTAGCCCACTAAAATCTTCTTTTAAATGGTTTTTATTCAAATAAAGGAAAATTTATTCGAATAACAGAACACAGTAGCCTCTTGAATATGATCTTTGAATGAATTTATTCGAATAAGGGAAATCCTTATTCGAATAACGATTGACAGAAGCATTTTAAAATAGTTCCTTGCTGGTTTTATTCGAATAACCAAATGGTTATTCGGATATTTTTTGGTTATTCGAATAATGTTTGGCTGCAAGCCAAGTCTATATGCTTTTATTCGAATAATGCAAACATCATTCGAATAAACCTTTGCAGAAAGCCAAGTCTGTTGATCTTCCTATGAGTTTATTCGAATAGAGAAACTTTTATTCGAATAAACATGGGCTATTTTTAAAAAGAACAATGCTCCTTCTTCCTTCATTTCCATTTTTTCACTTTCTCTCATCTCCTTCGTTTTCCTCACTTTTCTTTGTATGCAGCCTCACTCCCAAACCCTAGCCACCATCTTTTTCTCCAAATTCCACCATAGTTTTACCCCTTTAAGCCCATCTTTTTCCTTTCCTCCAATCTCTCCTCTCATGCACCAATCCCTATCCTAAACACCATTACCCACGACCCAACCTTCTGCCACGGCTTTGTCTTCCAACCCAAAGCACCTAAGAACCAAAATCACTCCCACTAATAACCATCTGGACCTGTGTAGACTTACTTCTGATCTAGAAGATCTGGGTCATTTTAGAACTCACTTTGTGGGCAAACACCTTGTGCAACCAAAGCATATAGATTTAACAATCTTTGAAGAAGAATGTAGGTTTGAGTTTTTGGATTTCTTGGCACATCAAAGGGTGTTAAAGCTTTGCACTTTCAAGGATGACACCTATCCTGACCTTGTCAAGATGTTCTACTGCAATTTGAAGATAGTTGGTCAAGACCTACACTCAGAAGTCAAAGATCAACACATAGTGATTGATACGCCTAAAATATACTGAGAGCAAGTGTACTCTATCGTATAGAAATATAGGACTTGAGTCCTAGTTATCAATCTCACGAGGAATAAGAGGTAATTAGTATATTCGTTAAACCCTTGGTTATTTAAACAATCATAGGTGTAAAGAAAAACTCAAAATAAAATCAGATAACAAATAAAGAAGAATGATGGAAGATTAATCAACATAGAGATAAATCACTTAGAGGAAAACTAGGGTGCAAGGTTCACTCAAATCCAATTAACCAGATTTGCACTCGTTTATGAAGTGAGGTAAGTCTTTTGCCAAATTATCTTAATTGCTATTAAGTCCCAATGATCATGGATAAACAATGTTCTATTCCTAATTAATCACCTATTTGGTCAATTAAACTAGGAATACATTAAGCCCCAATTCAAGAGATGAACTAACCTAATTGTCAATTCAATTGGCAGAATAAATTGATGTTTGATCATTCACCAACCTAATCCTAGGTTTATTATATGAGTCCACTCATTGGTTGCCAATGGTCACCATTCAAATAATGAATTAAAACATATCAAAATTGATCAAGTCTTAAAAGGAATTCAAGCAATACAATAAACCCAATGAAATTACCTTAATCAAATTTGAATTTAAACTAATTAATCAGAAAACAAGATTCCTCAAAGCCCTAGCTTATGGGATTAGCTATTCATGTTTAGTAACAATCCCAAATCATAACACAAATCCATGGAAGGAAAAACCTAAAGAAAGTAGAAAAACTAGAGGGAAAAGATATCAAAACCCCTTAAATGGAGATTGTGATCTTCAAGCCTTCAAGAATTATGTCCTCTCTTCGTGACTGTCTTCTGGAGATTCGCAACAGTCCTTTGGTGTGATTTTTCTACCAAACTCTCCTAAAAGTCCCCCTTGGTTGAGGGATTCACTGCTATTTACATTAGTTAGGGACAAAATTGTAGGTTTTGATGCGCAGAAGGCTTCACATGGCCATGTCTAGGCTCGACACAGTCGTGTGACCATGAAAGCTCGTAAATTCAGCGTCAAGGAGAAACGGGCATGTCTCCTAGAGACACAGTCATGTCTCTAAGTCAGAAACGTTCCCCAAGTTAGACAGGGTTATGTTTAACTCAAGAATTACTTTTGAGTTGACACAAAGCCCTGTCTAAGCCAATATGATCTTCTTTTGCTCTAAAAACATGGTGTCTTCGCCTACTTTCACTCCAAATATGATAAACCCTTTTCAATATGCAAAAATTAAAGACAATGATAAGGACACATCTAAAATTCACCAATATACATAAGCAAATCACCATAATTCATCTGGTTTAAGACTACAAAATATGAACTTATTAACCCCCCCATAGTTGAGTTTTGCTTGTCCTCAAGTAAAGAATAGGCATAAAAAAACAAGGTTAAACATAGCATCCAGAAACATGAAATAATAGAAATTCCATAATTTAAGAATTCAATCAAATTCAGTAATCAAATTCAACCTAACAAGATCATTTAGTACTTAATACAATTAGAGGCTTAGGTCAAACTTGCATATTTTCTCCTTACTAACCAGTTAAGGTCACTCATCTTTCCATCGCTTAAGTATTTAAGGACAAGGAGGTCATTCCAGTTTCTCTGGATAAATGCATTATCATAGGCTTAGTTATCAATCTCATCTTCACTTCCAAGTTCACATATAACACAAGAATCAAAAGGGTTTCCTTTGGTTGTAACAAGGCCAATGGGAATAATGAAAGGTAGGAAAAAGATAAATAAGGGTAAAGAATGTTCATAGAATAATTGATACAAAATAGAATCAGTTTGAAAAGATGATAAATAGAACATAATACATAAGGGTATAATAGATTTTCACTTTCAACTCAATATTCTCATTATTCTTTACCAACAATCATTTTCTTTCTTTTTCCCTCTCCATTTTTTTTAATCTTAATCAACACTTGAAGACAAAAGCAACCCTTAATGACCTTTCAATTAACACATTAGTTGCTCCGTTATTCTAAAAAAATGAATTCAACCTTATTATTCAATTAGGTAACCAAAGAAATCAATTTCAAGCTCAAATGAGGCAACTAAGGGATTATTTTCTCAATGCAACTCTGGAAGTCAAGAAAGAATTAAACCTAATTGCCTTAATCATGCTCAAGTATGTATGTGAACCATTAAAGTCTCAACAAGATATCAAAGCAAGTTCTAGCGTGCATTAATCAAGAAAAATCTCACTCCACAAGAAAAATAGGATTTTGTTTATGAAAAATCTAATTATTAAAATTCAAAACTCACTTTCTAGATAAGTTAATAGAGAGAACAAATATAAGCAGATATGACTAATTGTTAACTAAAATGCTAAATTTCTCTTTACTTAATTGAAAAAGATTGCTTCACATAATATCAGCTCATGAGCAATGAATTCTCCTCTTAAACATATATCTATCAGCTTAGTATTAATTCAAAATATTAATACACAATTTCTGCTTGATTACTAGCAATAGTCAAGTGTTCATTGATTTAATGTAAGCAAAATTAACAGTTAAGTGCACAAAAATTTAAGTGTATCCCCTACACTTAAGACGAACATTGTCCTCAATGTGAAAAAAAAACAACAAAATAATAATAAATAAAAAAGTACAAGAACGACAGTAAAAGAAAACAGAACAAAGGATAATGGAACTTCCTTGAAAATTAATATACGATGGACATCACATAAGGAAAAATCACGGAGGTGGTCAAGGAGATGGAGCTTGGGGGAGGAATATTGCCATGAGCTCAAACATCTTGTCCAACTGAGCGGTGACATGTTATCGAAAGTTAGCCTGATCAGCCGCTATGCAACTCAGGTCGGTCAGCACACGTTGTCAGAAGCTAGCATGATCAGCCTTTAGTCGGGCCAGCCAGACACTCAGATCAGTCAGTACATGTAGGGGCAGCGATGGCGCACCAACCTCAGCAGTAGTGTCAGCATGATCCTTTGGTGGTGGGGAAGGTAGAGTGGAACGGAGGCTATGGGTGGCTGTTGGATCTGGATCACTGTTTGATGAGGAAGGTGAGTCACTGTTGGAGGTTGAATGAGGTTGAAGATGAATATGGTGGGATGCTTGAAGGGTAGTGATGGAGAGAGATGGAAGAGAGAAGCTGAGGGAAGAGAGAAAGGTGTTTGAGGGGGGGAATACGAGGTGGAGAGCCCCCCTTTATCTGATTTTTTTTAAAGGGGGACACGACCTTGTCGAATAGGGACATAGTCATGTCTCATGCTGTTTCTCAAACAGAAGAGATGAGAAGGTTAGAAATGGTCGTCTCTAACTCCTTCATCATTTCTACAAATGAACACATGGCTATGTCTAATGAGACACGACCGTGTGCTTGACCTAGATTCATACAGAAGCTTTTTTGGGGTTAAACATGGTGGTGTCTAATTCCTCAATCGCTTCTGGAATGGGAAAAACAAAGCAACAACTGAAAAATAAAATGCAAAGACTAAAAGTGCTATGAGAAAGGATAGAAACACAGGTTGCCTCCTGTGAAGCGCTAAGTTATAGTTATTAGCTTGACTATGGGCCAATGCCATGCTTAGGTGAGGTGGATGGAATGGCATTCAGTTCCTACTCATTCTTCATAGTGCTTTGCTCTCTGGCCATTTATCTTAAATGTCTGTTGGCCTTCTTTCTTCACCTCAAGCATATTGTATAGTAAGACTTGAATAACCTCATATGGTTCGTACCATTTTGACCTTAACTTACCAGGAAAGAGATGTAGACATGAGTTATAAACAAAAAATTTATCCTTAATCTTAAACTCACGCCGCTTGATACACATGTCATGCCGTTTTTTTGTTATCTCCTTGTAGAGCTTGGCATTCTCGAATGCCTCAAGACGAAGTTTGTTTAGCTCATTGAGCTGGTTACATCGTTGTTCACCTGTAGCTTTCACGTCAAAATTCAACAATTTAAGTGCCTAATATGCTTTATGTTTCAGTTCCACAGGTAAGTGATAGGCCTTACCAAACACAAGTCTATATGGGGACATGCCAATGGGGTTTTGAATGCAGTTCTATATGTCTACAATGCATCGTCCAACTTCAAAAATCAATCTTTACGGGACACGTTAATAGTCCTTTCCAAATTCTTTTTCAATTCATGATTGGAAACCTCCACTTAGCCAATTGTTTGTGGATGATAAGGGGTGGCGACCTTATGGGTGACACCATATTTGCTCAAAAGATTTTCAAATAGTTTATTGTAAAAATAAGTGCCACCATCACTTATGATGCTCGGGGTGTGCCAAATCTAGTAAAAATATTTCATTTCAAAAATTTTACCACCACCTGAGCATCATTAGTAGGAAACGTCACTGCCTCAACCCATTTGGAAACATAATCCACAACAACAAGTATATATTGATTGGAAAATGATTTTTGGAAGGGACCTATGAAATCAATGTCCTAGGAAGGGACCCATGAAATTAATGTCCTAAACATCCAAAATTTCACATATCAATACGTTATTCAATGGCATATCATGTTTCCTAGAGATGTTGTCACTTCGTTGGCATTTATCACAAGTTCAAACAAATTCAAAAGCATATATAAACAAAGTTGGCCAATAAAACCCACATTATAAGACCTTTTGTGCAGTTCTGGTGAGACCGAAGTGGCCACCAGTTTCCCTAACATGACAATGTTCAAGAATGGACTGACTCTTACTACCATGAATGCATCTCCTAATGACACTATCAGCATAAATCCTAAACAAGTATGGACTCTCCCACAAATAATGCTTAACATCATATAAGAATTTCTTCTATCTTTGATAAATGAGGTTTGGTGGAAGGATATTACTTGCAAGAAAGTTCACGTAATCAGCATACCATGGTAAAGGGGAGATGACAAGGAGGTGCTCATCAGGGAATGATTCATTTATGACACGTTCAACAATGGTCTCCAACACCTCCTCATCCAATCGCAATAGGTGGTCAACTACAAGATTCTTCGTCCCTTTTTTATCATGTATCTCAAGAATAAACTCTTGCAGTAAAAGAACCAATTGAATTAGCATTGGCTTAGCATCTTGCTTAGCAAGCAAACAAATACTTAATAGTAGAATGGTCAATATAACAAATGACTTTAGAGAGAATGAGGTAGGGGCAAAATTTATCAAAAATAAATACTACCGCTAGCAACTCTTCTTCAGTAGTAGTGTAGTTTCTTTGTGCCTCATTCAAAGCACGACTAGCGTAGTAAACGGTTTAAAAAATTCTATCTTTCCTTTGGCCTAAAACGGCCCTAACTATTGTATCGCTCGCATCACACATGAGCTCAAAAGGTAAGGACCAGTCAAGGGCAACAACGATGGGTGCACTAATTAACTTTTCCTTCAAGGTGACAAATATGTTTAAGCATGAATAAGAAAAGTCAAACGGTGCCTCATTCATTAGGAGGTCCGTCAAAGGTTTAGCAATTTTTGAAAAGTCCTTGATGAACCTCCGATTAAATCATGCGTGCCCCAAAAAGCTTTGAAACACCTTAATAGATTTAGGTGGGGGCAATTTTGTAATTACTTTCACCTTCGTTGGATCAACCTCTATACCTTTGGGCAATACTTTATGCCCCAAAATAATGCACTATTGTACCATAAATTGGCATTTTTCTCAGTTTAGCACTAGGTTGGTGCTCTTGCATCGCTTCAAAACTAAGCTGAGATTGTGTAAACAATTATCAAAAGAAGGGTTAAACACAGAGAAATCATCCATGAAAATCTTAATATAATCCTCTAACAAGTCAGAAAAAATGGCCATCATACACCGCTGAAAGGTAGCCAATGCATTACACAATCCAAAGTGCATCCGTCTATATGCAAATGTACCATACAGGCATATGAAAGTAGTTTTCTCCTGATCTTCAGGTGCCACATGTATTTGCATATAGCCAGAGTATCCATCCAAACAATAGAAAAATGCATGACTTGAAAGCTTCTCTAACATTTGATTTATGAAGGGTAAGGGGAAGTGATCTTTCCGAGTAGGATCATTCAATTTCCTATAACCAATGCACATGCGTCACCCGGTAACATTTCTAACGGCTATGAGTTCTTTCTTTTCATTCTCCATGACTGTAGTACCCCCTTTTTAGGTACCACTTGTACCAAACTCACCCAAGGACTATCATAGATGGGGTATATAATATCTACATCTAGAAACTTTATTACCTCATTCTTTATGACCTCTTTCATGTTTGGGTTTAGGTGCCTCTGTGGTTGCACAAGTGGCTTATTTTGTACCTCCATGTAAATTTTGTGGGTGCATATGGTAGGGTTGATACCTATGGTGTCATGAATGGTCCACCCGAATGCCTTCTTGTTCTCCCTCATCACCCTAATGAGCTTCTCCTCCATCGGACCCGAAAGCAAAGGAGAGTTAATCACGGGTAAAGATGATGGGGGAACCAGAAAAACATATTTCAAATTAGAGGGAAGGGGCTTGAGCTCAAGTTCTGAAGGCTCCTTAATTGAGGGTTTTGGTGTAAGGATGTTTTCCCTATCCAAATCCTCATAATGCCCCTATGTTCTTCTTCCTTCCGAGGACATGCCAGCTTCCAACCGCATTATAATTTCTATGAGCTCCTCATCCTCAAAGTAGGTGGTAGCCATAGTCAAGATCTTCTCTAGCACACCATTAGTCATAGATTCCTGCAGATATGAAAACACAACACTATTCGTAACATTAGTAGCATTTATGCAATTACATAAAACAAAGGAACTAAGATTTTTGACAGAATTAAAAACATTAAAAACCACTTCCTCATCATTTAATCACAAAGACAACTTTGTAACACCCCGAAAATTCTTTGTTTTATGTTATATATGTTTTTTTTATAATATTTGTAATTTTTGTGAATTATTTGGGTAACTTTAATTATTTAATTATATTTTTCAATTTACGTGCACATCGAGCAAGGCCGAAAGAATAAAATATTTTTCTATGGCCGGAAAGCTTTGGACTGTGGAAACGTACCGGGGGATAGATACCGACTTTGTTAAAATTTGGGTACACTCTATTATCCATTGGATAATAGATACTGACTTTACTAACTATGACTTTTATCCATTGGATAATAGCGTATGGTAAAAATCTAGTAGATTATTTCTACCTAGTCACTTTTATGACATCACTCACATAACATCACCTAAGTGACATCATCTTTGACTTTAGAGGAAGCTTCTTGAGGAAGCTTTGGGAGAAGCTTGCAAGAGAAGCATGGCTCATTTCTCCCAAGAGGTGCATGGCCATAGAGAGAAAGAAAGGCTTCTTGGGTAAGTTTCCTTTTAACTTTTTCAATTCATAACTTTCTATCACTTTCCCTCTCATCACCAAAAGCTATACACTTTCTTCTATCATTTTCTCTCATTTTTCTTCTTTTGTTTTCTCTCCTTCACCTCACGGCCACACTCCCCTCAACCACTCATTCATTTTCTTAAATCTCAACTATCTACATCCTTGAATCTAGACCACCATCCTAAGGCATTTTGGTAAAGAGATCTTGGTTTGTTCATTATTTTCAAGCATCCTTCAAGTTAGGGTTTGAGGATTCCTAAGGTAAAGATTTTACCTTTTCATTCTTCTTTCTTTTCTTCCTTCCAAGACCTTGATTTTCATCCATAGTTATTCTTTCCTAGCTTAAAATGTTGATTCTTGGCTATGTCATTTTTGTTTTTAAGAGGCTCTTAGAAGTGGTGGTTTGCTTCAAAAAGTTCTTTAAGAAGAGGTTGGATATCTTATAAGGTAAGAGGGAGATTTCTCTCACCCACCTTCCATGGTGGTGAGGAACGAAATTGGTGTGTGGAAAGTGAGGAATCTATGTGAGGATTACTCACTTTATTGTATTGATTCTTGGTGATTTTGTTATTTTGCTCTATGTGATGTAATGGTTTGGTGTTGTATATGATCTTGATAAAATGAAATTCTTGATGACTGATACATGTGGGTTGCTTGAAACCTTTATGGAAAAATGAAAATTTTGAGGCCCTAGTGCCCTAGAGAGCTCACGGCCAAGAGGCCATAAAAAAGGTATCCAAGATAAAAAAATTGTGTTGAATTGGAAAGTGGAAATTTAAATAGAAATGGGATTGAATTAGGGACTTCACAACCAAGAAGAAGTGGTAAAAACAAAATCTTGGCTACTTAGTTACAAAGAGGTTTCAGTCTTGAAAAAGAAAAATAGGTTAGGAAGAGAACTCATAATAAGTTAGAGTATTTTTAGGGCTTAGGGAGAAAAAGAAATGAATTTGTGAAATTAATACAATGTAGTCTTCTTTTAAGGCCTTTGCGAGAAACGTGAGGAAATATCACTTAGAGGAACTTAACTAGGAGAATGTTAATTTAAAGTGAACTTTCATGTTAATTCCTAAAAGTTTTAAAAAGAAGGACTTGTGAGAATGTTCCATGAAGTTGAGAATGATGATTCCTGAATTTAGCATAATGGAAGTGCTTTGTGAATATATGTAATAGCCTTATGCTATCGGGCCGACGTACTAGACCCGAAAATGTCAGTGTTTGATTTAAGCCTATTGTGGCTCTTTTGATGGAATCTATGTGTTAATGAATATTGTTTATCTTTGTCATGAAATCATGGATTGTAAAATTCGAAATGACTTATTGTGAAGGCTATATGCCTAGGATATGAATTACACCTTTGTGCGGGTGCAAATTGCATATTGTAGTTCACTTGTGGTTGAACTTGAAGATGTCGGGGCGCGAGTATTCCATATGTGGCCAGTAGGTAGCTCCACTAGGTCATGGTGACTGTGCAATGCACCAACGATTTCGACCAGACACTATCCTATTCCCGATCCAGTTGAGAGTGTCTTGTAGCCATGTTGCCCATATTGATTAATATTGAGAAAGCACATGATTTGAGGCTAACGGTATACAAACATGACTCCCCGATCATTCTCTTCAATGTTGGTTTTAGCTTCATGGAGTAGGTGTTAGTCCATTGTGCATCCATAAAATCATTGAGCATTTTATTGCGATATTTCTATACTGTGAAATTATCTGCCATCACATTGTGGATTTGCTTATGATATATTATCGAAATATCTGCTGAGAAACTTTAAGACTTTCAATTTGATATATCTGTATGCTGTGATTTTATTGGTATTATTGTTTCTTGCTGCCATGCTGGTATTGGTGTAGAGGATCTCAACTCTTGGTTTTATTACTCTGTCTATCTCTACTTTATGTGTTCCTGTTGATAAAGACTGAGAGGAAGAAGGGGGAAGACTTGCTATTTTCTGTTATTTTATTTTTGGATGACTGCTAGGAGAGCTTCTGTTGGTTTTGTCAGAGTTCAATTTCACGACAGTACGGATGCCTGGCACATCGACTGGGGAAATGAACGAGTTAAATATGTAGGGGATTTAACTTTGACTGTTTGTAGGACTCGTGATGGGGAACCATTCTTTTCTCGTAGTGTTTCTGTACATTTAGAGTTCTTCATACCTATTAGGGAGTTGTGGGGTGATTTACATTACACCCTTAGGGAGGATCCGGACCCTGTGGTGTCATCTACTAGGACACCATTTCGTGGACTTTTGCCTCAACTGAGGTTTCTGGTTGATGAGGAGTCCGAGGAGGAGGAGGATCCATCAGAGCATCTAGCGGAGGACCCTGCTCCCTACATGTCTAGACTTGGGCCAGTACATATTTTGTGTCAGTTGGTTATAATGTATTTTGAGTACGAACTTTACTGTATTTTGGGTGGACTATGATCCATGCCACTGATATGTATGTTTTTTGGTGTGTAATATTAAGTAGCTATATCTTGTGTTGTGATGTTTATTTTAAAGCTTATGACCTTAAGAAAGGGAGAATTGAAATCCGTATTTTACTACGTTACATATGTTTTCAAAAAAAAAAAAGAAACTGCAACTTTGTAATTTATACCTTATAATATCAAATATTTTATAACTTGAGTAAAGAATTGAGTGTAGTTGGTTGAAAATATAATGCCCAAAGGAGGGTGTTACATTAGTTGGTATCAGAGCCCAAGTTTAAGTCTTTTGGGGTTTGTGATTAGGTTTGTCTTGCTTGTGTTGTGTGATTCTCTATGTTTGGTTTTCGAAAGGAAACAAAATTATTCGAAATGATCTCATCTGACTTTCATTTATGTATTGTTTAGTTTAACTTCAGAAAAATGAAATGGCGCTAGGTGGAGCTGTACGTGTGAACCCTGAAAGGGATAGTGAGAGTATGGTTGCTACAGCAAAGGCAATGCAAAGGATGATGGAAGTTATAATGCAACAGAATTAGAGAGCCACCCAACAACATGAAGCTGCTACTGAAACTCAGAATTTATTAGAATTTCATCGCAATAATCCACCATAATTCAAGGGAGAGTTCGACCCGGAGAAAGCGACTCATTGGATCCAAGAGTTGGAGAATATATTTGAAAGAATGGGATGCACTGATGCTCAAAGGGTGACCTATGCTGCATTTATGCTCATGGGAGATGCCGAAGACTGGTGGAAGGGAGCTCGATGATTGATAGGAGTAGAAGGAACTATAAACACTTGGGAAGTCTTCCAGAACAAATTCTTGGAGAAGTACTTTCCGGCTAGTGCGAGACATGCAAAGGAAATGGAATTCCTAGGCCTGAAGCAAGGGAGCATATCGGTTAATGAGTATGCGGCCAAGTTCAAGAGCTTGTCAAAGTTCTCAAGGTATTTCCAGTTATAACCAGATGAAGAATGGAAGTGCCGTAAATTTGAAGAAAGACTGAGGCATGACTTGAAGAGAGCATTTTTGCCTCTAGGAATTGACCAATTCCCCGTTCTTTTGGACAAATACCGCAGAATCGAGGATTTAGACCATTCATGAGACACAAGAACTCGTAACTTTGGACCCGCTAGGTTCCAAAGAGGAAGGAGTAGTGGTGGCGGTCGTTTTCATCAAAAGTCGTATGCAAGACCATCAGGGAGCCAATCTTAACCATAATCACGTGGGGAAGGTTCTGGTAGCCACAAGTTTAGTCAGAACGTGACATCGCATCCGAAATGCCTCAAGTGTGGAAGTGACCACTTGACGAGGGATTACACGATCAAGGGAATCATTTGTTTCAAATGTGGAAAGCCCAGACATATCTCAAGAGATTACAATCAGCATAAGGCGAAACCCTCTATTAGCAATGTTCGAGTTGCAAGACCCCAGGCGAGAGGAAGAGTTTACACCATGAGTAGAGCAGAAGCCTCCCAATTTGAATATCTAATACAAGGAAACTGTGAAATAGGAGGTAATCTTTTAACTGTACTATATGACTCAGGGGTAACTCATTCTTTTATTGCCTATGACTGTGTGCATCGATTAGGATTACTTGTATCTTCCTTGCCTTTTGATTTGAGTATTTCTACTCCTACTGCTAAACCCGTTGTTACTACTCAAGTTTGTGTGAACTGCCCTATTTTTGTAGAAGGTCAAATCTTTTTGGTTAATTTGATCTGTTTACCCCTTTCTCAGATAGATGTTATTCTAGGGATAGATTGGTTATCTTCTAACCATGTCCCGTTAGACTATTTTAATAAAACTCTAGTGTTTCCTGATTCTGAGATTTCTAGATTTATAACTGCCAACCAAGTCGAGATTTTCTTAAGGGAAGGAGCTCAATGATACATGCTTTTGTCTTCCATAGAAGTTGAAGGTCAGACCAGTGTGGATGCTATTCCTGTGGTCAACAAGTTTCTCGAAGTCTTTTTTTATGATATACTTGGAATACCGCTGGAAAAAGAGATAGAATTCTCTATCGATCTTGTGTCAGGGTCGGGTCCTATATCCATGGCACCATATCAGATGGCGCCATCAGAGTTAGCCAAACTCAAGAAGCAGTTGGAGGATCTTTTAGAGAAGAAGTTTGTGAGACTTAGTGTTTCACCATGGGGAGCTCCAGTGTTATTAGTTAAAAAGAAGGATGGGACTTCTCAGTTATATGTGGACTATCATCAGCTAAACAATGTTATAATCAAGAACAAGTATCCACTTCCGAGGATAGATGACTTAATGGATCAGCTGAAAGGAGCTGCTGTTTTCTCCAAAATTGACTTACGATCAAATATGTGTGAAAGTAGAGGATGTTCCTAAGACAGCCTTTCGGACGCGCTATGGACATTATGAGTACCTTGTGATGCCATTCGGAGTAACCAATGCTCCTGCTGTGTTCATGGACTTCATGAATAGGATCTTTTGTCCTTATTTGGATAGATTTATTGTTATCTTTATTGATGACATTTTGGTCTACTCTCGAAGTCAGGAGGAACATGTTGAACATCTCAGGGTGGTTCTCCATATTTTGAGGGAAAACAAGTTATATGCAAAGTTGTCCAAGTGTGAGTTCTAGTTGAGCGAAGTCCAGTTTTTGGGGTATGTGATTTCAAAAGAAGGAATTAAAGTGGATGAGTCAAAAGTCGAAACAGTTCTTTAATGGAAGACGCCGAAGACAATATTGGAGATTCATAATTTTCTCGGATTGGCCAGTTATTATCGAAGGTATATTGAAGGGTTCTCCAAGATAGCAGGACCTCCCACTCAGCTTACACAGAAGAATCAACTTTTTGTATGGATAAATACATGTAAGGAAAGCTTTTAGGAGTTGAAAAGATAATTGACTGATTCACCAGTGCTGATCTTACCCGATCCCAATGAGGCTTTTGAAGTGTATTGTGATGCTTCATATCAAGGTTTAGGATGCGTCCTTATGCAAAACAAAAGAGTGGTAGCGTATGCTTCAAGGCAAATAACGGTACATGAAAGGAACTATCCTACACATGACTTGGAGTTAGCTGCTGTTGTGTTTTGAAAATCTGGAGGCATTTTCTGTATAGAGCAACGTTCAACGTCTACAGTGATCATAAAAGCCTGAAATACTTGTTTGACCAGAAGGAGTTGAATATGAGACAAAGACAGTGGTTAGAGTTCTTGAAAGATTATGACTTCCAACTTCAGTATCATCCCATGAAAGCGAATGTGGTAGCGGATGCTTTGAGTAGGAAGATGCTTAGTATTTCTGCTATGATGCTCAAAGAAATAGAGTTGATAGAACAGTTTAGGGATATCCAGTTGTCTGTGGAGCTGACACCGAAAAGGGTGTGCTTGAATATGATCGCGATTTCAAGTGGGTTGATGGAAGAAATCCGAGAGAAACAAAGAAGTGGCCCGTACTTACAGGATAAGAGGGGACTGGTGAAGCAAGGCACTATATCTAAGTTCACAGAAGGACCAGATGGAATCCTAAGATTTGAAAACAGAGTTTGTGTGCCGAATGATCCCGAGCTTAGGAAGGTGATTCTTGAGGAAGCCCACAAAAGCAAGTTAAGTATGCACCCCAGAACTACTAATATGTACCAAGATCTGAAATGACTATATTGGTGGCAAGAAATGAAGAGGGATGTTACCAACTATGTGTCATCGTGCTTAGTTTGGCAAAAAGGTAAAGTGGAACACCAAAGACCTTTTAGAATGCTACAGCCTCTGGCTATTCCAGAATGGAAATGAGCTAGCATTGCAATGGATTTTATGAGCAGACTGCCAAAGACTAAGAAGGGGTATGACTCAATATGGGTAATTGTTAATCAACTTACGAAGTCAGTGCACTTCTTGCTAATCAACATGAGGTATTCGATGGAGAAATTGACTTAAGTGTACATTGGTGAGATTGTTAGACTACATGGTGTGCATTCAAGTATTATTTCTGATAGAGACCCAAGGTTTACATCGTAATTTTGGCAGAGTTTGTAGGAAACCATGGGAATGAAGCTTCGTCTGAGTTCTGTGTATCACTCGCAGATGGATGGTCAGTCAAAGAGGATAATCTAATCATTGGAAGATATATTAAGGGCTTGTGTTTTGGAACAGATCGGGAGTTGGGATGAATTCTTGCCTTTGATAGAGTTCACCTATAATAATAGTTTCCACGCAAGCATTGGGATGGCACCCTACGAATCATTGTATGGGCGATGGTGTAGGACACCGTTGTGTTGGTACTAGGATGGTGAAAACCTTGCAGTAGGACCTGAACTTGTGCAACAAACGACTGAAAAGGTTAAGATGATTCAAGAAAGAATGAGAGCAACTCAAAGCTGACAGAAAAGCTATGCCGATAAGAGACGACGACCTCTTGAATTCGAGGAAGGTGAGCATGTGTTATTGAGAGTCACACCCATGACTGGTGTCGGAAGGGTTATTAAGTCTAGAAAACTCACTCCAAAATTCATCAGGCCATATCAAATTCTTCATCGGATAGGTCTGGTAGCCTACCAAATAGCTTTAACACATTTTCTTTCCAACCTCCATAATGTCTTCCATGTGTCACAATTACGAAAATATATTCCTGGCCCAGCCCATATCATAGAACCGGATATAGTACAACTAAAAGAGAACTTTACGTATGAAACACTTCTTATCAAGATTGAGGATAGGAGAGTGAAGCAACTCAGGGGCAAGGAAATTACATTAGTAAAAGTAATCTAGAATGACGTGACCGGAGATGCAACTTAGGAATTAGAAGACAAGATGAAGGAACAATACCTGTATTTGTTCTAAGGTATAACAAATTTCAAGGACGAAATTTCTTTTAGAATGAGAGAGTTATAACACCCCAAAAATTCTTTGTTTTATGTTATATATGATTTTTATAATATTTATAATTTTTTTGAATTATTTGGGTGACTTTGACTATTTTATTATATTTTTTTATTTACGTGCACATCGAGCGAGGCTGGAAGAATAAAATATTTTTCCATGGTCGAAAGGCTTTGGATTGTGGAAGCGTACTGGGGGATCTTACTAAACCAGAGGCTGGACACAGTTTACAAAATTTTTATTTTTTAAAATTTTATCTGACAGATAAAATTTGGGTATACTCTATTATCTATTGGACAATAGATATCAACTTTGCTAACTATGACTTTTATCCATTGGATAATAGTTTGTAGTAAAAATTTAGTAGATTATTTCTACCTAGTCGCTTTTATGATATCACCCACATGACATCACCTAAGTGACATCATCTTTGACTTTGGAGGAAGCTTCTTGAGGAAGCTGTGGGAGAAGCCTGCAAGAGAAGCTTGGCTCCTTTCTCCCAAGAGGTGCACGACCATAGAGAGATAGATAAAGGCTTCTTGGGTAAGTTTCCTTTCAACTTTTTCAATTCATAACTTTCCTTCACTTTCTCTCTTATCACCAAAAGCTATACACTTTCTTCTCTCATTATCTCTCATTTTTCTTTTTCCATTTTCTCTCCTTCACCTCACAGCCATATTCCCCTTAACCACCCATTCATTTTCTTAAATCTCAACTATCTATATCCTTGAATCTAGACCACCATCCTAAGGCATTTTGGTAAGGAGATCTTGGTTTGTTCATCATTTTCAAGCATCCTTCAAGTTAGGGTTTGAATATTCCTAAGGTAAAGATTTCACCTTTTCATTCTTCTTTCTTTTCTTCCTTCCAAGACCTTGATTTTCATCTATAGTTATTCTTTTCCAAGGTTAAAATGTTGATTCTTGGCTATGTCATTTTTGTTTTTAAGAGGCTTTTGAAAGTGGTGGTTTGCTTCAAAAAGTTCTTCAAGAAAAGGTTGGATATCTTCTAAGGTAAGAGGAGATTTCTCTCAACCACCTTCCATGGTGGTGAGGAACGAAATTGGTATATGGAAAGTGAGGAATCCATGTGAGGATTACTCACTTTATTGTATTGATTCTTGGTGATTTTGTGATATTACTCTATGTGATGTTATGGTTTGGTGTTGTGTATGATCTTGATAAAATGAAATTCTTGATGATTGATACATGCGAGTTACTTGAAACCTTTGTGGAAAAATGAAAATTTTGAGGCCCTAGTGCCCTAGAGAGCTCACAGCCAAGTGGCCATAAAAAGGGTATCCAAGATAAAAAATTTTGTTGAATTGGAAAGTGAAAATTTAAATAGAAATGGGATTAAATTAGGGACTTCACAACCAAGAAGGAGTGGTAAAAACAAAATCTTGGCTACTTAGTTAGAGAGAGGTTTCGGCCTTGAGAAAGAAAAATAGGTTAGGAAGAGAACTCAGAATAAGTTAGAGTATTTTTAGGGCTTAGGAAGAAAAAGAAATGAATTTGTGAAATTAATACAATGTAGTCTTCTTTTAAGGCCTTTGTGAGAAACATGAGGAAATATCACTTAAAGGAACTTAATTAGGAGAATGTTAATTTAAAGTGAACTTTCATGTTAATTCCTAAAAGTTTTTAAGAAAAGGACTTGTGAGAATGTTCCATGAAGTTGAGAATGACGATTCCTGAATTTAGCACAATGGAAGTGCTTTGTGACTATATGTAATAGTCTTGTGCTATCGGGCCGATGCACTAGACCCGGAAATGTCAGTGTTTGACTTAAGCCTATTGTAGCTCTTTTGATGGAATCTATGTGTTAATGAATATTGTTTATCTTTGTCATGAAATCATGCATTGTAAAAGTTGGAATGATTTGTTGTGAAGGTGATATGCCTAGGAGATGAATTACACCATTGTGCGGGTGCGAATTGCGTAGTGTAGTTCACTTGTGGTTGAACTTGGAGGCGTCGGGGCGCAGGTATTCCACATGTGGCCAGTAGGTAGCTCCACTGGGCCGTGGTGACTGTGCAACGCATCGATGATCTCGACCAGACACTATCCTATTCCCGATCCGATTGAGAGTGTCTTGTATAAGCCATGTTGCGCATATTGATTAATATTTAGAACACATATGATTTGAGGCTGACGATATACAGACATGACTCCCCGGTCATTCTCTCCGATGTTGGTTTTAGCTCCATGGAGTAGGTGTCAGTCCATTGTACATCCATAAAATCATTGAGCATTTTATTGCGATATATCTATACTGTGAAATTATCTGCCATCACATTGTGGATTTGCTTATGATATATTATCAAAATATCTGCTGAGAAACTTTAAGACTTTAAATTTGATATATCTGTATGCTATGATTTTATTGGTATTGTTGTTTCTTACTGCCATGTTGGTATTGGTATAGATAATCTCACATCTTGGTTTTATTACTCTGTCTGTCTTTGCTTTATATGTTCCTGTTGATAAAGACTGAGAGGAAGAAGAGGAAAACTTGCTATTTTTTGTTATTTTATCTTTGGATGGCTGCTAGGAGAGCTTCTATTGGTTTTGTCAGAGTTCAGTTTCACGGCAGTACGGATGCTTGGCGCATCGACTGGGGAAATGAATGGGTTAAATATGTAGGGATTTAACTTTGACTGTTCGTAGGACCCGTGATGGGGAACCATTCTTTTCTCTTAGTGTTTCTGTACATTTAGAGTTCTTCATGCCTATTAGGGAGCTATGGGGTGATTTACATTACACCCTTAGGGAGGATCTGGACCTTGTGATGTCGTCTGCGAGGACACTATTCTGTGGACTTTTGCCTCAACTGAGGTTTCTGGTTGATAAAGAGTCCGAGGAGGAGGAGGATCCATTAGAGCATCCAGCAGAGGACCATGCTCCTTAGATGTCTAGACTTGGGCCAGTACATATTTTATGTTAGTTGGTTGTAATGTATTTTGAGTACGAACTTTACTATATTTTGGGTGGACTGTGATCCATGCCACTGATATGTATATTTTTTGGTGTGTAATATTAAGTAGCTATATCTTGTGTTGTGATATTTATTTTAAAGCTTATGACCTTAAGAAAGGGAGAATTAAAATCCGTATTTTACTACATTACATATGTTTTCAAAAAAAAAAAAAAGAAACTGCAACTTTGTAATTTATACCTTATAATATCAAATGTTTTATAACTTGGGTAAAGAATTAAGGGTAGTTGGTCAAAAATGTAATGCCCAAAGGAGGGTGTTACAAACTTTCCTTGATGGACATCAATCACGGTCTTTCCAATGGCGAGGAATGGACGCCCAACTATGATTGGGACCTCAGCGTCGTCCTCCATATCCAACACAATGAAGTCAGTTGAAAAAATGAATTTATCTACCTTCACCAAAATATCCTCCACTACACCACAAGGGTGAGTGACGGATCTATTGGTTAGCTGTAGTAAAACGGTAGTGGGCTTTGGTTCCTGCATTCCCAATTTCTTAAAAACAGAGAAAGACATTAAATTTATACTAGCACCTAAATCAAATAATGCTTTCTCAAAATAAGAGTTACTAATAGAGTAAGGAATAGTGAAATTTCCTGGATCTTTTAATTTCGGTGGTAGCTTTTTCAAGAGAATGGCGGAGCACTCCTCATTTAGTCTTACCTTCTCAAATTCCTCAAGCTTGCATTTTTTTGCAAGTATTTCCTTCAAGAACTTTGTATACTTGGGCATTTGGAAGATGACTTCAATAAACAGAATGTTAATGAACATCTCTAAGAATTTAGTAAATTGCTTGTCTTACTGAGTGTTCTTGAGCCTTTGAAGGAATGGAAAAGAAAGCTTCTGTGGCTCGCTTATATGCACCGCGGAGGGTGCTTCACTTGCCTTCTCGTTTTCCACATTAACTGACTCATCAAGAGTATCTCCATGCTCTTGCATTTGCTTCTCCTTTTTCTTGGAGAGCTCCCCAAGCTTCTTGTAACTTCTCAGGGTAATTACCTTGGCATGTTCCTTCAAATTAGACTCGGTAGTTCCAGGCAATGTCCCCGGTGCCCTTTCTGACATCAAGGTAGCCAACTAGCTAATCTGAGTTTCCATGCTCTTCATTCGGACCTTTGAATTTTGAATGTATTTCATTACATAATTTTCAAAACTTAGCTTCTCTTTAGGTGCTTGAAAACTTGGGGGTGGTTGCGGAGCTCTCTAATGGCTCTGTTAGTTGCCCTGTTGATTTGCCCATTTGAAATTGGGGTGGTCCTTCTAACTGAGATTGTACATATTGGAATATGAATTGTATTGCAGTCGGTTGAATTTGCTAACAAAATTTGCTCCTTCGAGCTCAGGGGCAAAAGGACTACCAACTTGACAATTTGAACTTTTATGTCCCTGTTCGCCATATGCTTCACATATGATTGGTGGGTCTACACTATTTGCCACCATCAGAGTCTCAACCTTTTTCGTCAATGCTTCCAATTGACTCAAAATGGCATAAGAGGAGTCAACAACATGCACACTGACTTGTTTCCTAGTCACCTGACGCTCATTTTGCCATTGATAATTGTTAAGTGCCATTTCTTTAATCAGCCCATGGATTTCAGTCAATGTTTTCCTCCAGATTGTACCTCCCGTAGTGGCATCAATGAGTGAACGGTTGGCAGGAGACAGACCATTGTAAAAAGTATGTACCTGTTGTCATACAGGCAATCCATGATGTAAACATCTCCTCACCAACTCTTGAAAACGTTCTCAAGCTTCATAGAGAGTATCCATATCATACTGCACAAAAGTAAAAATATCATTCCTTAACTTAGCAGATTTAGAAAGAGAAAAATACTTAGCTAAAAATTATTGTGTCAATTGATCCCATGTGGTGATGGAACCCCTTGGTAATGATGTTAATCATTGACTCGCTCTATCCCTAAGAGAGAAAGGAAAGAGTCACAATCAAATTGCATCATCTGTCACCCTATTATATTTGATGGTGCCACACAACTGTAAGAACTTGGCCAGATGTTGATTTGGATCATCCAAAGGCAATCCACCAAACTGAACAGAAGTTTGAATCATGGAGATCAATGTCGTTTTAATCTCAAAGTTGTTGGCCGCCACGACTGGTCTTATAATACTCCCTTCGTATCCTCTAGTCGTGGGCATGGAATATTCGAGCATTATTCGCTCCACTGGGATAGCTCGTTCTTCACCAGCCCCATCAACTATTTGTCTCTCTATCCTCCTTCTAGCTTCTTCAGTCATAGCTTCAATATAAGATTACTTCCTTAACATATGAGTTGTTTTCTCAATTTATGAATCAAATTATAGATTAGAAGATTGAGAACGAGTAAGCATAAACAAGAAATATAAACAAGGAGATAAAGTGACAAACAAATTTAAAATAAAAAAATAAAATAAGAAATAAAATAAAAATTCATCTAAATTAACTAGAGCTTTTTGCCTTTAATATTACCAAAGTTATTCCCTGGCAACAGCGCCAAAAATTTTATGCACGTAAAATACACTGAGAGCAAGTGTACTCTATCGTATAGTAATATAGGACTTGAGTCTCAGTTGTTGATCCCACAAGGGATAAGAGGTAATTACTAGATTCGCTAAACTCTTGGTTATTTAAATAATCGTAAGTGTAAAGAGAAACTCAAAATAAAATCAGACAACAAATAAAGAAGAATGATGGAAGATTAATCAACGTAGAGATAAATCACTTAGAGAGAAACTAGGGCGCAAGGTTCACTTGAATCCAATTAACCGAATTTTCACTCGTTTATGAAGTATGGTAATTCTCTTGCCAAATTCTCTCAATTACTATTGAGTCCCAATGTTCATGGGTAAACAATATTCTATTCTCAATTAATCACCTATTTGGTTAATTTGTTGAATTAACTAAGAATGCATTAAGCCCCAATTCAAGATATGAACTAACCTAATTGTCAACTCAATTAGTGGAATAAATTAATGTTTGATCATTCACTAACTTAATCCTAAGTTTATTATATGAGTCCACTCATTGATTACGGATGGTCACCGTTCAAACAATGAATTAAAGCATGTCAAAATTGATCAAGTCTTGATAAGAATTCAAGCAATACAATAAACCCAATAAAATTACCTTAATCAAATTTGAATTCAAACCAATTAATCATAAAACAAGATTTCTCATAGCCCTAGCTTATAGGATTATCTATTCATGTTCAGTAATAATCCCAAATCATAACACAAATCCATGGAAGAAAAAACCTAAAGAAAGGGGAAAAACTAAAGGAAAGAGAAATCAAAACCCCTTAATAGAGATTGTGATCTTCAAGCATTCAAAAATTATGTCCTCTCTTCTGGTTGTCTTCTAGAGATTCGCAACAGTCCTTTGGTGTGATTTTTCTACCAAAGTCTCCTAAAAGTCCCCCTATTGGTTTAGGGATTTACTGTTATTTATATTAGTTAGGGGCAAAACTATAGGTTTTAATGTGTAGAAGGCATCACACGACCATGTTTGGGCTCGACACGTTCGTGTGACCAGGAAAGCTCGTAAATTAAGTGTCAGGGAGGCATGACACGGTCGTGTGACCAGGAAAGCTCATAAATTAAGTGTCAGGGAGACACGATCATGTCTCCAAGTCAGAAACATTTCTCAAGTTAGACAGGGTTGTGTCTAACTCAGGAATCGCTTCTGAGTTGACACAAAGCCCTGTTTAAGTCAATATGATCTTCTTTTACTCTAAAAGCGCAGTGTCTTTGCTTGCTTTCACTCCAAATGTGATAAACCCCTTTTAATCTGCAAAAATAAAATACAATGATAAGGACTCATCTAAAATTCATCAATAAACATAAGCAAATTACCATTTAGACTATAAAATATCGACTTATCAGTGATCACTCCATAAGACTGGTTACAGATGTTTGATTTGTGGGCAACTGGCCCCAACATTAAGGAAGATAGTGGGCCATATGTAAAGGAGCTTAAGAGATTAGAAGCTATTGAAGAAATAATAAAACCTGATCTGGCGATACCCAGGGCTGGGATAAAGGGTGGGATGTTGAAAAGCCAAGATAAGTTGTTGCACTACGTATACGCGCACATTCTTGCCCCTCAAAGAGGCAACTATCCTACCTTGGTGAAGATGACATTTTCATGGTATGGGTCTTGAAGAGAAAATACCGGCTCAACTGGCCCAATTTCATCATGAAGCACGTGATGAAATTAAAAGGGAAGAAGAAATCTAATTTGCCCTAGCTCATCACTGTCTTTCTTCAAAAATATCTGTACATCTTGGAAACTAATCGACCAAGATGACTCACCACAATGTCTTCGGCTCCTTCACACTCAAGAAGATGAAGATGATAAGAAATGAAGACAGTTGGGTGCATCCAGATGAGTTGGAAGAAGATGAGGATGAGCAGGAAAGAGAACCTACTGCTGCTGCTGCTGGCCTGGTCACTAATGACCAGATCATGGCAACATCACTCAACATGCAGGTATACATGGAAAACAACATGGGCACTGTGCATGATAGGATAGAAGCCTTGGAGCACGAGCATGCAACCATGAGACAAGAGCAGATAACCATACAGGAAATCTTGGCATGTTATTTCCCTCTGCCACAGCCAGAAAACAAGTTTAGGATCCTTAGTTTTTTTTTTTTAGGATCTCTGCCTTTGATATATAAGCTGTTCTTTTGCTTGAACATTACCAAATGTAATTGGCTAGATTAATGAATGAATGCATTTTTTTGTCCTTGATTTAATGTTATATGTTAGTTTTATTGCATTGGACATTGTTATTTACTACTTTTAATGCTTATTTGTATGGCACAATGTTTGGCCTTGTTCTTGACTAATCAATTGCTACCCTATATCAAAATAATATGTTAGACTTAACTGTATATCATATTGCTTAAGCTCTACGCTTTATCTAACTCCATCTTTTTTATTATGACAAAAGGGGGAGAAAAAGCTTGAATTCTTTATTTGAGAAAAGATAGGTAAAACTAAAATGAATTTTGGGATTCCAATTGTAAGGGAGAGTTACGCATATCTCTAATATAAATCACCTCTTACAAAAAAAAAGGGAGGAGTAAGTTTCTCCAATGACTTTGTGGATTCCAATTTAATTAAACTAACTCTTTTCTCACTGTTTGTTTGTCATCATCAAAAAGGGGGAGAATGTAATTGGCTATTGGCCATTGAAGAATTGTTTTGATGATAACAAACTTGAAGATGATAGCAAGATCAAGTCCAAGACTTTCAAGAATAGCTTTAGGACTTAAATCATTGTGTAAAGGTAAAAAAAGATTCACACTTAAGCTCTAAACTTATTTTTTAAAGAACCCAAATAGCACACATGGTTTTAATACTTCAAAATGCTTTTTGGTTTCCTAAGAAATAGCATTTAAGTGCTTAAAAGCTTGTTGCATCTTTAGGAAACAATTGGTAAGTTTTAAAAAGCTATTTAAAAGTGATTTCAAATAAGCTTATTCAAATAAGGGTTTCCTTATTCGAATAACAAAAGTCAGAGAGCCAAGTTTTACTTATGATCAAGCTTTATTCAAATAACAGCTTAAAAACAAGCCTACGCACCTTTTGTTTTAAAATGTTTATTCGAATAACATATAGGGTATTCGAATAACAAGGTTTTTCAGAAACTATTTTTAAAAAGGCCTTATTCGAATAACCATATGGTTATTCGAAGGTTATTCAAATAACGAGTTACAGAACCATTTTGCAGTGTGCTATTTGAAGTGTTATTCAAATAACATATATGTTATTCGAATAAACACGAATATCAGAAACAAAAATAAATGGCTAGTTGATGACATTTAATGTTCCAACAACCCTCCAATGACTCTTAAATTCATTGGGCTATAAATACAAGTTGTTGGGCATTAAAGACAAGTTGAAAATCAATCTGAAAAGAGTTGTTGAGCATTAATACGAGTTATTACAGCCATTGTAAAATCCCAAAGACTAACATTAATGACGTATCCATATTACGCATCAGTAATTAGAATTTGGTATATTACTTATGATTATCCATAATTTTTCAAAGAAACAATTTAATAATATACAAAATACGAGCCTTTAGCGGAAGCATATTACACATATAGAATGAAATGAATTATATACAAATTGTACATAGTATACATAAGTCATCCCATTTACAAAATATAAATCAATCTAACTAGAACATCTCCTCATGCATAAGCTCCATCTTGCTTCATCTTGTTTGTCAATTGTAGATCCTTCTTGGAATTATCATGGAAATCATAGATGTAGGGGGGTGAGAATCATAAAATTCTCAGTAATTTATAAAAATCGTGTCATCAAATTAATTCCAACTATTTTGGAGAAAAATCATTTCAAATCATTTCTGCATAATCTGTAGGAAGGTGGCTAAAGCCAAATCAGGTCCTTCCTTTTCCCGAAACAGAGATTTATTTAATTATGAAAATTATTTATAATCATAAAAAATCACATTATAAAATTATATCTTTAAATCTCACATAGTCTAGTCATAAATCATGTGATCTAATTTCGTATTCTCAAATCATCAAATATCATCAAGTTTCATGTTGTGAAAATCATCAATCATATCATTAAAATCTACTATTTGAAATCCATCATATCTAAAGTCATTAAGACTCAAATCTTCAAATCAAATCTCATATATTTTCCAATCTCAAGAAATATCAAGAAATCTCATGTTTGTTTTAAAACAAATATCCATCATGTCTCAAATCATCAGAACACATGTGTCATCTCAAATCAAATGGTATATAAGGAATTATCCATCCTCATAATACCGATCACTTGGTTGTAGCATACTTTTGGGTTGGTGTACTTCAACCCATTCATAGCTCTCGCTACACAAGACTACTTTGGGTAACTAGACCTTATCAATCTCGATCAACCACAACAATGAGGGAATTATTCGTCCTCATTCCGTGGCTTCTTGATCTTGTTTCCTAGCTCTTCCTTGCTTGGTCTTTCTTTCTCCCCCCCTCCATTTTTTACTCCTATCGCACGTCTCCCTCTTTCCTCTTGGTCGTTTCCTTCTTATTTTTTGGTTTCTCTCCTGTCTTCATTCTCCTTTGTCTCTGTTTCTTTCTTTTCTCATCTTTCTTTTCTTTCTTTCTTTTATTTGGGCTGTTGACTGAAAGTGAGGGAGAGAAGAGAGAGAAAAATATTTCTCAAAGTAATAATGAGAGGTGAGACATGAGCGAGGGAAAATAGAAGGAAAAAGTGAAATCTAGCATATAAATTTTTATCTGCTAAAGATACTTTAATTTCTCATAAGTGAATTTTCTGACCTTCATAGGTATTAGGGAAATTTCTATGATTTCATACTATTTTTCATGTCATCGTCCCATTATTTTCATTATACTATGTTGCCAGCCTCTAGGCTTCATTATTCTTTTCCTAAGTTAAATTAAACCAACGAAATTGAATTATGAAGCTTTCAAGTGTCCATCTCAATTTGTTTCTACTCTCAAATTAATCTTCATCCTCTATTCTATATTTTCTCATACCCCTAAGGGTTTCTGATCTATTTATCTGATTAGTTTGGTCTTTAAACATTATCTCAATATCATTAAAATGTCAAACTAACTTATCTGATCTTCCAAAATTTCACATAGCTGATAGCTCATTCCAATCCTTTATGACTTAGAAATAAATTCTCCATATTTATTTCTATCAATTTCGCTATTTGAGCTAAATTCTGAGTTATTTCTTATATTCAGTGTTATAGATTTACGCTCAATTCAACCCAACAAGTTACCAAAATCATCAGGTAATTTATACCAGTCTTATTGAACTACTATAACCCTGATTAACATCATTAGGTTGGAGAGGATATTATAGCCATCTTCATTAAATCTTTGTTTTGAGCTTAAAGTGTGATCAATCCTTTATACCCATTGAGCATCAATTTGTGTATTTTCTCTTTGAGTAAGCTAAATTCATTTCTATTCATCTGTAAACATTTGAGAGGGTGAAGGATCCCTTGAGAAATTAAGAGGCTTCTACACAAGAGGTGGATGATACTTGAAGTGTAGGAAGAGCTCAACTATTGTAAAGGGTTTATCAAGCACCTTGTGAAGCTTGATTATAGTGGAAACTCCTGGGTGGATGATCCTAGGAACTAGATGTAGATCAAAAGGGTGATTGAACCAGTATAAATCTCTGTGTGTAAATCTTCTCAACCCTTATCTTTTTATATTTAAGCTTATTTTTGCATACTTACTGCTTGTTCTTCTACTCTTTTATTCTATTTAAGCTTGTGTATTGTCATAAATCCATTCAACTCAAAGAAAATAGCTTCAAAGAAAATTAAAGAAGGCTTGTTTACAAAAAAGTTTTAAAATATTCAATTCACCCCCCTCTTGAGTCTTGAAGCTACTTGGTAATACTATCTCTATGACTTGGTTAGGGCGGTCTCCAAGCTTCAGATCTAGCAACTGTCCTTCGAGTTATGGTCTCATATCTTGCACATCACATCGGACATCGGGCTCTACCATCGTGGGGTGTTTATTTTCCCCTTGAGGTGACAGAGTCTGGTGTCTAGGTTCTCGCTCTAGGAGGTCTAAACTGGTGTTATAACAGCTCCTAACTGTTGCTTGGTCTGCCTTAATGGTAACTACTTGTCCGTCATCCAACGGGAACTTCATAACGAGGTGGTGCGTGGGGACTATCGCTTCGAGGGCATTCAACAATGGCCTTCCTAAGACCAAATTGTAGGTGGAGGGTAGTCCACCACTAAGAATTAGACCTTTATGGTTTTGTGTAGGGATTATTCTCTAAGAGTTACAAATAGTTTGATGTACCCCTCTGGCCTACCTTTCCTCCTGAAAAATCGATGTGGTCTGTATCAAAGGGTTTGAGGTTTGAAACAGGAATGCCTATGTTCCTGAAGCACTCCATGAACAAGATGTCTGCTAAGCTCCCTTGGTCTATAAAGACCCTTTTCGCCTTTGCGTTGACCATTTTCATAGTGACCACCATGGGGCCATCTCCCTCTAGAAGGATTCCTTCTTTTTCCTCATTAGTGAAGCTAATCACTAGGGTCTGTGATACATTGTCATGCTTCATGACTGGATGCAAGGCTACACTGAGCACGACTTTTAGATGCCTTCTTTAGGCTAACCTCATTTTCCCACCTTCAATAAAAACCTCCGGTGATATTGTTAATGGTTCTTATGACCTCTTTATCAAGCCTCGCGTCTCTCTAAGGCGATGTGGTTCTCCGTCATCTAGCGTTCTCCCATGGTGGAGTGCTCAGCGGGTGTCGGGAAGTAAAGTCGCAGGCTTGGGGTCCTTCTTCTTTCATCCCTCCTTTGATAGCATTATGATCTATTCCCCCTGGATCCCTGAACATAGTTATGTCGGCGTCCACGTTGGATTAGAGTTTCGATGGCATCTCGGAGGTCCACACAGTCCTTTGTGTTGTGCCCGTACCTATAGTGATAATTGCAGTACTTATTCTTGTCTACCCATCCTCTCAGCCTTAGCTGTTGAGGTTTCAGGAGGTCAGTGAGTTTTGTGGAGTATACTTTTGCAAAATCATACTCCTGGGGACTCTAAGGGGTATAATCATCAAACTTGCCCTGTGGTTGTTTCTTGGGTTATTCTTCGAGCCTTTAGTTTCAGGTTCATTCTCTTTCTTTCGTTGCTCGTCCTGCTCTTTATGGGCCTCGTTCATATCCTTCAGGGTCTCTTCCATATTAATATATTTCTCAAAGCTCTGTTTCAGCTCCTCTAAGGTCTCCGGGCTCTTTTTAGTCAATAACTTAGGAAATTCTTCGTGGTTGTGTCTGCCTATGATTGTATGCATTGTTGCGTTATGGTTGAAGTCCTGAACCTCGAGACAAGCCCTGTTGAACCTATGCATGTAATCTCGAAGGGTCTCATCTTTCCTTTGCCTTATACTAAACAGACTTTGAGGCGTCTTAGGCTGAGTTTTACTTGTTGCGAAGTGAGTAAGGAAGCTCTGCACTAGTTCATCAAAGTTGTTGATGGAGCGGGATGCTTAGGCGGTAAACTATTTCTATGCTGCATTCTTTAGGGTGCATAGGAGGGCATGCCATCGTATAGGGTTGGTTCCCTCAGTGAGCAACATGGAGACCATAAAGGCATCTAGGTGCTCTTGGGGGTCTATAGACCCATCATATGCTTCAATGGAAGGAGGCTTGAAGCCTTTCAAAAGCTGCATCCCCATGATGAACTCAGAGAATGGGTTGCTAAAATTATAATGGGCCCTATGCTAGTGCGCAGGGCCAAAGGTAGCGAAAGGCTCCTGCCTTCTTTACGACTCATGGTTAGCGCGGTGATGTACAACAACTCGTGCTCCGTGATCCACACTGTCCTCAGCATCGTTTTCAGCCATGTGTTCCTAGTTCCTATTAAGGGCTCACAATATCTTCGTCAACTATTCTTGCTGGCATTTAAACATGACATACAGTTCCTAGGTGGTAGGAGGTGAGTTTGGTGCTCGTTGCTCTTATAGAACTGGAAAGGGAGCGCGCTATTGCTGAACAAGTGGTTCAATTCATTGAATGATAGAACGGAGTCACTGAGACGTAGCTAGCCTGTCAGGTGTGACAGAGGCCGCAACTCCATCTCTCTATTCTTGGTTCGTTGCTGGTTTCTTTCTAGTGTTAGCCATAGTAGAAAGGTAGGAGTGGCAGTTTACCAACTTCCTATAGACAACATCATTATTTTATCCTATGCTTTAGAGCTCTTTGGGCCATAACCAACTTCTTGCTATGTAGTCTTCAAGTTTAGAGGTCCTGGAAATGAGAGGTTGAATACTTGCAAAGACACTCCAACACTCAAGTCAGTATGGTGTATTAGGTCTTGATATAAGCAGGAAAGGATCCTTATCCTTATCGTTACTGTTACTATTTATAGTGGGAATTTCTTTGGTAGTTTGAGATTAATTTGGTGTCCACTAGAAAATAGAGTTAAAGATTAGTTTTACATGAAAAAATATATAAAAATTTTCATTTTTTAAAAGGGCCTCCTTTGGTACCCATATTTTATAAAGGGTACCAATACCTTGTTTACGTGTCAATTTTTTATTGGTCAATTTGTAATATATATTTTTGATGGCGAGAGTCGTCAGTTTGCTCTCACTTGGTATGAATGATTTGGAGATGAGCAAAAACATTTGCCACACACCCTTGCCATTAACTGCCAGTGCCAAAATCTCAATAATGTCTCTGTTAAGTGAGTAACTAGCAGCACAACTCATGTAGGTGCATGTTTATAAAATCTTAAAAATTTGAAGTGAGGTTTTAAATTAAAGATAATTAAAATAAAAAATTGTTATGTGACACTAAAAATTCATTCGATAAACCCTTTCATGTGGTAAATTGTTATTGGAATATAACTCAAGGTACTAGTACCCTTAAAAATATGGAAATATCGGAGAAAGCCTTTTTTTTTAATTGTTTATCTCTAATTTTAAAGTGATACCAAACTGAAAATAAAAGAATAACCCTACTTACAACAAATTCCTATATAAAAATTTATAACTCTCTATGCAAACTGTTAATTTGATAAATAAATTCTCATCCAACAACCTACACAAAAAGTTGTGATTCTATGTTTGATAATGCGTTGTGTGAAAATCACTACTTGTAAGGAAATTTTCTTGCTATCATTTGAGTTCAAAACCTAAACTCATGTCTTTAATTTTCAATTGAAAAGGTTCAATACTGACTTGCCATGATAAACTCGTGCTTCCGTGCGGTAACATGATATTAAGTTTATGATAACATCCTTAATCATTATTGAAACTTGAACATGACCAAAGCCAAAAACATAAAAATTAGAGAATAAATTTTGGGAAAATTATTTTGTATGGCATACCATATTATCTATCAGTAAACAATGAGTATACAGCCAAGCTGCAACTCTTCCTCACACTTAGCATTTAGAGGAGTTCCCGGATTGAATTGGATTGATTTTAAAGGAAAGCTAACAAATCTAATTCAATTAATTTTTTCATATTATCATCTAATCAGTTTAGTTTTAAATGTAAAATTAATTCAACCCAATTTAAATTGGTTTAAGTTTGATTGATTTTTTTTTTGTCATAATTTTTTTAATCAGACAAATACATTTAAAGTTTTCATATGTTTTTGGTTTCTCTAAATATTAAGAATTTTGGTTTTGATTCCTATAAATTAGTTCCTCTAAATTTTAAGGTAAGTAAAATTAATCCCTAACATTATCTCAATTTTGTTGTTAACTGTTAATGTATCAAGCGATGTTCCACCTCACCATTTCCACGTGTTCTTCATCCACCAATTCATTTTCTACATGACCTTCATTTAATCGGGAGTGGCATCCCACCGCCCCAGCATCGTGTCAGGCATATCCCAAACGGAAGCTTTTGCCTTCTTGGCCGCACCATCATCCTGAGACTGGTCCCACCTATTCCTCCTCTTTTTCTGCGCCTTCTCCGAAGCAGCCTTAGCACCCTCCTCCTCCTCATTCTTCTTTTTGGCAATAGCCTTCAAGGTCTCCTCTTTCTCCTTCTTCAGGGCCTCCTCCCTCATCACATTCGCATAGGTCCTCACCGAGAGGTCCGGCGTCTTCTGGCCTACGGCAAAAGGGTCGTGGCATTCAGGCGAGATGATCTGATTCAACCTCCTCTGGTGATAATATTCTTCTCGATCAATGATCCTCTAGGTGTAACACCCCAAATTTTCTATCTCTTAAATAGTAATTTTGACAGTTAACAGAATTTTACTATTTAGTAATTTCTGGATACTATAAAATTATTTTGATTATTTTGTCAGCGTATTTGATCGTTTTGAGTGATTTACTCCATGTCAGGAAAATAATAATTTTCGGGTCGGGGAAAATCTTTCTGTATTTATTTCTCTTGACTGTTAATTATTTTTAACAATCTGACTTGATTTTCATATGTTTTCTAATATTTGTGATTTTGTGGATGATTATGAATTTTTTTGACTATATGTGGGCTCAGGTGGTCCTAGGTGGGCCTAGGTGACTTTACGTGGGCCCAGGTGGGTCCCACAAAGTGAAAATTTTTCTAAACATAGAAAAATTTGTACTATTTAGACGGAGACAGGGGATCTTACTAAACCTGAATCCAGAAACAATTTTAGAAATTTTCTTGTTTTGTGTTTGGCACTGTATTTAATTATCAGGCGATAAAAATATAGTAAATATATTCTTTCGTGGGGTTTTTAGTAGATAAAAATAAAAATTATATTGCTTAAGCCAACATTGATGGTTTGGATATCCACCATTGATTTATTTAACGGTGAAGACTTGATCTTGATTTAATTAACGGTTAAGAAATAAATTTAATAAAGAAGCATTAGATAATCACCATTGATTTAATCAATGGTGTGAGAATAAACTTAGTTAGGCAAGCTTCAATATCAACTGTAGATTTAATCAACGGTGTAAATTTGATTATATAAAGTGACCATTTACAACCATTGGATTTGGAATTGATCAAGGGTGGAGATTTAGTCTTAAAAAGTGACAAAGACCATTTATGACCATTGGATGAAGAATTAATTAAAAGTGGATATTTGGTCTTCTAAAAAGGCTATGACTAATTATAACCCTTGGATTTAAAGTTTGAAGGAGCGATCTTGACCCTTTATTTTGGAGACACATCTAATGGCTAGAATTTAAAGGAAAAAGATCTAATGGCCTAGATTAAGTCTCCTAAAAATCAAAAGTCTACCTAAATCCTAACCATTGAATTAATCAATGGCTAGAAATGCTTCAAATAATGACATGAAAAGATGACAACTTTGCATGCATTATGAAGAGGAGGGATGGTTGGAGATGCTTGGAAAAGAGGAGACAAATTGGAGTAGCCTTTTTAGGCCAAGGAAAAAGATGACAAAGTGGAAGACTTTTGCATGCATGTGATAGCCTTCAATTATGCTAAAGAAATTTCTATCTCTCCATTCTTTCATTCTCACGGCAGCCCACTCATTTTGAGCATGCATATTCATTTTTTTCTCTCACCTAAAAAAAAAGCCTCCATCTTATTCTCTCAAAATTCCAAGAACCAAGCAACCATTTTTCCTTCCATTTTCTCTCCATTGGTTCGGTCTCTACACCCAAATACACCATCACTCACCTATAATTTTCACTCTCATCATTTCCTAAAGCTAAACAATATTCTAAACACTTTTCATTTAGAAAGTTTTCCCAAAATCCCACTCTAAGTGCTTCAAAATCCCACTTTTAGCTTACTTCCTTAGAGGTAAACTTTGATTTCTATGGTTTAAATTCATGTTTATGATTTTCTAAGCCATGTTTGTTCCATGGTTTGTCATTATTAAGCTTTGTTTGTGATTTTACTAATTGTTTTAGAATTGTTAGGAACTTCTCAAAATTCTATCATCTACAACCTTGTCCTTCAAGTTAAAAATCAAAAAGCTTATGTTTTCCTTCTTGTGAGAAATTTGGTCAACCACCCTAAGACCACCCTTCAAGTTTGTTTAATTTAATTCAACCATAGATCTTGAATCTACATGATATTCTAAGCAACTTTCATGTTGGAGATTTTCTCTAAATCATTCATCTTCATGGACTTTCTTCAAGATCAAAGTTATTGGGTTTTTGAGGTGAAGTATAAGAAGACTTCATTTCTTCTCTTCTTTTTCATGTTCTAAACCATGTTTGATCCATGGTTCCTCTTAATCAAACTTAATATACTAATTTCTATGTATTTTGTTTTGTATTTGAGAAGCCTTTGGTGGTGAAGGACTTGGAAAAAGAAGCAAATCAAGAAGTTTTTGAGGATCTTCAAGAGGTAAGAGGGAGATCCATCTCACCAACCAAGCATGGTGGTGAGAGATGGTCTTATATTTGATGGATGGTGAATCCATGTGAGGATTCATATCCATGGTCATGTAATAATTTATATGTATTTATGAACTTTGATTAATTGCTTATGCTTAATATACTTTGCATGATTTTATGGCTTTGATAGTATACTTATAATATGCATGATGAGTATATGGTATGTTTGTGATATTTATGATGAAATATATATATGTATGCCATGATGTGTGGATGGAAAGAAAACTAATTTTGGTCCCAATGGCCAAGGAAGAGCTACGGTTTTGATGCCCTTGATTTGGGTCAATGTGGAAATTTTTTTAAGAACAAGGAAATTAAATTTTTATCCCTTGAAAATGAGAATTTCGATCAAGACACCTCAAAATAGGTGTTCACAAATTTATATTTTTATGAATGATAAAATTGAATGATTTGAGAAGCAAAGAAAATAAACAAAAGGTTTGTGTTACAAAAAGAATGCATACGGTTTTGGAATTTATTTAAGTTGGAAAAAAAAATTCATGGTTTCAATGGCCATTTATAAGATTTTGATAAATTTAGAACAAATATTTTACGTATCTTTAAATTAATATTTTCATGAAGAATGATAATGGATGATTTGAAGAGTATGAAAAATAAACAAAGGGTTTGTTTTTCAAGAGAACAAAAATACGATTTTAGAGGAATTTTTATTGATTTATTTTGTGTAAAAAGATCCTAAGTATTTTTCTAAATATGAGTTTTGAATGAAATGGGCAAACATTGATTTTAAGGATTTACAAAGAAAGTGAAAAAGGAATTGTAAAGAAAGTAAAAATGAATTTGAACAAATGAGTTTGATTTTTATAACCATCGGTACTTCGGTTTTGAAAACAAAATTTTTAATGGTTTTATTTGTGTAAAACCATATCAATTTAGAAGAAAAAATATTTGATGGTTTCAATAGTCATGTCCACGTTTTCGAAGGCTTGTAATGCATTGATTTTGATGAAACAAAGTGATTCTCCAAGTGAAAATATAATTAATTTAATACAAAAAATTAAAAAGAGAATCAGAGTATTTTAGCACTTGAAAAATAAATTTTTATGTAAATGAAAAAGAGAGGTTGCAAGTGAGCCTCAATTTGTTTTAAAAAGAATTTATTAAAATCCCGTTGGATTTTGGAAAGCATTAGTAATTTTTAAAGTTAGAAACATTGATTTAATTCAATGGAATTGTGAATTTGTGAAATATAATATGAAAAAGGATTTTCTTGAATAAGAAGATATATTACATGAAGTAGAAAGATTATATTATTTTGAAGAAGGTTGATTTGGAAATGATTTGGGAAAAGTGGAGAATATAATGGTATTTTGAAAATTTACTAACGTATAACTTATTTTTGAATTTTGAAGTACGTTAGAAAATGCTAAGTTTTGAAACGTTGATTTATATCAATGGAAAAGTAATTTTGTGAATTATATTTTGGAAAAGGATTTCTTGAAATTAAGATTGATTTATTTAAGTCAAAATAATGTTTGGAATATTGAGGAATATTTTACGTAATTGTAAAATATTGAAAAATATTTTACGTATCTTAAAAATGATTTGAAATATAATAAAATATTTTTACTTAATTTGAAAAATGTTAAAATATTTCTACGTGATTTGGAAAGCGTTTAAATATTTTACACTATTGAAAATATTATTGAAAAATCAATACGTTGATTAAATAATGATAGAATATTTTCGTAATTGTGAAAATGATGAGAAAATCTTATGTGATTTAGAAAATGTTTTAAATATTTTGAGAATGATGAAAAATGATTTATAACTTAAAAGAATGATTTTTAAGTTACGCAATTTTGAAAAATGATGGAAAATCATTACGCAATTTGAGAAACGTATATTTTTATGTGAATGAGAAAAATGTTAAAAAATTTAATACGTGATTTAAAGGTGTAATGAGAAGAGTTTACAGTATTGTGAAAACGTAACAGAAATGTTTTGGAATTTGTGAAAACGAAATGGAAATGTTGCACAATTTTGTGAAAACACGACGAAAGAGTTTTATAACTATGAAAATGTGATAATATGATTTTCTTGTTGAAAATATAGTATAAATACTGTAGAACCAGTATATGGATGTTGTGTGAGAAAATGACATGTTTTGCCTGTGATTGGCATTTGGTACATTATACATGCATTGGAAAGATATGTCTGTGATTGGAATTGGTGCATTATACGTGCATTGAAAAAAATATGCGTTAAACATATGATTACATTGAACAAATGAAATTGAAAAGATTTGGCCCTTTGGGGTTGGACTTTATCGATATATTCGTGCATTGTATGAAATATAACTAATAGCTATTATGGCCCTTGTGGTTGAAGAGGGAATGAGAATTGATAGTGAGGTCTATGATGGATCTTGGGGGCGTCGAGGCGTGGCGGTCGACCAGTGGACAATTGGCGAGTATCCTGTGTCACTTGGCGATGCAGTCTGTTGCAACGCATTGACGATACCCGACAAGAACACGATTCTTTTCAACAACTGGGAGATTGTCTTTGGGCTAAGGCTGACAATTAACCAGAGCATTCTTCTCGAAATTGTGAAAACCTCCATGGAGTTGTTTTTGATAAAATGAGTCTTTGTGCATATGCATAAATCTGAGCATTTATATCTGTTTGATATATTAATTGAGGAATATTAGTTATTGGTTATGACAATTGTTTTGAATACTTGGATGATAATTGAATTGATAAATGATTGGATGATGATAGTTGATTAATGTTGATGGCATGATCATAATTGCGGTATGATCTATCTGTATGATATTGCTGTTTGTGTTATCTTTGTGCTGTCATGCTAGTATTGGTGTAGGTGATCTCACCTCTTTATTATATTGTTTTTTTTGCGCTCAGATCTTTGTTAAAATCAAATAATAGAAGGATCGAGTTGTCTTAGACATAACGGGCGATGGATACTCTGAGATTGGTGACAACAATAAGGAGTGGACATTCAGGACTCGAAGGTGTGCAGTGTTGATAAAGGAACAAATGTCTGATGCATCCAGATGGACAGAAAAAGGAATAAGTATGTTAAAGTTCTCGTTAGTGTTGTACCGTGCTATCAAGTAGGACCCGTCATGAGGTTTGTTACTGTTAAAAAAAATAAGTCTATTAATTTTATATTTCTCTTTAAATTGTGATATTAATTGGTGTCAATATTGCATAATGAATAGTTGAAATATGATTTTCAATATTACCTAATATTTTCAATAAATTTACGTCGTAGAAAAGAAGAAATTTTGAAACCCATCTTTTATAACTCAAACTTTGTGCGAACTTCTTTTCAGATTATGAGTCGGGAGTCGAAAATGTGATGCCCTAAGGAGGGTGTTACACTAGGGCTTACAGAAGCCCATGTCGGCATCAGTGTCACCAGCAGTGTCAAACATCTCCTTGAGCAACGATTTGGGGGCAGTAAAGTAGGCCAGCTTGCAAGCAACCTCGTTGTCGATGACATTGAGTTAATCGTCGTCCTCGTTGGCAGGAATGGAAGTGAGGTAGGAATCCTTGTCGCTTCCGCTATAGAGATCAGTGTTGTAGACGACATATGTGGCAGTGAGGGAGGCAAGTTCCTGCTCCATCCTCTTGCACTCTTCCTGCGTCTTGGCAATCTCTGGGTCTAGAGACGCCATTTTGATTCTTCTCTCACTCACCTCACTGCTACTGCTTCTGCCTTCCAAAACCACCAAGATTAGGGTTTGAATGAGAAAAATAGATAGGAAAGAAAGAAACCCAATCCATTTGAAATGATCTATCTCCCTCTCTTCCCTTTTGTGCATGACTTGGTTAATGGACCCATGAGATCACATGATTCCATATAACAAAGGAGATTGGTTAATGAAGGATATGTGGCAAGAGTTGAGATAATGACTTAGACTAATTTCACTTACCTCAAAATTTAAAGATATCAAAATTGTAATAAAAATTTTATAAGTACCAAAACTAAAATTCATATTTAGAGAGACTAAAAATATATTTAAGTCCATATTTAATATTTATCAAAATACATAAATTCAAATTTATCAAAATACAAAAAATATATTAATTTATCAAAATACAAATTTAAATTATAAATTCTAGTCTAAACTGATTGTTAATCTTGTAATATGTTCAAATTCAATGTCCAAACTATGAAATTATAGAAAAAATTAGGCTTAGCTTAAGGTATAATGGTGTAATCACTACATAAGTATGGGCAACATAATAATTTCTTAAATAAAATATTATTTTAAAAATATATATTAATTTTTTATTTGGATTGGATCATATGAAATTATAGAGAAAACTAGACTTAGCTCAAGGTATAATGATGCAATTACTAAATAAGTATGGGCAACACAATAATTTCTTAAATAAAATAATATTTTATTTGGACTAGATCATATTTTAAAATTGAAATTGAAAGTCAATCCAATCTAATGTGTTTTTCAATTTTTTGATTCATTCAATTTTTAATTTTTCTTGCTCAATTTTTTCAGCTTTGTTTAGATTGATTTAGTTTTGAACAGCTTGTTAGCACCCTTTTCTTCTGCAACTAGCCCCACACTTCAACCATTTACTATCCATGTCAACGACTGTATATGTTAAAACCTTTCAACCAACATTTTGGGATTTGGAGCAATTGTAATAAAAAAAATAAAATGATCAAAAAATGAAGAAAAATACTTTTGACACATATCACCTGAGCTCACATTCCATCTAATATGTCTGAGGTAGTAAAATTAAAATGTGTGTAAAAAACGAAATAGAACCAATTGTAAGCAATTAGTAAAAATTATGTAAATATGATATAATATATGTGTTTAGCATTAAAAATAAATCAACTTCTGTATTTTTAGAAAAGAAAAATACTTATATTGCCATTTCAAAACATTCATAATAAAGTTACCAGTGAGGTAGTGAAAATATATAAGTAAAATTTCATTTAAACAAGAACTTGAACTAAATATAATACTACCTAATTGTATAAAACCAACTTTGAGGATGAAGTCATCCCGGAAGATTAACTTGGAAAGAAAAATCTCGTTGCATATTGACATAGAGCATCTCTTCCGTTTATGTGTACATACTTTCAAATCCATATTGCTACTTAGCTCTATACAGGGACATGTTAAAGATGTACATTATGATATTCCATTTATTGCCTTTACCTTCCAGGATATCGAAGATACATCGCTCATCATTTTGCAATAGGAGTCAAACTTTTTCCATTAGCTGCTATTGCAGAACTTGTCTTCCTCCTCCTCTCACTAAAGCTACGACATGAAGCCAGGCTCGGAAGGCAGCATTGCACAGATTTAACTGATTTCTCTATAATGGATGCATGATCCTCATTCATGGTTCTTTCACTATTACATGATGAGTTAGCCCCCGAGATATAAGGAGTACTGCGTGCAGATTTAGGAAGATCATGTATAATTGGTTTAACTTCTTTCTTTTCATTGCCTGAAGTGCTTTCAACGTAATGATCTTGGTCTTCTCTGACACTTTCTCGAAAAAGCTCCAACAAATTCTTTTTCTTTGTTGGAGATGGTTCAGGCACAGAACCAGGAATTGCATTCTCAGAAGGGGTTATATTGACAACAGGGGTCCCAAAAGTATGGTGCAGTGGAGTGGTGCCACGAGATGGGGTAAACTCTGGATAAAAACAAAGAAAATCTTAAGCTGATTAGAGGAAGAAGAGTTATGAACCAAAGGTAAAACATTGAAAAAAGAGAAAGTATAGCAAAAGGAAAAATATCCACAGGTTCTAAAAAGAGTTCAGCATTTTTCATAAACTTGGGTTAAAAAAATGCTGGTTAAGTTATAATGTCCATGATGAGTTAACTGTCATATTATAAATCAATAAAATCATGAACCTTTCATTACAAGAAAATTTTGTGTTTCTTTCTAATTCTTCCCCCCACAAACTATTAACTATGCAAAGTTTCACCTCCTACTCATTGTTAATAACATAACTAGATTTACAAAATGGCCAAGTAAAGAAATTAAGATACTCTACCAGAAAACCACAAAAGGAAAAAGCAATGCAAGGCAGCCTTACCACCATTGACACTATAGAAATCTTCACAATCTGAGTCTAACCAGGCCTTCGAATCAAAAAATGCTTCCTCTTTGCTACCTGTACAGGAGACAAATCCAAGTTCAAAAAATCATGTATACTGGATTTCAACAAATGAACTAATGAAGAAATAGCAAAAACCATTTAACGCAACCAATGAAATGATAAGTTGGCTTCTTGATTATGGAATGTTACAAGTAAGAGGAGATGAACGACACAAACTCTTATTCCTAACCACTTCATCTATTGACAAGTAATTCATAAGGACAAAGTAGTCACTTGAGTCCTTTACTTTGTTGGGAGGGGGGTGTTAGACAACTTGTATTCAACTACTTGTTATTAGGTCACTGTAACAACTTATAGTAGATAGAACTTTCCATGTCACTTAACCTACCATATCAATCACAACACACAGACTCAATTTGGGTAAACAAGCACTTGAACCTATTTTGGGCTACATATGTGAATCATTTAAATGCAGCAACAATCAAGTATTTTCTGTTCTAGTGTGCCGGGAAGACCCAACTCAACATTAAAAACATAGAGTAATCCATGAGCAATGAATGTTAAAACAGGTCAGAAATAACAGATTACAGCGTTTGGACACCTAACACTTATTACTTTCTCTTATTTTTCTGTAGGAAGGCATAATTAGAGTTACAATAGACCACCAACACAATTTTATCTTAATCTCAGTTATTAAATAGCAAATTTTCTTTCATGTAATTTCAAGATATTGAAAGTTCTTCAATTCTTCCTAAATAATAACTCTCACGTGCCCATACCGTTGTGGTCCATAAGTTGAAGTAGACTGCAAACTTGGTATAATACTCGGTGAGAATTCTTATTCACAGATAGAGGTACTGCAATCAGTATGGTGCTAAACTACTGGTCCCCAAAAGGATAAAAGCCCCAAAAGGCAGGGACCATGGTCACTTATAAGCATCTACCACCAATAACAGTTAAAAATATAAAACTGTCACAAAAGCCTCCATCACATGAAACTAAAAACTCAAGTAGCAATCAAAGAATATCATGAATTCAACCAACACTTTGTCACTGAAATAACCATGGTACATGATATTCTGTTATCTGTGTCCTAAACACAGTTCTGATCTGCAAATATTGTTTGTGAAAGTTAAACCTAACACTTCACCCAGATAGGATATGGTAAGACACATCAAGTTTATCTAAACCTCTTTCACGCCAAACACAACCAGCACAAAGAGAGAAAGTGTTCAATTTGTAAAACAATATCTTCAACAACACTCAGGGCTTTGTTTTGCCATATTTTAAAGCATATCATTTATATAATGGATTCCTTGCTTAAGAAATACTCTACCTGAAAATTCATATACATAAAAATTACCATCAAATCACTTATGAAGGAAAGACATGGAAGAAGGAGGAAGCATTCCCTGTGTATATTAAAACAAAACAAAACAACTAGACAACAAATTCATCCCTCAAATTAGTCATAATATATCCACAATTTAACAAATTAATCATCACTAAAGGCTTATCTGTTCAAATAAATTGCTGGTGTCTATTCCATACTATCCCTTTCAATTTCTACCACACAGACTATAATAGCAGACAATTCTTTTTTATTCTGGGAAAAATATCTGACCCTCCACATAGTCCAAATAAAGATCAACAGTCCATAGACAGTGTATCGGGAAAGAAAATTCATCTTCATCTTCATTCATATTCATATGCAATAAAAAAGTATCATGCAACTGAAGAGGCAGCCACAGTATATTTGCAGAAAATAGTTGCCGTTAAAGGCAGTAGAAATGAACTGTGATATGATATGAAATAAACAGGATAATTTTCTACCAACGATTTGTCTATTATAACATAACATAATCATAGGTGAGTACAACAGAAATTCAATATATAAATCAATTAGATCAATCTAAAAAGTATGAAGACCAATATATACAAATCTATTTAAAAATAAAAAAGAACAAAAATAAATAAATAATTTTTTTTCAAGCATGAACAATAACAAATAAACAAATCTTCACAGACCCCACAACACTTGAAATCGCACGTCCCAAGAAACCAACCAGAAACAATCATAAAAAGTGTTTTGTTTCTGTTCTGATAAGAAATATGCTAATCAAAATAGCATCTTTATATGAAGAGACTAATCAAATCTCTCTTTGAAGAAGGCAAGCAAAAGCAGAGAAAACAAGGACAGAGTTTGTAATGATGATGCATAAAAATCAAAGTTTTGAAGCAACAAACCCACAAGGACAGTACCCTACTATTATTACCAGAGTCAGTGAAGGAGGTGGTTGACCGAGAGGGTGACCACTGAGACTTAAGGGCAATATCGTCAACCCGAAAGTTTCCATTTTGGGGTTTGTTGTCCTTGATGGGTGATGGGGGGATGTCAGTTTTGGAGCCAAATGACAGTCTGAACTGCTTCATGTTCGTTTCCTGGTTTCTATGGACAGAAGAACACAAACCCATATCACTCAAAAACACAATCACTTTTTTTATTATCTTATCACGGACCCAATATATAAGAAGAGTTCTTGTTCTTCACTGCACAGAAGAGGAGAGAGAGAGAGAGAGAGAGAGAGAGAGTAGAGTGGAAGTGAGAGAGAGGTGAAGGATGAGCAAAGGGGAGAGGAGAGGGTGTTTTTAGCGTTATAGCAAAGGTGTAAGAAAATCGCCCAATGGGGGGAGAGGAAGAATGAGTGAAAGTAAGAAAGGGTTGGCCTTGAAAGGGAAGTTATTATTATGTCAACATTCAACAATGTCTGTGTGAATGTGTGTGGTGTCTCATCTCATGAGTCATGAGTCATGCGTACTGCTACCTGAGCTGTGTATAGTAACTATACTATACTGTATCGTATGTGGATTCTCAGAGATGGGCCCCACAGTAAAATGAACAGTTTGTTTCCATGTTTTAAAAAGGTTATAATACACCATTTTTTATTATATTTTTAATAATTATGATTAAGTAAAAATAATAATAAATAAAAAATGATATAATTAATTATTTAAAAAATAAAGTAAAAAAAGATATAAAAAAGTGAAGTTAAAAAATTATAATTATTTAAAAATTAGATAAAAAGTAGTTGATTGAATAAATTAGTTATAAATCATTCACGTCACTAATTCAAATATTTTTTAATTTAATTATAGTTTAATTATAATTTAAATATAAATTTAATTAATTAAAATAATTAAATTATAATTAAAAATGTATTTGTTTAGAATTAAAATTGAAAGGAAAATAATGTTATTATATTATTTTTTTAATCATATTATTATTTAATAATGTGATTAAATAAAAAAATATAAAAAAATATAAAATGATGTGAAAAAAAATAGTAGAAAAAAATTATAGTATTAAAAAATAGGTGTAACGCGTGATAAGTGATTATTGATTACGATTCTTGCTCTCATCTGACATCTGAGAACTTTTTTTTAGTGCATTGACATATGAGAACTTAATTAATGTGCAAAACTAATCATAACTGAAAAAGGAAAAAGGAAAAGAGTCATTTTCCCATTAATTTGGAGCAATAATTTCGTAATTGATTTATGGTTTTAATTAAATTCATAAATTTTTCTATCTTTAAAAGATGTATCATGTCTGTCTGAGTATATCCGGTGAACAATTTCGTGAATTGGGTTTTATTTAGTTTGATGACAGTTGCTTAGGAAAACAAATCAGGATTTAACTCAATTTTCAGATCAAAATGCTCTAAATTAGGCTAGAAAAGTATCCAATATATTATTCCTTTTCAAGCTTGGATTTTGTTTGTTTGCCATGACAAGTGGCCCTAGTATTCATCTGTATAGCCAGAGTAGAGTACCAATGGAATTTTATTGTGAAAACCAGTAATTTGAGCCCCAAATGGCCGGCCTTACTCCTTTAGAACAGAACTAATTTACGCCTACTTGAAATTTACGGTTTTTTTATATTTCATTTATATTTAATATAAATTATTGAGAATTATATTTAAAATATTTTATATGTTGTCTTAGTAGACTTGACAATTAGATGAATAGAAGCATGTGGAGAACAGAAATGAAATGGAAGCAGGATTAAGAAAAAAATGAGCAGAAAAATTATTAATCAATTTTAATTAAAGATGTGACAAGTAGAGATAGTTCAATTACTAATAAATAATAAAAAAATTTTGACATTAGATTACATAATAAAAAGAAATTGGGAACAGTCAAATAGTGGCAGGCTGCAGCTACATCAGAGTCAGCAGTTGTTACCAAACTTTTGCTTGGTGCAGCACAGGCACAGCAACAAGTTGTCCAAGAGCTTCAGCTTGAAAAGCGAGTTAAAAATGTATAAAGTCGTATTAGATTACATAAGGTGCATTCATCATGTGGAAATAATGTGCAGAATTCTATAAGGAAAAAGATGATGTTATATCTCTCTCAAGAGTTATAGGTATTGTATATATATATATTTTAAGAGTATATAATTAAAAAAAGTGATAAATAAAAATAAATATAATAAATAATATTAAATAAAATATAAAAATTAATGTATATATTATTTGTGATAAAAATATCTAATTTTATAATGTATAATAAAGATTCTATGTGGAGTACCCATTTATCTCTCTCGTGGTGGATGTAACCACTTTGAATCCATTCCACCACTTTGAACATTGTGCTTTTTTTTTGGTAAATGAATGTTGTGCTTTACTACCTTTATATATGCAGTGCCAGCTTAATTTATTCTCCTCTTGTTGCTTATTTAAATTTTTTTTTTATAGATGTTGTAAACGAGTGTCCTAAACTAAGGATACTTGGTAAGAAAATAAAAAATAAAAAATACTTAATAAAAAAATTTAAAATTTTTAAATATATTAAATAATTTAATGTTTTTATTTCTTAACTTTTTATCAGTTTTCTTAATATACTTGTTAGATAAATCGTTTTTATATAAAGAACAAATCGAAGGAGTAAAGATTAATTTAGGCTAAGAATTTTATGTCAACCACCCTGGAAAGCTAATAGGAATTTACTGACTTTTCCCTTTTCCAGGTCTGTTGTCTCTAAATTAGAGATGGAAATCCAATTTTCATGTTGTCTCTAATATTAGAAAATTTAAAGATCTAGATTAAAAGATATTAATTTAATATTAATTTTTTTTAATATTTAAAAAAAATTAGACTATTAAATTTTTATCCAATGGTCCAGACTTCTGGAGGTCTGGAGAGAATCCATTTCCCTGGTAACGCGTGGGAGATGGGACAAATCACATATAGAAAAGGAAAAAAAATGATATTATGAGAGAAAAGAAAAATATCAAATACTTGCACTTCCCAAAGAATAATTCATGCAATGACAATTCTCAGCCCACTGGAGCTTAGCATTCAGCCTAATTTACTTGTGGAAGGGATGATTGGTAGAAGACAAATTAATAAAGTAAACAATTAATTGATCGCATAAACAAAGGCGAGATATATCATATCAGCTTTTTTCTTATTTTTGTTTCTCTTGCCATAGCTATAATATCAACTTTCAAACTTGACGTATGATGCATTAATTTCAACTTTGCCATGAGAGACAAAGAGAAGATACAGTGGCTTAAAATAAATATGAGTTGGGTAAGGGTAAAGCTGAAAATGATAGAATTAACTAACAATGTTAACTAACATTGCTGAACCGTGTAGGTAGATAAGATTTACAAAAACTTGTTATGATCTACCATGACTGTAGAAGTAGATAAGAAGCACTATAAGGTCTAGATATCCTACTTTTATGGTACAAAAACATTTCTTTGTGTTGGGGATCTTGAGAGTTACATATTTAAGATGTTTAAGCTAGTTCAATCATGCTTTCTCAGGGGCGGAACTAGAACATAAGGGAAGCTTTTGCAATTTCAAAACATTTGGTGGCCTCCTGATTGTCAAGTCAGTGTTAAAATGTTTTTAATTTAATTGGTATTTTGTTTTGTAAAATAGGTTAAACGGCGGATATTTTTTCTTAAAAGTATATTATTATTTACTGATTAATTATGAGTTTGAGAATAATCATGTGTATGTTTATTAGGCTCAAGCCTAATTAATTGATAAGTGTGTTAGGTTATGTTACAGGGCAAAGTAACCTAGGGCTCATGATATTTATAAATTAAGGTTACTGACATATATTTTGGCTAGATATTTATTCTCTACTTCTGAGACTAGTATGTTCAAAGTCATACAGGTTATTAACCATTAGAAGGAGAGGTTCAAGATTTCTACCTCTAAATAGGGTTAAGCCAAGGTTTCATACATATATATATATAGATTGTTAACTCCCTCTTACTTCTTTTTCAAAGAAAGATGTTAACAACTTATACATTTTACTTTTGGACAAAAAAAAATCCTACAAGTTTCTTTTGAACGTAATTTAAACTTGGTGTTTTAGTCATATACACTCTCACTCATTTAATGAAGAGAATAGTAAAATTTGAAATATATTTTATATAAATGAAATCATGGAAAAAATGATGAAATATATTTCTAACATAATTAAATTAATTAAGGCAAAAATAATCTTTTAGTCCTTTATCTTTATTTCTTTTTTTAAAAAAATTAGTCTCATATTTTTTATTTTTGTCATTTTGGTCTTTTAAGTTTAGAATCGTCAATTAATGTGATCTTTCGTAATGATTCTGTCACCTCACTAACAAAAGTGATGATATGTCATTAGCCAATAATAGACACGTCAATGCCACATCATCTCCATATCATCACTATTAGTAATCACTTTCATTAACGAGGGTGACATAATAGTTATATTGGACCACATTGGTTAATGATTCTAAAATTAAATGACCAAATTGACAAAAATAAAAGATAGAAGAACAAATTGATAAACAAATAAAGATAAGGGACAAAAAATCACTTTGCCATTAATTAATCATGTAAAATAAGTATAAAACTAAAATTATTATACTAGTACATCTCTCTAACCTATGTTAATCTCACATCAAATAAGTATAAGAGGAGAGGTAAAAATCCTCACCCTTTGTTAGTCCCACAATGGAAGTACAAGGAAAATATGTGAAAAGCTTCTTATTATAAATTGGACTCAAAAAGAATTTTGGTTCTAGTTCGAGTTCAACCATTTAAATCGGTCGACCTAACTGGATGACATCATAAAAATAAATCTACATATATTAATATAAAATATATAAAACAAATATATAAATGTGAAATTTAAGTACTGAGTTTTTTAAAAGGAAAAAAATTTAATGGTTAATTAGTTCAACATCTTATATATATAAAAGTTTAGGGTGAGGGGAGGCTCTCCGCATTCCAAGAAAAAGGCAAACCACCAAACTTAGCTCCTATCAATGAGAATTTCCTCAATTCGAACCGTAATGCAATTGTCATGAGTGAAAGGTCCACCAAGTGAGTAAACCTCCATTGACTTGATTTTATATGAAATAATGAAAAAAAAAAGTGAACAGTCTCACTGTTATTTAATGGTGTATTGTCACATTATTTGATAAGTTTGATATCTTTTATAAGTTTTAATTCATTAAATAATATGACAATATATCATTAAATGATAGTGTAAAGTTTTTTTACATTGCTAGTACATCAAAATTAAATTATTTAATTTTTAGGATTGGACTAAACTAGCTAAATAGTTTATTCTAGATATATCTGTCCAATTGGTGGACCTTAAAAACTATGTCTGAAACTCATAACAACAAACTATCCTATCTATGTAAGTAATTAATCCATAACGATGTCTTTAAAAAATACACAACCCTAAATAGTTCACATATTACACTATCATGGGGCTTTAAATCCTAATATAATCATTCATTTTGAATATGACAATTCTACAGTCAAACTCACTACATCATCAAATGATAGTTGCACAAGTATTTTATAAACCAACTAGTTTTTTCACCTGTGTGATGCACAGACAGAATGAAAAAATAAATATAATGTAAAAAGAATTTGAAGCAATTTAATTTAGAAGAAAATATTTGTGGATAAGAGAAAGTAATAGAAATTTTATATTGCACCAACATTTAAAAAACATAAGAACAAAAATTGCGATCTAGCATTGAACATTTGTAGTTGTAGAAATAACATCTTATCTAAACTACAATTAGACTAATATATTTAACTGTGGCTTGTATGCACGATTGATGAAACGAAGTATTAGAGTAAGGCATGCAAATAAATACAAAATAAACACGTTATATAATACCATTAACAATACCATTAACAACAACAACAACAAATGTTAAAGTGTATGGCAACATTCTTAGATCAGTATCCAAGATAGGAATTTGGTGTACAAATAGGTTTATTTAATCCGTCAATCTATATCGTCAAACTAAACCATCAAAACATACCATGACTTCCTGTACATGAAACCACCATGTTAGTTTAAAACAGAGGTTCAAATAGAAGAGAAGGAGAATGTCTCAAATAGATAATAATAGTATATAACATGTATGAGTAGATATAATAATTTAACAAATTCATATGTAAATGTAATTGTTGTGCTTACCAATCATAGTCGTTGAAAGACTTCTTTATAGACAACATTGCTGTCATGTTTGATGACTCATTGTCATCTGGTTTGATGAATATATTGATACCGCTTTTGCTTTTAACCCTAGATAGTGCCATATATAGTTAGCCATGGCTGAAAACAGGCTTCGAAAGGTATAGCCCCACATGTGAGAGGGTTTGACCTTGACTTTTGTTGATAGTCATGGAAACTATCTTCTTTGAAACCTGATGAACATGCTGGTATTGGATGGAACCAACATCATTTGAGGTATGAAAATCACGTTACCAATATGTTTACTAGAAAGAATCATGTAGTTAAGTACATAGTTGCCAAATCTTGCAATCTGAAGTTGTGTACCATTTTGCCAAATCTTGTAGTTAAGATTAAATAATGGAATGCATATTGCTATTGGAGGTTTGAAAATAAGAAAAAGACACAGCTCTTAGACCTATATGCACCATGTTGGGTTAATTTCGAAACATAGGCATTCACACTTGGTTAGTACTATTGTGCATTCTTTTGAGTGCAACCAGGATGATTCAAGTGTCAACACTATATTTCTCATATTTGAGTTTGCTCCAAACAGAAGTTTAAGAAGTTGCATCTCTTGTAAGGAGATTTTTCCATCATAATCTTCCTTCTAATGTTCTCATGCACCATAATTTGAAAGATTTGGTACATTGCACTCAAGTCCTTGACAAACTTCCTTGTTTTCCCCTATAAGTAAATGAATATTTCGTATAACATTTACTTTCAACAGGATCTTCTGGTGAAAAGCTTTCTTGGACATAAAGAATATTAGTTGCAATTGGAGTGGTGAAAGGCATTCAATTTTTGCACATAGGGATAGTGTCTGGACTATATTCAAATGATATAAAAATAACAGATATTCTTTTGGATAACAATCTTAACGTTAAAAAAAAAAAGCAATTAGGACATGTGCACTCTCAACTGAAAATAAAAGAATGGTAAATAGAAAAAAAAATCTATGTTTGTATGCTTCTTAGTAATATCTTCACTTGTTTTCTATTTTCTAAGCATAATTGTTTGCTTCAAAACTTTCAGATTAGCAATGGAACTTCCCATGGATTAATAGGACGTGTCCAAGCAAGGTAAAAAAAATCTAGTGTAAGACATATATTAAACATAAGCTTCAATATGCTAGTAGTTAACTTAAGAGTTTAATCCTTTCTGCCTGCACTCTATTACATTTTAGCTCAAGACAAAGTGATATGTACTTTATCTATGCTTTAAATCTGGTGGAACTTCATATGAGGTATTGATAGAAATATAAACAACTTTGAGGCTTGCACCTAGTAGTTTAAACTTTTAGAATAGTTAGTCCGAACAATATTGTAGAATTTGTATTATTCATTAGAAGTACTCGCAAGGCTAACAAGATATCTACCAATGTAGCAAATTAGAGGTAGTTTATTGTTATGTATAAAGTTTAATGTCTGCATTGCTGGTTGATTTTGTATTCACTACTCATAAGGCTATAGCAAGATATTTGGCAATGTATAAAGTACCTAATTATGCTCAATGTACCTTATGAATTGAATTAACTAAGATGCAGCTTGGTTGGCTAAAATTTGCAACCACGTCATTTTTAATTTAGGCAGTCCTTAAGCATGCATTCATCATTATATAAAGGTTCTTACCTAACATACTTTACCCTTCCAAATTGTGAACCAACCTGTTTGAGACATTTCCAGACACAATAAGAAATTTCGGGATTAGCGACGAATGCGTCCCTTGCTAATCCCTCACAAAATATTTTTGTGAGGGATTAGGAAGGATTAGCAATGAGAGATTAGCGAGGGACACGTCTGTCGATTTCTTTTTCATCATTAAGTAGCGACGAAATACAATTTGTCGTTAAATACATGTAGCGATGAGAATTTTCCTCGCTAATATGTCGCTAACCCCTCGCAAATTTTTAAAAACATGGTGTCTGTTTCCCTTGCAAATCAACGAGGGAAAATTTCGTTGCTATAGTTTGAAAATCCATATCAATTTTGGATCTAGTACAACCAATATTTGTCGTTATTCCCTTGCAAATCCCTCGCTAATTGCCCTCGCTAATTTTCTTCGCTATTCACTTGCAAATTCGTCGCTAATTTATTTATTATGATTTCCTCATCATTGTCTCGCTAATCCCTCGTAAATTAGTTTAAATTTTTTTTGTCAATTTAAAATATAAAAAACTTAAATTTTAATATCCAAAATACACTTGTATAAATCTCTTAATCAAAATAGAAATCCAACAAATAAATTTATGAAAAGCAACAAAACTATTATACAAATAATCCAAAATAAGGCTATAATGATTCAAAGTTATATAAATAGTTCAAAGTTATACAAATAGTTCATAAAATGTCATACAAAATGAGAATAAAAAGAACAAGTAATCAGTCTAAGTTTGATTCGTCTTCATCATCATCCTCTCGACCCTCTCCAGTTGTTTCACCTTGTAATGGTGCTTGTGGAGCAAGATTTGCTAATTGGATCATAGATAGGATGAGTGCCAACATAGGGATTAGTTGAGTCTCGGCAAAGGAAGCCATCGTTGTTGCCATTATTGTTGCCATTGTTCCATTTACAACTTTAGTTATGTCTACCTGTGTTAAAGGTATAGAGCGAGAAGGACCAACCTCTAAGGATGAAGCATGCATGGTGTTCTTAATGCCAATGTGCAAGTTGTTACCTATTTCCTGAACTCATCCCTTCTTGTTGGGACCTGCCGCATCCAACCGCACCTCCGGGTCAACCATAGGATGGGTTGAAGAGTTTTCTCCATACTTTTCTGACATCGCAGTGTCATATGATTCCTAAAATAACAAAATAAGAAAAATAGTAGCAAAAAAATCATTAGCTTAACAAATATAATGACTTCTAAATTTTAAAGACACCTACAATGAAGTTCTTTGAGCGCTCGGAGACATAATTTCCATCTTTCTTCTTATGAACTTTGACATAGAAATCTCTGTAAGAAACCAGATGCTTCAACTCTGCCTCCTGTAATCACATATGGAAGAATATATAATAAACACATATAAAAAGTAATTAGGCAATTCCTCTAAAATAACAATGCCTTTATGCCATACTCAAGATAGGAAAACAACTCAAGTAATTACAAAAAATAAGAGATTATCCTCCTATATAGCTAAACACTACTCAAAAGAAATAGGTACAAAAAGTTACCATTACTTTTCTCTCCCTTAAAAGTAATACATTGTTATAGAATTGCAACTATGTAAACTACAAAGATTTCACTAATTAGGATCTCTAACTAAAGTCCTAAACTACAAAGATTTCACTAATTCAAACTCACATTCCAAGAAGTATGGAAAAACTGACTTGATTCTTTTTTAAACTAGTTTAAATTTGCATAAAGCAATATGTTAAGAGCCAAGTTAGAAACTATAAAAAGGTAAATTCATAAGTCAAGTAAGATAATAGATAAATTTTGATTCTTTTTGAAATTCTAACAAGTTTAAATTCACAAATCAAAACTTTAAATGATTTTTATATTATCATCTTGTTCTTATGTTGATCAAAGCTTATTGACCATCTTGTATGCTTCAAGGCATCATGCATGGCTATCCTTTTCCTTCGAGCAGCTTTAGGTTTCTTCATCCACTTTTCTGTCATCCAAATGTCGACCAGGTCATCCCATACTTTTATCCTCATTCCTTTGGGCCCATGGTCCTTAACGTCAGCCAAGTTATTTGAATTTTCCTTTCTCAAAAGCCTTATCCTTTACAAGTCCGTTCCTAGACAGTTATTGCCATGTTGTGATCATAATCGAATGCGAACTAATACTTATCCTACACAAATGTTATATAAGTATTTTTTTTTCAATGAACGTATAATATATAATTCTAGAATCATAATTACTTACCAGAAAATCCTTAAATAGTATGTCCTTCATGTTAGCAGGATAATCTTTCCACGTATTAGTCGGAATAGGCATCCTTGTCATGACATTGTACATAATGTCACGAGTCACTCTTGGTAGGAGAAACCTACTCCTGTAAGTACAAGAAGATAATGTTAGTAAACTAAAAGTAAATGAATATAATAAAAGATGAAATTCACTATTACTTACGGCTCAGGGATATCTGCCACATATATAAGTTCCTTCCTATTAGTTTCTATATGAGATTCTCCACTTGAAGGCACCACATTCAGGCTGCTAATTGGTAAGTCAACAGGGGTGGGATAGAAAAAGGTGGGTTAGTAGTGGTGGGACAGAAGCTGATGCGCCTCCAATGGTCAATTGGATAGAAGCTGTTCCGCCTGCACTGGTCAATGGGCCACTAGCTGAAGTTGCATTTATAAATAAATAAAAGATACATATATGTTACATTTATATAAACTAAGAGTTAACAATAATTAAAAAGATTAATCTACAAGTATACCTGGGGAGTGTTGAGAAGGTTGCAGTGGTGGAGAAATATAGCACGGTGGAGAAGACTGGGGTGGAACATTACGGCCTCTCCCACGATCGCATCCAACACCTCTACCTCAAGTTACCATGATGAATATCTGCATAAGGAAACATAATGAAACATGACGAGTTAAGAAACTATATGTTAACAAAAACCTCAAAATATAATAATGGTATTTCAGTATAAATACCATTAACAAAATTTGTTGAACAAGATTCAATTGTAACTACTTGAGTCTGAAGCAAATAGTTCCTCATCTTCATCAAAGAATTCATTAATTTCATTATTTTCGTTGTCATCAATGAACTCATCATCAACCAAAATGTCCATTGGATTATGTATATCATGTATGTTCACTTCTTCCATCTGGGCTTGTGCATCAAACAAGGAAATTGTTTCATCATCTATGACAATATTATGTGTTCTAAGATATTTGTCATCTTGGTAATAATTAGTAGCAGCTAGCTCATTCAATTCATCAGCTTCATCATTCAATGTCTCAGCCATGAAGAGTTTTACTTTAAGCTTGAAAGTTGCCTACCATTCACCATTAGCTCTATTCCTGCTTTATGGGTATCTCGTATAGTACACTTGTTGTGCTTGTTCAGCTAAGACGAATGACTCATTTGAGTGAAGTCTTGATTTTTGCTTAATGTCATCCAACTCATATCTCTCATCAACATTGGCTCTATTAATCGGGTCGAACCAATTACATTGTAAAAGAAATATCCTGTTTTGATTTCCTACATATGACAATTCCAATATCTCTTCAATGATGCCATAATAGTCGAAGTCATTCTCACCATATATATTACCTTTAATACATACGCCATTATTCATAATAGCTTTATTTTGTCTGTACTCCTTAGTATGAAATTTATACCCATTAACTATTAAGCCACAGTAAAAAGTCACGGACTTGGATGAACCATAACGTATCTCTTGTATCATTTGATCATCAACTTAACCTATATTAACCTGTATCATTACATAAACGATAGATAGTTGTAACATTTAGCATAATGAACATTGAATTTAATATGATAGATGTGAATATGGATAAAAAGACTCACTAGATGTTTTAGTCACCTACTGAAGTCCTTATCTCGAGCTTCTAATATTTGATCATCAGTGATATTAGGATATGTTTCACTTAACGAATCCTCAAATTATCTAATCAATATAATAATTAATATTTAGCATAACATAGTTAAAAATTAACAAATTCATTAGTTAGGAAGTATACTTATTGGAGATAAGGTTCTACTTCTCCATAATTTACAAGCACATATGTCTTAGCAATTTAAAGTTTCACATTCATCATGAATCTATTTTGACCTCTCCCGATAGGATGACATGGATGTTTAAAAATAGATATTCGTTCATCAATTGTATCTTCCCCACCGTCATCATTCAAGGAACTTGAGTGCGCCTAGTCTGTAGGTAGGGATCAAAATATATGGAAGCAAAATAAGAAATTTCTTCTAAAATATATGCTTCACAAATAAATCCTTCAAGTCTTGCCTTATTTTGGACATTCTTTTTCAAGTACAGCATACACCTCTTAAAGGGGTACATCCACCTGTAATGCATTGGTCCTTTAACCTTAGTTTCATAGGGGAGATGCACGACTAGATGTTTCATCACGCCAAAGAATGCTAGAGAAATTTTTTTTTCTATCTTGCAAATTGTTTCAATAATGGAAAGCCTTGCATTCTCCACAATGGGAGCACAAATTTTAGTTGCACAAACTTCTTTAAAGAACAAGCTGAGTTCTATTAATAGTCCCCATATAGGTTTTAGCAAGATATCATGAAATGCTAGAGGAATTAACCTTTGCATAAAAACATGACAATCAGACTTTTCATTCCATATATCTTCCTGCCGTCTACATTGATGTAACGTGCGATATTTAACGCATACCCATCAGGAAATTTTAACTATTTTATCCACTCACACACCATCCTCCCTTGATTGGCATCCAAGACATATGTCGCCTTTGGTTTTTTACACTTATCATTCTCAACTATAGCTCTAAGGTGGGACATTTACATATTATCTTCAAATATTCTCTTACATTTGTATTATTTTTTGTCTTTCTCTTTATATCCATGACAGTGTTGAAGATATTATCAAACACATTCTTCTTGACATGCATAACATCTAAATTATGTCGTATTGGATCAATGGATCAATAAAGCAATTCACAGAATATGCTCTTCTTCACCCAGTTATGGTGTATACCAAAGCCATCTTGTTTATGTTTACCTGAATTTAAGCCGAAAATGACTTCCTTAAGTTGATTTACTCTATTCAAGATATCTTTCCTACTCAGCTGTTGTGGTGGATTAGATTTTTCCATTGTTGATTTCTTAAAAGAGTTTCGATCATGGCGAAATGGATGATCAAAAGGTAGAAATTGACAATGGCAATCAAACTAACAACATTTCCTACCATGCTTCAATAGAAATGACTTACTGTGATTCATACAAAGAGGACAAGAAAGTTTTCCATGAGTGCTCCACCCAGACAGCATTCCATAGGCTGGAAAGTCACTTGTTGTCCACAACAAAGTCAGTTTCATATTGAAATTTTGCTTCTTCCAGGCATCATAAGTGTGTACCCCATCATCCCACAATATCTTTAGATCATCAATTAAGGGTCTAAGATAGACATCTAAACTTTTACCTAGTGACTTTGGTCCAGGAATCACAAGAGTGGGGAATATGTATTCCTTTCTCATACACATACTTGGGGGTAGATTGTATGATGTGAGAAAAATAAGTCAACATGAATATGGTGTGGTTAAACTACTGAATGGATTAAAATTGTTTATACAAAGGTCAAGCCTAACATTTCAAGCCTCTAGCGCAAATGTTGAATGAGTAGCGTCAAATCGTTGCCAAGCCTCAGCATCAGCTGGATGCGTGATCACTGATTCATCTTGACGCACTCCATCTGCATGTCAACTCAGTGTTTTTAGATATAAACATACGTTGGAGTCTAGGAATAATGGAAAAATATCGCAACACTGAGTGTGACACATCCTTCTCATTCAATGAATGTCTCACCTTCAGTTTGAATCGTGGGTGTCCACATACTAAGCAAACTAAGTAGAGTCTCTTGTCACTGTATTCTTTGTAATACAACATGCACTGATTAGGACACACATCTATCTTCTCATATCCTAATTTGAACTCACGAACCATTCTCTTCGATTTATAAAAGTTTTCGGGTAACCTTTCAGGCTCTAGAAGCATACTCTTAATTATGATAATCATTCTATCATAATAACTCTCACTCATGTTAAACTTTGAATTCAAGTTCAAAAGTTAAGTTACAGCTGATAATTTCGTATGCTTATGGTAACCATCCCATAAAGGTTTATTAGCATTTATTAGCAAGTCATAAAACTTTGAAGCTGGTGGATTTGGATCCTCTTTTAAATCTTGAGCTTCTGGATTTAATCTATCACCTGCGGCATCCATAACCATATCCACGTATGGATTCCTAGTCTCCACTTCATTATCATGGACAATGGATGTTGAGCTGCTATTCACCCATCTGTCCTTATCATGAATGGTCTAATTTACACAACTATCCACAAATATGTACTTATACATATATTGTTCTACCTTAAATGACTCCCTCCTAACATGGTTCTTACATCTATCACATGGACAAAGGATACGAATTAATGCATCAGTAACTGTTGGGTCTCCTTGAGCAACCTTAATGAAATCATCAACTCAATTCTTGAATTCTTCACTTACATAGCCAGTAGGATCATTTCTTCGTAACATTCAACTTCAATCGAGTCTCACGATTGCTGAAATTAGTTTAGTTTAGCACATTAATATAATCATTTTCAAAAATAAATTGAAGAAAAAGTTTCTTCCCAAACTGTCCAACTTGGACAATTTAAGATTCAATACAATGAGTAATACCTTAAAAAAATACACGTGCTCACTAATATTGAATCTTAAACAGGAAAATAAGGCTTCTATCAAACGGGAAACTAAGGCTCCTTAAATCTTCATCTCCTTCTTAACATGGTATGGTCATATCCCATTTGATAAGAAACTTTTTCAACACTTAGTTAATAGTTATTCCTTAAATCTCATATTTTATACTTGACGAAATTTCGGCAGCATTTCTCATTGGTCTCCAAGTGCACGACTTGAACACGGTGAGATCTACTGCATTTAAGTATGCACCCAAAGAACAAAAGGAAATGTAGTAGACCGAAATTTTAACAAGTATATGATATGAGATTTAGAGAATAACTATTAACCAAGTGAAGAAAAAGTTTCTTACCAAACTGTCCTACTTGGATAATTCAAAATTCAATACAATGAGTAGTACCTTGAAAAGGTACGAATGCTCATTAACATTGAATCTCAAATGAGAAACTAAGGTTTTACTCAAATTTTAACTCAAATAAAAAAATAAAACTTTAACCATATATGGTAATTTTACCCTTAGTACTTGAAATTCAAGTTCATAGGGTATATGCCAAAAGAGTTACCAATAACGGTAGCTAAAAATAGAGCCACCATTACTAATAACCCAAAAGAAAAGGAAACAGAGCAAGGAGCTAAAAAAAACATAAATAAAGTTTGGTAACCAAAAAAATCCTAAACAAATAGTTAATTCCAACTTAAAACAAAGTATACCACATCTACTTCTAGTTCATGATATCTTGCTTTATATATGATGAAACATATCAAGGAGGCATAATCAAGGACTTAACATGCAATGAAAAAGAAAAGGATGTGAAAGAACCAGAAAAGAATAAGGAAGCCATCAATTTTCAACTAGCTAATTCCTTTACTTTCGCAATGCATACAACCTTTACTTCACATAATTAGAAAATTCACAATGACTTAAACATCTCTTTATTTTAGTTTTTGGCATCAAAGCTAGTAAAACAATCTTTTTTCAAAAATTAAGAAATAAAGTGAAGATATAATGACTTAAACATCACGTACTATTTTATACTTTTAAAATCAACTAACTAGATGGAGTTATTATTTAAGAAATAAAGTGAACATACAATGACTTAAACAAAAATTCTGCAAAGACATGTCTTGTTGTCATAGTTAAACAGCTCAAGTTGTCTTCACGCACAACTTTATGTGCAGTGGTAAAAAATTTATGAAATCGATGGCATTTAAAAGCTAAGAAACAAGATTATATGTGATAAAAATTTCATAATTTTTGCACTTTGGAAACAATACCAGTTTTTATTCGAAACTGAGATGAATTAAAAAAAAACAGTCCTGACAGCATATGCATACCAGTGATTTTAAAAGAGAACAAAAAGAGAAATAAGTACACAAACAGAGAATAAGATATCCATCTAGAAGAGCACAAATAAATAAATAAATAAATAAAAGACAAAAGTCAATTGTGTCTTCCCTCTTCCCCCCGTTTGCCTCAAGAGAAACATTATGTAAAGAATAAATAATAAACATTGTCATCTGATGGTAATCTAGTCAAAAGAATTATAATGCGAGCAACTACTACACTGTCCAAAAGTGAGATACATAAAAGAGGAGAAATTTAAGCCAACAATTCTATGTAGTCATGTGCTACCTTGTTTAGTCTTGCTTTAAAGTCTAGTCACTTGCTTCTTCTATGTTCATCAAGACTATCTCCAAAAGTAAGCCCATGGACCATCTCAAGACCTGTACATGCTAACCACATAAAATTATATTGTAGATATCAAAGATGTGTAGTTTATATTAAAATAAATGGCACAATAGGAGTAGGAAAAACATAAACATGTGGATGAAAGGAGAACAACTTAAAATCCATCTTTCTATAACAGATGAATAATTTGTTAGACAATTTTACACTCACAGGTATATTGTTATTAGAAACGAATTTAATTTAATTATGTAAAAATTATATCAAATATAATTACTTTTTATTTATTTTTATTTATATAATTAAATTTTGAATTTAAAATTTGTGATATAGAATGTGCTACACATAAATTATACATTGATGTAATAAGGTCCAAGAGCTCAGCAAAGCTGCTGGCTTGCTCCACTGCACTTGTTGTGCTTGGTGTTGAGGAAACAATAACATATATGATTATTGGATACTACTAACAAAAGAAATTGTATATGGTTTTTTTATTTTTTGGGTAAAATACAAAATAGTTTTCTTAAATTTTGGTTGATGTGTGATTTACCTCATGAGTTTTAAAAAGGATTAAGAAACTCTTTGTAACTTACTAAATGCATTTAAAATCATGATTCTAATGTTGGATTTATCTAAATCAAAACTAATATGTATAGCTAAACAAAAGTATGAAAGTTTTAGAGTAGAGGCTATGTGAATGAGTGGTTCTAGTCCTGCCTAAGAGAATTCGTGTTTTCAATTGATCACATGAATCACACGTGACATTTTTTTGTTAACAAAGTGAATGTATGATGGATCAGGTAGGTTTTATATATGCATATTTAGTAAAAGTCAGGTCATTTTTCATATTTAGTAAAACAAAATGGGTTATTTTGATCATTTTTAAAACTTCACGAGAAAATTGTACTTCAATGATAAGAGTTTAGTTAAGGAATTAATTTTTGTATTTTACCTTTTTCTACAATGATAGTTGATATTAAAGGAAGAACAAGAGTTTTGGAATTGAACTTGAATGCTAAAAATTGAGGGAAAGTGCTAATTTGAATCATTACAAGAGGATTGAAGTCATAACATACATGTGTATGAATAATTAATATGCTTATAACTAATTCTGGCAAACAAACTAACTTGACAACTAATCATAACTAATTGTCTAACATATTCATAATTATAATTTGTGAACTAAGTAATTCGCTCTTTCATATCTAGTTACACCCCGCGTAAGCTGGGAAGTGTATGTTCAACATCCCCAGCTTGAGAAGATGGTGAGAGAATGGTCCAAGTGCTAGGGCCTAAGTGAATATAATTGCAGTCTAATTCACAAAGGAGACAAGCAGCAAATGGATAAGACTAGAATGCAACTTTTCTCAAACCACATATGACAATCTAATTCAATGTGTTTGGTTCTTTTATAGAATGTACGATTGCCTACAATATGAGTTGCAGACTAAATGTCACAATAAATTAATGTTGGTGACTTGAATGATACTTGAAGATCTCGAAGAAGGAATCTAAGCTACTAAATTTCATTAGTTGTGGCAGTTAAGGCATAATATTCTACCTCAGAATAAGAATTAGACACAGTGGTTTGCTTTTTAGCTTTTCAAAAGACAAAAAAATTGCCAAGGAAGATGCAATATCCAGTAATGGACTTATGTGTACCATTGCAGTCTGCCCAATCAAAAACATTAAACCCCTTCAACTGAAGCTCAATATAAAGAGGAAAGAATAAGCCTTTACTAGAGGCAACTTTGAGATATCGAAGAATTCTAGTAGCAGCCTATTGATACATTGACATAGGCTAAGCAACAAACTAATTCAGCTATTGAACTAAGCAAACACTATTAGGCCTAGAGGTGGTAAGGTATCGGAGCCTGCCAATTGATCTTTGATAAGAGGAAGGATTAGCAAGTAGGGCGCCTTGGGCTTATTAGAGTTGTCAATACCTAATTTTGTCTATAAAATTTCAGTTTCAATTAATTTGTTTAGTGCTAATAATCTGATGATTTTGATGAAATAGGAATGCTTGATTTTAATCTTTAGAACATTTTATTAATGTGCAAGCTATTCTTCATTCCTTTTTGTTTTTATGATAATGTCATCTTTTTTTAAATCTTTTTAATATGTAAAAAAACAAAAATCAAGTAAAAATATTTAACTTTATTGAACAAAAAAATTGAATTAAAAAATTATTATTTTGTCTTGATCATTTTTTTAACAAGTTATTGTTTTCCTCTTCCTTAATAAGTTTTGTCCCATTCCCCTGCACCACTCACTCTTTTGCTCCCACGCCTCACTCTCACACCTTACACATTAGGACACTACACTCCACCCCCAACACAGGTTCACGTACAAATAGCAAGGGGACAAAGCTGCAATGCTCCCCATTCCCTCACTACTACACATTACCCCTGGGGCAAAGCCACAATGTGCCCCACTAATTCATTGCTTCACAAACATGACACATTTTGGCTTCACTCTTATTCACCTCTGTCTATAAACTCCACACAATAACAAAGAACTAGGGGGTCTTTTGGTGGGAGTGAGTTTTGATCCATGCTTGAGAGGAAAAACACAACAAAAAAAGAGAAGAAAAGGAAGAGAATAGAATAAAATAATGCCCTTAGTTCTTCAACCTCAAAACAACCTCACACCAACTCACTAACACCACGAAACTCCATGCTTCAACCTACAAACCATAAACACCAACACTAATAAAACTTCATATTTCCCACCCAAAAAAAAAAACCCCCACAACCATTTCACCCCAAACACTAGCCACCACTTGAACCAATCCTCAACCATTCTTCAATTGCACCAATAAAAAAATTCCCATAATGAATACCCATATAGCCACCTTGAACTTTCATTATCATGAAAACATCTCATACCACTCTCAATAAGCATCTTCAATGAATCAAGCTACTCCAAACAATATCCTAAACAACAAAAATCAATCAGCTCCTCCAAACACACCGTAACTCAAAAAAAAAAGAAAAAACCAATCAACAACCATCGTAATACACTAATTGAACCCAGCACCAGACTAAGAAGGGAAGAAACCATCACCCAAGGAACCTCTTTGCTAACTCACCTATATACAGAAGCATGATGTCACCCAATTATTGCCAACAACTCTCCTTACGGCCAACCATCTTTGTCTGCCAACTCATGATCACCACCACCCGCAGACCCCAACTTGACAACAACTACTAAGCATTACAAGTACAACAAATGAATAATGGAACACCAAACTCAGTTGTTTCATTCAATCATAAAATTCCTAAATAATTTGTATGTTAGTACCTTTCATAGTCCTATATCCCTTAATTTTAAAGAAATTACAAGTTAACACTAAGACTCAATTTTCATTTCAACAAAAGAGATTCCTTTGTCTAATTTTGACAAGAAAAGGACTCCAACTACATTGACCTGAATTTGTAGTGAGATAAGTTAATAATATAAAACCTTATCAAATTTTTCTGATAATGAAATCTATACTATTATCATTTTTTATTCTATTCCATTTGTTTTTTTGGGACAAATCAAATATGAAATAATAACTTACAAAATCACAGTAATTAATATAGTTTAGTCATTAAAATGGAATATAATAAATGCAATAAATGGAAAATAATATAATTATATATTATCATATTGATTCATTAAAATTTAATTATATTTATATAATTAAGGTTTAATTAAAATAATATAATAATATATTATCATGTTTAGAAGGGAATTATTTTGGGTCAAATGTTAAGTTTTAGTGCTTATGTTTAGTTAACATGTTGAAACCCTCAAACCATGTTTTGGGTAAAAGTTCTAAGTGACACATTTTTTTCTCTAAATCATGATTTGAGGTTTAAAAATATTAAACCAAACATGTTATTGAATGGTTAATTTATAATTAGGGGTGTAAATTGATTCAGATAATCCGACAAACACTACTAATCTAAACTGAACAAATTAGATTAGTTTTGGTCTGGTTCAAGTATGTTGATTAATTCGGGCAAAATCCGAACCGAATAAAGCTTAATTGATTTGATTTTCATGTTGAAAGTTTCAAACCCGAGAACTGAACTGAACCAAACCAAACCAAACCAAACCAAATCAAACCATATTTTCCCCCTAAACTATGCTTTACTGCTGCCGTTTTGATTCTAACCTGAGTTTGTGTCTAACCTCCTCTTTGTTAGTGTTGTGCTCTTTGGTCAACTGTTCAGCAATGATCTTATTAGATCCACCTATATAACCAATTATAGCACGAGAGTCTCCAAGATTGGAAATATACAATGTCCCTTTCCAGATAACACCAACCAGACAACAAGAACCCATTGCTACTATCAATGGCTTTATTCCTTAACTCCTTCGAACAAGAGTCAGAAACCCATTTTCAATATCAGAAATAGCACCCCTAATAATATCTTTAGAGATAAAACCATTTTCTTGAGCAATTCCTGTAACTAGATTCGACATAAAACTTCCATAACTGCTTACACCAATGCAGTACTAAGGGTATGCACAACAAAATAACAATAGAAAAGAAAAAAGAAAAAGAAAAGGCTAAGTTATGAAAATAGATGCATTTTGTAGGTCAAACAATAAAAGAATTTATAATTGTTGTTAACTTGCACCAATATGCACCTGTCAATTTGGATCCAAAAATAAAACAAAAATAAGAGAAAATGAAAACAAAGAATATGCAATTTCATAACTTACACTAGTATGCACCTATCAATCTAAAATTGGCAAGTAAATCAATTTGCAATGCTGACATCTATCAAATATAACAGAGATTAGGAATTATGACTCTTGATGTATTTTATTTTAGGAAGTGAAATACTTTTATTTCTATTTATACATGGATGCATGCATATTAATAGGTTACAGGTAAGACTATGTTAATAGATTTTCAATTCCATTCTGGTTGAACATTTTATTCTAACTATCTTTGTATGAGTACAAGTTTGAAGATAAATTGGATTTGATGAATCATGTTTGATGAATAATGTTTTTTTAATGTTTGGATTAAGTTTAGATAGAGTTTGGATTGAATTTGAATTGACTTTGGGTGTTGTCCGTTGTTATGTTGTGTACTTGTATTTCCTTTTAATTATATTTGGACTGAGTTTGGGTGTTATTGTATACTTGTGTTTGTACTGGTATTTGTTGTATGTTTTCTTTAATTATGTTTGTCTATTTAGACTTTGTTTGTTTATTCTATTTTGTAGTGTATTTATTGAGATAAATAGGTTTGATTCCATTTCTAAAAATATTTTCATAGGTTTATTATACATTTTTTTTTGCAATGAAAATTTAATTATTTAGCTAATTTTTGTGTAAAAAAAGGTCAATCCGATCACCTAAACTGATCCAATCCGTATATGTTCGATTCAGTTTGGTTCAGATTTATCTATCAAAAATAAAAAAATTGAATCAAACCGACTCGATTACACTCCTAATATTATTTTCTTTTGACTCAATATATATAATGATGAGGATTTTTTTTATTTATTTTGGTGGTAAAAAGTGAGGATTAATTTGATACACGAAAATCCTATTCCAAGTTTTTTTTAGAAATTTAAAGGAGAAAAAAATTGAGTACATGATATAAAAGATTGAAGATCGTCTATATTTAACATGATAATTAGAGTTTCGAAACATAAAGGCATAAATATAATGCAAAAGAGGTGAACTTCAAAATGTCTTATGTTTTCCTCTGCCAAGGACCATGTGCAGTGGTCTTTGATGGCCAAACAAACTTGTCGTCTATGCAGCTGGTTCATAGGAATGACGCATGGCTACTAATTGAATGATTGAATTTGTCATTTTAGTGTTTGTTGATCCTGAACCAATTTCCTAGTTCACATCGATAACAACTAGATTGTCTCCAGCATGTCAGTGGTATCATGATGAAATGAAAGGATGTCCTTGGTGTGGCTGACGCAGCGGCAGGCGGTGTTGCCGGCAACGAGGTCCCAGAGGTGGAGCTCGCCATCCCAGAGGCTTGCCATAAGAAGGAATAGAGATTCAATGGCACTCACATATTTTGATTGGTTTTTATTATTATTATAATATAATAAAGTTTTTGTTTTTATTTTTATTTTTTTATGTTTTTATTGTATTGTATTTATTTAATTTATTTATTAAATAATTGTTGTACATGTACTATTTTTTTGTTACATGTCTTATGTTGTCAACTCAAATCATATATGGTAAGAACTTGTCACATAAGATGATTGATACATTTATTTATTTATAAAAAAATACATAATAAATTTTAGATTATTTTTTTATATTATTAGCAAGTAATGTTTGTGCGATGCATGAAATTATTAAAAAATAAAATATCATTAATAATATATAATGATTTATTTTTGTATGATAATGACTTATATTATAAATAATAATGTAAGTTTTATATAAGAAAATGACTTATAACACCAATGTAATTTGTCTTACACCTAAAGGTTATGTTGATATCTAGGTAAGGTTTTTTTTTTTTGAAAAGAAAAAGGAATTTCACACATGTTATTATTGTGACTTGTCTTATTGTTTAATCTCCTTTTAGTACTTCACTATATTTTGAAGTGTATACACGTCAACGTTTTAGCTTGCCAGCTACATATTCTTGTAGTATTTCATTTTTTTGACTATTCATCATCATCATCATCAATAATATTTTGGTTTTCATTTTTACTTTTTAGATGTGTTGGTTTTTATGTTTATGAATGGACATTTATTATCATTAATTAAATATAATAATTTAAAAATATTGAACAATATTATAAATTTTATAATTAAATATATTAACTGAACTTTTGAGATTTTAAATTTCAAATTATTTTTTTGACATATATTAATTAATATATATTAAATTTTGTTCTTTGATAGATTATGATATTTTTGTTATTATTATAACTTACAAAATAACATTATTCATGTTTATTATAGTGTAGTATTATGTTTAAAATTTTTTTCATTCAACCATTGCTTGGAGAAACTTGAAATAATTTAAATTTAAATTGTTGTTATTGGTTGGTAAGAGATAAAGTTTACTTTTAATATTATTTTAATCACATTAATTATTTTACAAATATTAATGGTGAAATGTATTTTCACCCAATATTCATATACTCTAATGAAACTTACATATATTGTTATTTGAGCTTGCGACGTGAGTGTATATTGTTTCAATATTTCATAATTAATTATGTAAATTAGATGTAACTAATCGTTGCCTATTATAATGAGCATTATTTATTTTCAAAGATATAATAAATATCTTTTTAGAATCTTATAACATTTTAGATGTTCCTTTGTACTTTATTTATTTTTATTATTAGAATTATTAAGATATATTTTTAAAATATTTCTTTTTGAAGTGTAACACAAATATATTTTAAGAATATCTTATGAAATTATTAATATTAGGTATATATCTTATGAATATTTTAAAAGAAAATCCTAATAACATGTAAAGATGTATTTTTTCTCAGAATAGTTTGGAAAACCTTTTAATCTTAACCTTAACAAAAATTTTTTAACCTTAAACGTGAAAAGGATAAAAATAAAAATAACAAATATAAATAAGACAATTATTCAAATAATATGCTTTTGTCATATTAAATTCCTCAACTCTTCTGATAGGATTGTTCTTTAATACAAATAAATTTACATTTTACTTGCTTATAAATATGATAATAGAATTGTTTTTTAGAGACATATTCTCCCAAAGAGAGTTAGTTTTAGCTTGGTATATGCTAAAAGATAGGACTTTGAAATTTGAAATATAAAAGCATTTCATGAATAAGTGGTTAATGTCGGTATAAGTTTCAGTTAATGTAAGTGGTTAATACGTATAATCCTTATTTTAAAATATATATGTTAACTAACAAATTCAGTTTTTAAAGTGGTTAATTTTTTTACATTATTGTTTTATAACTAATAGAGGGAGAGATAATCTCACCCAACATTCATCTATGTTAGTAAAAACTAATAAATGTCATCATTTAAGCTTGTCACATGGCAGCATATCTTTATAAATGAACTATCTCTTTATATATTATAACTAATAGAGGAGAGATCAAAATTATATCTAATAAATGTCATCATTTAAAATCTTTATAAATGAACTATCTCTTTATATATTTACAGAGGATCAAATTATACAATATGAATAATTTTGTATTGAATAATTTTTTTTAACTAAATTTACTATTAAATTAAAAAATTCCTATCATATAGATAATATTTATAAAATTTTATATTAATCCAAAATTATTTAATATTTCGTTGATATATGTCAAAATTAACGTAATATATATATTTAAAATATATAAAATAAAAATCAATTGATTGTATTCTTATTAATGTTTAATTTTTTAAAATTTAATACAAATGATCAAAGTTTTGGATAATTATAATTCAACAGTTGAATTAATAAAAATCATATTCTATAAAAAGTTATTAGATAATGTAAATATATCAACTTTTACATTAATATAACTTGATTCCTTATTATTATATTATATTAATTGATGATTGATTGATGATTAATGATTGATGATGGATGGATTGATTTGAATAAAAGTTGGAGTAACTACATTGAATATAAATAATAGATAAAAGACATGAAAATAAATAAAAAATAATGTACTAAATTAAATATACCATAAAATATAGGGATAAAAATTTAATAAAACCAAATTATTTTTATAAACGATTTAATCAGTAATAATATAATGTTACATAAAGAAAGTTCTTCGTTATTAGTAAAAATATTAAAAATAAATTTAAAATATTAAAAAAGGTTAGAATGTGATGAGAAATAATTTTTATATATTATCGGGTGCCCACTAGTCGTGAGGAAGTGTGCAAAAAACCCAAGTCCTACAATTAAATTTAATTAAAATTATATAAATTAAGTAATGTTATATAAAATAAAAAATAAATACAGTCAATACTTTTAAAATAAAAAAAATTAATACTTTCTTCATGTGAATATTTAAAACTCAATTATTATCTTTTTTAGTAGGAAACGGGATGGCAAGAACCACCCAAACATAAAAAGAAAACTACATCAAACCACGCTGGATTGAAACACCAATCATATCATCCCTAAGTACATAAGCTATATAGCTAGGAGGATTAATGAAACTATGCATCCCAAAATTGAGCAAGTGGCCACGATGAGCACGCAAGTCAGATGCTCGAGTAGCAAAACTCAATGTTTATAGACAAAAAGAGTATTTTGGTCTCATAACTTTTTTTTCTTTGCCTTTATAACTTCTTTTTTAACTGTCAATTTTAGCTCCTTCGAATTGTTAGTTAATGTGCTCTTTCATCACAATTCTATCACCCCCATTAGCGGTAGAGCTGGCAAAATTGGGCCGGACTAAGAATGTTTAGGCCTAACATTTTGCTAACCTATCTCAACTCATTGCAGGCTGTGGGTTGGACAGGCCGATCTACTAACCTAACAATTCTTTTATTTTTTAAAAAAAAAAATTTAATGTTTAAAAAAATTAAATTAGTAAAAAATAGAAAATTTGTGTTACTTAATTTTGAGTCAAAGATAAATAAATTAGATAACTAATCTAATTATCAATTGAGTTTTAAATTTTTAAGCAAAAAAATGATAGTTTCCTTTTGGGTGTATACTATTAGATTACAAAAATAATTAAAATTCGGGCCAACGAGCCAGCCCGATTTCGAGTTGGGCTAGATTAGGCTAGGCCATGCCGGGCCAAATTGAGCTCGGGCTTGAATTTTTCTTACCCAGCCTGCACTTTTTGTCAAGCTATTGAGGTCGTCTCATCAGGCTCGACTCATTTTGACAACTCTAGTTAGTAAGACATGAGAACATGGTCGTTAAGCTTAGCTCTTCCTTAAACTAATCAAAATGACATTGATTTTGGATTTGTCCTCCTCTCCCAAATCTTCTTCTTCCTTTCCATTAGGGTTTGAAATTGTGGGTGAGGGATGGCTTTGTGATATTGCTCAGGTGATGAGTGATTTCGATGGTTCAAAAACAAGGAAATTGGGTATGGGGTTTAATGTAATACCCGTGAAAACATGATAGACTTATATATGGTTACGGAGGTAGCCTAATACCTGATTATCATGTCTGTTAATTTTTGTGACTGTCTGAGTACATTTAGTCATTTTGTTGTAACTCTATTGTAAAATATAATCGTTTTAATCCCGGATTTGACTTAAACTGCTTAGTTAATGGAAATAACTGTGAAAAACTTGTTTCTAGGTCACAAATGTGTGAAAAGAGATGTGGTTAAAGTTTGAGGTTAATCGGAGATAGTTTGACATTTTTAGGCATACTAGTTGTGTATTTTAATGCCGAATTGACTCCCAGCAGATGTGAAAAATTATGAAAATGGTGAAACAAGATTTTTAATGAATCTCATGATTTATTTTAAGCTTTTTAAAAGTTAGGAAACTTGATTTAATGAAATCCAAGTGTTCTTAACAGATCAGTTTTAGCAGTGTAGTCACTTAAGTGACCATGTGAGAGCACGACTCTCTTGTTTCTGTTGCTTGGCTTATTTAAGCCCCAAATGAGATATTTGTCTTATTTTCTCTCCTCTCTTTCAAGGTTGAAGCAGGGAAGTTCAAAGGAAAGAGCAAGAATCAAGGCAAAGGAGTAGAATCATCAAGCAAGGAGTAGTTGCTTAGTGATTTCAACTTCTGAAGATCGAGGTAGGGGGAAACCTTCTTCTTAACTCATTTTCCTACTCTCTCTATCTTATTCTTGAGTTATGGCTTGATGTGTGATTAAGGTTTTGAGTTATTTTTAGTTGTTTTGACTTGAATCTTATTGGAGATCTTGAGGATGACTTGTTTATGAATTGTTGGGTGCATGGAAATGGATCTCCAGCCCTTGTATACCTTGAATTTCTTTTGAGTTTGGTTTTGAGATTTTAGGTTTTGAATTGGATGATTATCCATAATCCATGATTTTGAGTGAAATCAAAGTGGAATAAGATTGCTATGTGTAGTTGAACCTTGTGGTAGGTTAAAAATCACTTGGATGAGAAATTTGAGTGATTGAAAAATGGGTAATTTCCAATGGAACAATACACGAATCTACAAAATTTTGCAGATCCATGTTCTGCTTCTTGCTCAGCGGTGCAAGGTGTTGCACGCCACAGCATGCGAGTGATGAAGCTCAGTAGTTAGAACCCGAGGCTAGGGTGTCGTGGCGTGGCTGTGTTTGTGCCGCGGTGTGAGGAGATAGAGAGTTGGACACCGCTGCATGGCTGTGTGTGTCGTAGTGTGAGAGGGGCAAAGGCTAGGGTGTTGCGGCGTGGTTGTGGTGTGCCGCGGCGTGAGCTCCAGTTTTGGACAGAATTGCTGTGTGATGTAGTGGAGCCTGTGAAAAGCGTAGTTTCTTCTTTTATGCTTATTTAAGAGTGATGAGACTCTAGTAGAAATATTTATTGAAGAGTGAATGATTTGAAATCAAAATGATTTGTAATGTTAATTATGGGACTGTAATTAGACATGATTGCATACATAATTGTATGTTTTGTCTTTATTGAAAGGTGTGAGCCCCGTAGATGTAGGTGATCTATAGTAGTCAATGTGGATGGTATCCTTCCTATTATAATAGTATTAAGGATAGATTTCCTTATGGTTTTAAGGATGAATTTCCTTGTTAATTATCAATAACCGTGTAGTTGATGGAATTCACTACCGTGGGGGGATGGATTTCCTCTGTGATAATGATGACCGTGTAGTTGATGGACATCACTACTCGGAGTGATGACTGCTGGATGGATTTCTAATGCTTGTTCAAGGTTATGGTTGTGATTTTCATTACTTTGTTTAGGACTCATGCATAACATGACATTGTCATGGACTTGGTATCATAACATTATTCATTTCATGCTTAGGATATTACATAGGTATAAACACTAGACATAATTTGGCATAACATGGCAATTGTATGAGCGGTTGCTACCATGACATGAACACATGACATTGCAATTTTATAGACGATTGCATATCTCTGAGATGGAGATATTGTTTGTTTCTGTGATTGAAGTGTTAATTTGGTAATTGTAATTTTTTTTTGTGAATGTGTGTGTGTATATATATATATATGCTAGTTTTGAAATATTTCTACTGAGATATGTGATTTCTCACTTCGATTGTGTTGCTATATAAATCCAGGTACAAGTTCTTCGAAAGGGAAAAAGAAGATGTATGAAGATTAGTATAGTAATAGGCTTGTTGTTGATAAAGCTTGTATATTATGCTAGATCTTGTTATTTAAAAGTTTATGTATTACAATGTGCCCTTGGAGGGAATGATGTAATATATATAACTTTTGTTATCGTGACTCTCCATAATTATTTGTATAAATGTTATGGGTTTAGTTGTTGTATGTTAGAAGTAGCATGACCAGTATTAGTTATCCTTTTATATAACGATATATCTGGATAGCAAATATTGGGATGTTATATTTAACATAGTAGTGCCTTGGCTGGGAAAGATGCATTAAGGTGTGGCTTTTGCGTGTTGGTGGGGTTTAGAATATTGATGGCTGGTGCTAGAGTTTGTAGTTGTTCAGCACTTTGTGTGGTGGTTGATATAGCAAGGGAGGGTGATAGTTGTGGTGCATCGTGACCATGGCGGGATAGTGGCTAGGTTGTGATGCATAATAGGTTTAGGGTTTGTTCTTGAATAAGAGACTAAATTGAAAATGAAATCAAAAGTAAGGAACCAAATTGAAAATAAAATCAAAAGTAATTAAGGGACAAAATAGAAGTATCACAAACCCTAAACAACATCATTTCTGCCTCTCTAACCTAGCTAAGGCACTTAACGGCTAGGGTAACACAGATAATCACCATTAGAGATGTAAATTGATTCGAACGACCCGACAAACTCGAAAAAATCAAATCAAATCAATTAATTTGGTTCGGTTTGGGTAGTCAGGTTTGATCGGGTAAAACTCGATCAGAACTAATTAGGATTAGTTCGGTTCTTGGTTTCTAGGATTTGAAACCTGAACCAAACCGAATCGACCCGAATAGAATTTTTCTTCTTTTTTTATTTTTATTTTTTTGATTTTTTCTTATGAACCTGAACCAACCCAACCCAACCTTGTTTTCATGATTTTTCTGATTTTTCAAATAATTTTCTCTATATTTTTATGAAAATACCCTTACTCGTAGACCCGACCCGAACCAACATGTATCTTATCAATTTGGTTTGATTCTGGTTTCTCAACCAAAAAATACAAAACCCAAACCAAACTAAACTGATCACATTTTATTGGTTTGGGCTTTTTTATACCCAAATGTGAACTAACCCGACTCGATTACACCCCTAATCACCATTAGTGCCACATCTTCGTGTAGAGGTGGCAAATGGGTCAACTTGTCCCGCCCTGCCTTTAACCGCCAAAATATGGGGCGGGGTAGGTTGGGCCATTTTGGAAAATGAGTTGGAAGAGCCAACCCACCCCATTTTAGGATGGGTTAGCGGGTTGGCAAATTGACCCGCTTAAAAGAGCAAATGAGAAAAAGTAAGCGAGTTGACAGATCAACTCACCTAATCCACCTAAAAAATAAAAAAAATGCACAAAAAATAAAAAAATTCATAAAAATTTAAAAAAATAGAAAAATTATAATTTATAAATACTAAAGACTAAAAAATAAAAAATAAAATAAAATTAGTATCATATCCATAAAAATACTACAAACACAAATAAAAAGACTTATTTATAACACTTTAAAAAAAATTCAACCCAATGGGCTAACTCGATACCGGTTAAAAAATAAAAGTGGGTTAAAATTTTGAACTCAACCTACAAAAAAATAACAGATTAACGAGTTAACCCAATAAATTGAACTTGTTTGTCATCTCTATCTTCGTGTTCTATTAATATGAGTGACAGAATCATGATGACAAACTACATTAATTGGTAATTCTCCACATTAGAGACCAAATTGATATAAAAAAATTACAAAACTACATTAAAAAAAAAAAGACTAAAGTACCTTTTCTCCATGTTTATGTGCGTTTGATAAACTTTGAAAAAAAAATTTTAAGATAGTGCGAAAAATTGTTTTTTATAGATTTTTAATGAAAATAAAAAATTATTTTGTAATTGAATACAATTACAATAAATATTTTTTACTTTTTTTCTCTTTTATTACATCTCTCTTAAAATTATTTAAAAAAAAACTCATTTCAACTTTTAATTAAAAGTAAAAAATTGATTTTTTTCAAAATTTTATCTAAATATTTATACATATTTGAGATGCTAAATTTTAAATAGAAAAATAATTTTCTTATAAATTAAATACAAACAAACACTCTCTATATGTGTGTCAATAAATTATTGTAAGAGTAAGACAACTCTAATGCAGTTAATATCGGGTTTGAGTGAATTAACTTTGATGGTGATCTGCTCGCATTTTGCGCCCCTATACATGTCCAATAGATGTACATCAGGGAGTTTGCTCTAGAGCAATTAATTTTTGCATTCAAGTTCATTAAATAAGATTGGGTGTTTGTCTCTTTCCCCATTCCTTTCAATTTATTCCCATTTCCTTATTTTTTTAAATAATTCTAAATCTTTTCATACAATTTTTTTACTAATTATTTTAATTATTAAATAAAAATTATTAAATATTTTTTATATTTTTAAAACATTAAATATATATATATTTTTATTAAATAATTTTTTATTCAATATTAAAAAAATTATTAAAAATAACTTATATAACAAAACTCTATTCTTTATTATAAACCACTTTGCTCTGGTAATTGACCTACAGCAGCCAGCACACAGTTACCCAACAGTGTTCTCATATATTTCTTGCCATCTTATCTAGTTCAATTACTAGAGTAAACATTTATAAATTACTTCGAATATTTGATTCCACTTTTTAGATCAAGCGGTCAATTCAAATAGGAAAGTCTTCATCTTCTACTTTTTTTTAGAGTTGTAAATATTCTACATATTTTTTTAAAAAATATATAATTTAAAAAAAAAAAAAAAAAATAAGTATAATAAATAATATTAAATAAAATATAAAAAATATATATATATTATTTGTAATAAAAATATTATAGTTGGTTAAAATATACACATGGAAATTGTGGCCAATAAACACATTCCATTTTGGTGAATTCTCTTGTACCATTAAAAATGATATGGTAACGGAACACCCTTGACATGACTCCAATTAGTTCATACCACATGGAATTTATTGTTACTTCATTTTAATTTTTTATATTCAGTAAAAACTCTACTTAAAGTTTAATATTTAAAATTTCATCCAAAGTATTTGCTTTGTTAACAAACAGAATAATCTCCTTTAATACTAAACCAACACCGCCGCCAACCGCGACAAAGTCCAGATCATTGCCAGCGGCCGCCACTGGTGCAATTCCCTCGACATCAAGGAGAACCTCCGCTCTAACTTCAAGGGCAGTTAGCCCGTCTCATAACGTCAGTGCTAGAAATAGTAACAAGAAAAATGTTATTAATGTTAAAAATTCAAGCGTAAATATTAAAGTTTCACATTAATAAAAAATATGCAAGTTAAAGATTATATAAGTGAAAAAAATTCTTAAATCTAATGTCTTAAGATTTTGGATTAAGATGTGATGTCAGACTTACTATTATAATTTTTTACTTAATCTATTGATGAAGATCTTCTTGACTTTTAAGCTTCCCTTATAGCCTAGTGGATTGTCAGACTTTGTAATTATTGTTTAAATCTAGTAGATTGATTTGTGAATTCGTAGATGTAGGCAGCGAATGCCGAACCACGTTAAATTTCTTGTATTGTTGTCCTTGTCTATTTGCTTGTTTTCTTGTGGGTGGGGGATTTTTCCCAACAACTGGTATCAGAGAGGGTTTCGATCCCGCTTCTGGTGTTTGTCATTTTTTATGGCAAAGATGCAAGGTTTAGAAAGCAGTAAATATGAGGTGAAACTCTTTGATGGCACGAGGAATTTTAGCCTGTGACAGAGTACTATAAAAGATATTTTAGGGCAGTAGGAATTGATTAAAGCTCTAAATGGGAAGAAAAAGTAGTCCGAGAAGATGATAGATGAAGAATGAGAAGAGTTGGAGATGAAGGCAGTTAGCACGATTCGGCTATATCAGGCACTCGAGGTAAAATATAATGTTCTTAATGAAACTTTTGCTATTGATTTATGGAAGAAATTAGAGAATATGTATATGTCTAAGTCTCTCACAAACCATCTGTTTTTAAAGAAAGAATTGTATCAATTGAAGATAGATAATAGTATAGACATTAGAGATCATTTGAATTATTTTACAAAGTTGATTACACAATTATCTAGCATTGGTATGAAAGTTTATGATGGCGACAAAGCTTTGTTGTTTTTTTCGTCTCTTCCAAACACTTATGAGAGTTTAGTCACTACATTGCTAGTTGGAAAAAAGACATTGAAGGTAGATGATGTGATTATCGTATTATTGGAGAATGAAAATTTTAAAAAGTCATGTGTTCAATTTGAATGAGGTATTTTGGTTGTTAGATTTGATCGTGGTAGGAGTGTGTCTCGTGGTAAATTTTCTGGTAGGGATAATTCAAGATCAAGTTCTATGTCAAGGCCAGATTATAGAGAAAAGTAGCGCTATTATTGTCAAGAGATGGGTCATGTTAAATTTTATTGCACGAAGTTGAAAGCAGACATGGAAGAATTTGAAAAGAGTAAGGAAAAGGGAAGTCTGAAAATGTTATAGCTGCTGTACAAGAACCTTTGGGTTATGAAAATGAGTTATTGATGATTGAAGAAGACAATAGTGCCTATGGTGATTGTTGGGTTTTAGATTCTGCTTGTTCTAATCATGTTTGTTCAAAGAAGGAATGGTTTGACACGTATGATGCAGGTGGTGATGAAGTAGTGAGATTGGCTAATGGTAATTCCTTGGATGTTGCTGGAAAAGGTACTGTAAAAATTAAGATGCATAATGTTTTTATGAAAACACTTGGTGATGTGAGACATGTGCATACACTTGGAAGGAATTTGATTTCTTTGGGTAGACTTGATGCATTGGGATATGGATATTCTGCAAGAGGTGAAGTTATGCAAGTTTGTAGAGGCTCTTTGGTGATAATGAAAGGTAAAAAGATTGATAGTAATTTGTACAAATTGATGGAAGATACTTCAATAAGAAAGGGCCATGGTGGAGCATGTAGTAATGTGAAGAAAATAGAGCGTGTGTATATGCCAAAGAAGAAAGTAACATTTGTAGATACTTTGATAAAGCCTACTGGCACTTGCTATTAACACTAGTAGATTGTTCCAATCACAAGGCAAGGAGGAGATTTATTGGGTTATGCCTTGTGTTGGGTTTGGGCTAAGTCCATTTGAAAAAAAAAAGAATGTGTAAGTGTGTGCAATGTGACAGCAGCGTGGGAAGGGTTTTGAAAAACAAAATAAAAGGCTTTGGGTTTTCTCCTGTGTGTGTGCAGCGCTGAACAGAATAAAAGAAGTGTGGGATGGGATTTTTGTTGCTTTGAGGAAGGAAGCCACTATTCATGTGTTGTGTAAGGTGGAGAAATTTTGTGAGTGATAAATTTCTTTTGTTTGAGTATTTTGTTTAAGTGAAAAATATTATTTGTGAGATTTGGTATATTGAGTTTGTGAGTGATATTTCAATATTGGTGATTGTAATTTTTGTTTGAATCTAGTGGATTGATTTGTGAAGTCGTGGACGTAGGCAGTGAAGGCCGAACCACGTTAAATTTCTTATGTTATTGTGCTTGTTTATTTGCTTGTTTTCTTGTGGGTGGGGGATTTTTCCCAATAAATAATACATTTTTTGAAAATTTTTTAATATTTATTTTTATTATTCACCTTTTATACTTAAAAAATTTATTAAAAATATTAATAATACTTATTTTTAGACAAATAATAAAATGCAATCGAGGGGTTCTGCCATTGCAGGGTGGCAAAGTATGTCGAGTTTGGATCGAGTCCCGCACTTGCGTAGAGGAGTAATTACCAAAACAAGTATTTCTCTGTCGATTCTCAAGTGATACATCATACATGGTAGAGGCTACTCTCCAAAAGTCAAATTCATGGGAAGTGATAGAAAAACTTTGTACAATAGAACCAGAATCAAATTCTGTTTTTAGGGATGTGTCTAGTATGGATGATTTCATGCAAGATGAGAGAGTTTGGAGGAAGAAGATTATGGAGGAAAAAGTTGTTTGGATGGTGTTCTGGATTGTGATCCGGGATCCTTCCTATTGGATCAATTTGGCATACACATATAACCGGACTCCGCCCTAGACCATGTAACTAAGGCCTTGATGTTAGTTCGAACCCCAGAGCCATACTTGTCGAGCGACGTTAGGCCATAATATCAACATTGCTAGATTTTTCAGAGGATATATTCCTAAATATCCGTAACTGCCAATCATCGACTTATGATATTATAAGACTACTAAGTAATTTTTATATCAAAGTTCCTAATTCATAGGCATTCACTCCAATAATAGTGGAAAGGTTATCTCTACCAGGATACTAATCCTAAATACCTGCACTCAACACAAATTGCATGAGGATTATACACACGCTATATAAATATCAGGTTCAGTAACCTTAAATAGGTATTAGTAAACTATTTACTAAACTATACTCTACTTGTGCACAGCCCGACTTGAGCGTTGGAGTCCCTTTGCAGGTACCCACCCCTTATCTTAACACGCTCGAGCACTGTTGCTCAAGGAGGAAACCACTGCAATGTGCCTATCTCAAGTACCCTCTAAATCCACTTTAGAACATTGACGCTGTCTATAGTAAACTGATAAACTTCTAATCCCACACAATCATGGTGAAGTCAACATTCAAGGAGGGATGTTGTGCAACCCCCTGCAAACCTAAGATGGGAGCTAGCAGCGTAGCCTCCTCCTCATCCAGCTTCACCACCGGTAGCTTAAGTTTTTGACATAAGAAACCAAGCATATGTCCTGGAACATCCGTGTGATGGACATAAGACTTCACTTTCTGATGAAAGTCCACATCCGTTATGCAGAGTATCTGTCATGGACAGGCTTGGGTGCCCTGGACGGAGAGCTAACAATGTCGTTCAAGGGTCTAGGGCCCCAGTGCAAACACTGCCTAGGCCCCTTAAACAATGTTGCTGCTGATCGTGCTTCTAGCCGAAACACTGCCTCCTCTGAGATGACCAGAAACTGTCTCCAAGAGTTAGTGGCCCAACAAATGTTGCAGATTGATGAACAACGTCATTAGTTGGATGACCAACGTCGCTGACTAGACGAGTTGGAAAGATCTGTGCATGTTGAGAATGACAATGGAAAGAGGGATGTGGCCCACAACATAAGAAGGCCACCCCACGATCAAGGCAGCAATGCTGTTGCAAATAATGCCCCGGTCCCTGGCGTCCAACAGCAACTCTTCTCAGACGAACTAATGGCATACAAGACTCTGAGAAACTTTAAGTCTCCCTCTAACTTAGAGCCCTATGATGGAACAACGAACCCTCAGGATCACCTAGACTCTTATGTTCAGTCTATGCAATTCCATGGGGGATGCCCAGAGCTACTATGTCATGCCTTCCCCTTCTTTTTAAAGAAAGTTGCTCTTCGCTGGTTCACAACCTTACTTGCAAAATCCGTCATCGGGTGGGATGACCTCACGACTCGTTTCCTGCTACACTATACCACCACTAAGGAGCAGTCCAAATCAGTTGACTCCCTTTTTGGAATTCGCCAAGGGAGCAATGAACCCCTTCGTGAGTACATCAAAAGATTCACTGACGCCCTAGATCGTGTGGCTAGCCTGGATGACCAAATTACTATTCACTATGCTTGAAGTGGTCTTTGGACTGATTCTGAATTCTTTCGGTCCATGGCAGAAAAGAAGCCCATAACCATGAATGAATTTCATGCCCGCTCTGTGAAATACAACGACCTAGAGGAGACCATTAAGGATAAAAAGACTCTGGATAAAGGTGAACTCACTCACAAGAAGAATAATTGAAGCTTTAACCAATCTAAAAACTCTTCGAAGGGCGAAGCGTACTGGCCTAAATATTCTGATTACACTCCTCTGACCACCCCACGGGAAACAATTCTCAAAGAAGTGCTTCAGACTGAGTTCTAGGATATTAAAAGGTCATCTCCTCTGAAAAAGGCAAAAAACCACTCGAAGTATTATAAATGGCATAAAACCTATGGCCATGAAACAGAAGAGTGTTACTAGCTTTGTGATGTCATTAAATCCCTAATTAAAGGGGGATGATTGTAGAAATGTATCGCTGGAATATGAAATAATGATAATCACGGAAGATGGAGGGACCGAAGACGCAGTCGCAGTCTGTGGTGAAGTCTGACTCCATGCCAAAGAAGAAGGACACACAGCCCTGCTAGAGAATCTAGGACTCCACCTCGCCGTCACGCTGACAACCTACAGAATCAGAACCAAAAAACTCAAAATGGGGCTAACAGAACAGAATGACTCGTTAGTACCATATCGGGGGGATTTGTAGGCAGAGGCACATCCAGTAATTCTCAGAAGAAGGCACTACGGACTGTAGTATTGAGCATTTCTAGCTCTACACGCAAGCCCCGTGCTGAGGACAGGGAGGGGTCACCCATCTCTTTTTTAGACAAGGACTACGTCGATATTATCCAGGACCACGATGATCCACTCGTCGTCTCCGGAATAATATCCAACACCGAGGTCCGACATATTTTTGTTGATCAAGGAAGCTCAACGAACATCATGTTCATGGACGCCTTCGAAAGATTGGAATTCCCCATGACTGCATTGACCCCCATATGATGGTGAGCTTACTAGTTTTTCTAGAGAAAAGGTCACCCCAGTTGGCTACTTTGAGACATTCTTTACTCTTCGTGATGATAAGGTCTACATGACCGTCAAGGTCAGATTCTTGGTAGTGGACTGTCCATCAGCCTACAACATTATTTTAGGTCGCTTCACACTGAACGACGTTGCTGCTATAGTGTCAACTGCTCACCAGGCTATGAAATTCCTCAATAAAAATAATGAGGTGGTCATGGTCAAGGGCGATCAGATCGCAGCGCGTAAGTGTTACAATGAGAGCTTGAGAATATGCAGGACCCCCAGGAAGACCATAACACATGCATCTAACCCGGCTTTGGATCAAGTCAACATCCTAATGACCGAGCTAGATGTTCTCAAAGAGATCTGGGGTACTAGACCCCAGCCAGAGGGAGAACTACTTCCACTCTAGTTAGCTGACAAGCCTGACTAGGTCACCAAGATAGGCGCAAGTCTACAATAACAGGAAAGACGCCGGCTAATAGAGCTCTTGTAGAAAAATAAGGACATATTTGCTTGGACGTCCTCCAACATGCCTAGGCTTGATCCCACTTTCATCTGCCATCATTTATCTATTAAACGGGATACGAAGTCAGTATCCTAGAAGAAAATGAAAGTCGGCCCTGAAAAATAACAAATCATTAAAGAGCAAGTTAAAGAGCTACTCAGTGTCGAATTCATCAGAGAGATCTCATACACCACATGGCTCTCCAATGTGGTCCTGGTGAAAAATTCAAACGGGAAGTGGAGGATGTATGTGGACTACACGGACCTGAACAAGGCATGCTCCAAAGATCCATACCCCTTCCCTAATGTTGATAAACTTGTTGATAGCTCCTCCGACTTCTGGCTATTGTCTTTCATGGATGTTTACTCCAGGTACAATCAGATACCAATGTACCCCAAAGATAAAGATAAAACTGCATTCATCACTGAGAAGGCCAGCTACTGCTACAAGGTAATGCCCTTCGGCTTAAAAAATGCAAGAGCTACCTACCAACGGATGATGAACAGGGTTTTCAAGGATCAAGTAGGGAGAATGCTGGAGGTTTACATTGATGACATGATAGTCAAAACCCCACAATCTAGATTATATATCGTAGACCTCGGAGGAGTGTTCGCGCAATTGAGAAAGCACAATATAAGGCTTCACCTAGAAAAGTGTAAGGCAGCTCAATGAGACACCCCGTGTCCCATTACTTGAGAACCTAATTAACTAAACTTTCATCCGTTATTAATGTTAGCGCACTTATTACAAACAAAAATAATATAATATGAAAGATGTAAATTTGTAATATTTGAAATATACGCACGATAAACACAACGATATATATATATGTAGTATTTACAAACATCTGTTAGAGTACGCTAAGTCCTATTAATGGGACCATGATCACCTAAGTCAAACTATACAGACACTGAAAAAAAGAAAGGATACATAGAAATTGGTCATATGTATATATATACATCAAAAAGGTCCTAGATATACCTAGCCCACCTTTCAAAATACAACAAAATAACAAAAGCTCTCAGAGGCACTCCAAAACCTATAGATGCGTCCAGCAATATCATACCCTCAGTGGTATGGGCGTCTGGAGCTACCCTCACCCTCACCGAAACAACGTCTGTATACTGTCGTCCTCGGCTCCCATAAAGACTCATCGCTATTGATAACCATGCAATGACGTTGGTGCATCTCCATAAACTGTTTGCTCTCTCTTGGCGTCCTCTATAATCCATACGAACTCTACTGTGTACCTTTGAGTTATCCACCATGCCTCGTATGTCGTCAAGAAATCCCCACTGATGTGGTGGATACCACATCTTGGAGAATGGCAGACGCTAGGAAATGCGGTATGGGCCGATCACGGTGAAGTATGGACCTCCTCCAAGCCTAATGTACAAACTGACAGGGCCGATGTAGACCATAAAGAACAGGGAATGGTCAACCTGCCATCCCTCAGGGTCGTGATATACTATCTCAAGATCACCTAAGATAGGGATCTTGGGCGGGATCCTCTGCAGATAATGCAGCGGTCGGTAGTCCCTCCAAGCCGCCGTGCCAGTCTGGCTGCTGCTGCTCATCTATCGTACAAATACATACACAGAAAGATAGAGAGAAGAGGGAGATAAGTATACTAACAACGTAATAAAAAAGGGATGGGGTCATAATACAATATGTTATCACAGAAACAGATATACAAACAACAAACATCTCTCGAGTCACACGTTTACAACCATCCTCAATGCTCATATCTAGGATTATTCCTCTACGAAGTCACACTCCTATGCATGTCGACTGATCTCTCTCACATGGAGTACTAATTCCTGAACATTCTCTATTTCTCGAGCCTTCCTCTACCTAGAGAATGTCAGTTGGTTTGTCCAGGTAACTGTTTCGCTTGCCATGACCAATAGGAATGCTTCCCCCTATGAGCTCAAATCCAATAGGGGTATCTTGGTCGCCTCGGAAGGTCCCCCTGCGACTGGAATACTCAGGGCCCAGATGTCGAGATAATTGAGTACTAGCGAAGATCACGACACAGTGGGCGCAAATCACTAGTCACTATCAATCAATCCGAACCTGACTACATCCCCAAGTTTCCTTAGACTGTCCCTCTTGTATTCCATACCCACATCCAGGTACACCAACCTCGCATGATTCCCAGTCACACGGCTCACTACTTTGACAATATACAATGCACAAACATCCTAAGTTGACACCAGAACCATCACCTAAGCCAATCATATAATGCTAAAGCTTCCACAATCATCTCTCGGTGTGCATACACCGCAACCTCATCACTTTCTCAAGCACTGTGCCCTTAGGGTGTCAACTAGGGTTTCTAACACACCAATTCAGACAACCTTAACAACAACATATAGATATCTCATATATCATTTATATCATCATATCCAGTAACCAACAATCAGAGTATCACACAGTATATTAATAATAACAACACATCAATCCATCAACTAGACATATCATAGCAACCTCAATCATTATTCATCTAAACTAGGGTTTTGCCCTAATGCCGATAAGCCTACAACAACTAATACCCTAACCAGCATTCCAAGACCATTTCATGAGGGTTTAGCCATTGTCGACTATTCAGTTACTAGTAGGGTCTGAGGCAGCCTACATATACAGAAAAAAATACACAGTATTATGCTTACCTCCTCGACGAGGTTAGATACTTTCTCCTTACCTTACAGACATGTGTGCTTTCCCGTAAAAGCTTCGGATGCATCCTCACTACTGGCACTAACCCTGACACACTTTCCAACAACATCCACAAATTAATACAGCCACTGTGTCGAGCAAAATTTGGACTAGCAAGTGAGTTCAAGGTCTAAGGGAAAGGACACTAAAACTGCTACTGCTCAAGCTCCATACCCCATGTTCCAGACCTTTACTTACATAACTGAACGGTGGGAACGAAGAACTACATGTCCTAAACCTACTGACAAAGTCTCAGCCTGATCCAACGATTATCGAATCTCCGATGGCAGTTTTATGGTGACAGGTTTGGTGGTATACGGGATGGGTTTCTCACCCTTTAGGTTCACGGTGCGAGTTGAATATCTCACACTCTGGAGCTTGCCTTGAAAATACACATGGTCAAGATGAAAAACCACACGTCTAGGACCTTCTCACCAAATTTTAGCACAATCCAAATGTTGATGAATTTTTGGCGATGATTCCATAGTGACCACTCCAATCAGGCTTTCCAACACTCAACAATAGCTGTCTTGTACTTTGAGAATTTTCTTCTCCAACTATTCCTTCTCTGCCACATGAAAGTGAGAAGAAGATGAAGTCTGATCACTCTTATTTCTCTTAGTTAATGCCTTGGTTTGGTTTAGATGACTTAGTTGGTTTTTTGGTAACTTAATGGAGTACATGTGTCATTAGGAGTTTATTTAGGTGGGTTAGCAAGCTAGATGTCATGGTTTTAGGTGTTTAGGCTTAAATTAGTGGAATTCTAGGTGTCAAGTTAGTGGGACGTAGGATGAGTTAGTAGAGTGTGAGGTGTTATGCTAGGTGTTGCGATACATGACACTGCATATTGCCCTGTCGGTACGTCCAGGTGGTTTCTATCGCATTCTAAACTCATTCCAAAGCCAAATCTTCCCAAATTTGAATCATAGTCTTATCGACATATAATGGACATAATTAAGCCCTTATGCTTAATTTATGTCCTATACCTTATTCAAGAAAATGAGGTGTTACATTACTACCCCCCTTAAAAATAAATTTCGTTCTCGAAATTTAAAACATACCTCAAAACAAATGTGGATACTGCTGCCTCATATCTGCCTCTCTCTCCTAAGTGGCATCTCCCATCGCTGCATCCCAAATGACCTTGACTAGTGGAATCTGTTTTCCGTGAAGTTCCTTTATTCTTCGGTCCTCAATTCGTACAAGTAAGGCCTCATACTCAAGGTTGTCTCTTATCTGTATTGATACGGGATCTATAACGTGCGATGGATCGGGATGGTATTTTCTGAGTTGGGAGACGTGAAAGACATCATAGATATTTGAAAGATTAGGTGATAAGTGTAACACCCACCGTAGGGTGTCACATTTATGTTACTTTATTACCCAAAATACCCTCAATAATCATAAAATGGGATGTTGTGATAAAAATACGAGTTGTAAATTTTTTTTTTCTTTCTTCATGGATAACAATAAAATAGACTTAGCGGAAAATAAAATTATTATACAACAACCTCACACATAATTTACATCATATACATATTACACAAGTGCTGTCAGGCTTATTTATTACAGACCATGTCTCGGAACAATAAACACACTTAAATAATTTTACACATAGTTTATGTCAGAATTCAAACTTGCCCAAGTTTAACTAAGTAGAAGACCCCTCAGACGGGTCCTCCTCGGGTTCCTCAGCAGGTAGGAATCCGTTATGATGAGTAGCCCTATGGACAGGTGTCCGGGCTGTCGGTTTCACATACGGCTTTTGCTGAGAGCAATTTACTTGATTATTCTTCCATTTTTGGAACCTTGCAGGTCCAAAATTCTTATTTCTTGCCGCACGTTGATGATCAATCTCTTCAACTTTATGACATTTTTCAATCAAAGTTGGAAATTGATTAATCTCCAATATCGATACGGCTCTCTTAATATCCAGCTTTAATCCTTCTTTAAATTTCCTGCATTTCCAGCCCTCATCTGGATTCATCTGCAAATATCTTGAAAACTGAGACAGACTTTCAAATTTTGCCGCATACTCACTTACAGACATCAATCCTTATCGTAAGCTTAGAAATTCCATTTCCTTTATATGCCTCACACTTGCTGGAAAATATTTCTCCAGAAATTTTTGCTTAAAAAGTTGTCATGTCACTATCCTTCCTTCGACTTCCAACAGTTTTCTAGCTCCTGCCCACCATCGTTCACCATCTCCTACCAGCATAAAGGTTGCCAACGTAAGCTTCCGTTCATCAGCACATCCCATACCATCAAATATCTTTTCAAGTTCTTGGATCCAAAGTTCAGCTTTCTTTGGATCAAACTCTCCACGAAATTTTGGTGGATTATTCCTTCGAAACTCTGACAAACTGTGCACATTTTCATTAGCCCATTGATTTTGTTATGCAACCACTTCCGCCATTCTCTGCATTGCTGCTACAGTTGCAGCCATGTTCAAATTATCATTCTCATTAAGTTCCATATCTGTGCTATTATTTCCATGTCCACGTCCTCGTCCAGTCATTACTTTCTCTACTCAAACTGGACAATACAAAGAAAGTAAGGTCAATCTTCAAACAATATTGTTTCTTTTCAGAAAACAATAACAGAGAATCACACAACACAAATAAGACAGACCTAACCACAACCCCAAAAGACTCTAACTTGGGCTCTGATACTAACTAATGTAACACCCACCGTAAGGTGTCACATTTATGTTACTTTATTGACCAAAATACCCTCAATAGTCATAAAATGGGATGTTGTGATAAAAATACGAGTTGTAAATTTTTTTTTCTTTCTTCATGGATAACAATAAAATAGACTTAGCGGAAAATAAAACTATTATACAACAACCTCACACATAATTTACATCATATACATATTACACAAGTGCTGTCAGGCTTATATATTACAGACCATGTCTCGGAACAATAAACACATTTAAATAATTACACACATAGTTTATATCAGAATTCAAACTTGCCCAAGTTTAACTAAGTAGAAGACCCCTCAGACGGGTCCTCCTCGGGTTCCTCAGCAGGTAGGAATCCATTATGACGAGTAGCCCTACGGACAGGTGTCCGGGCTAACGATACTATGCTGATTTCCGTTGGGACATAATTTCTAGTATCCCAATATCGCCTGATATGCAAAGGAAATTCAACATGAACAAAGATAGTCACACAGAAAAATGGATCTCCATGAAACAGTCTACTAATACTAACAGTCAGGTACCCCTCGTAAATAAGTCCTCGCTCATCGGGACTTGTCCTCCATTCTCCAGCTCCTCCGTGAAATTGTAGACGTACATATCCAAAAAAATTGGCTCTTAATGTCATACTGTCAGAATTTTGCGTTCCCTGATGTGAGAAGTAGTTCCTCTTCTCCTTCTTGTACCGTTTCTTTCTCAACATCTTCACCCAATTATAAATACAATATACAGATATATATATAAAGAGGTGAGATCACCTACGCCAATACCAGCATGATAACACAGAGATAATACAAACAACACATCATGCAAAAATATCATATCATGATCACAATTATGCCATCATCATAGTGTAAAATAATAATTACCATCATGCCACTATCACTGTTTAAATCACAAAATAATTACAGTAACACCATCATATAGATATAGATGCTCAGTTTCATGCATGCGCACATAGACTCAATATCCTACTCCATGGAGCTAATACTCAAGTCGGAGAAATTGATCGAAAAGATCTGCTGGTACCACGTGCTTCAGACCAAGTGCTATAATTATATCTTGCACATCTAGCACATACACGACAGTCTTTGTCAGATCTCGATTAAGAATAGTGTCTCGGTCCGGATCATCGGTGTGTTGCATCGGTCTAACTCACGGTACAGAAGAGCTACCCACTGCCCATTGCGAGCAACTCGCACCCCGATGCCCCCAAGGTCAACAAGTGACCTACACTACGCGTATTGCACCCACTCAAGAAGTGTACGTTTCTCCTAGGCAATTAGCCATATACAGTCCATTGGACCTTCTTCAATGTATGTGTAATGCACCAATTACCAACCAAAGGTAAATCATATAATTTCTCATACAAAGTTCAAATACTATTTTACATTCGTAAAATAGATTTATGCCAATTATAGGCAAATTGCTTAATTTCTTGTACAGTATTCACATATTGATTTTTAACTGTAAAGTTTACTGTATAATTAACAACAACCTTATATTATTGCATTTTTCTCATTCAAAAAATATTTTTGTCACGTTTTTACGGTCACGTAATATTTTATTATGTAAACAACGATTTGTAACATTTCTATTACGTTTAAAAATCGCGTGACAATTTTCTACTGTATTCTAAAATGCGTAAAAATATTCTTTCATTTTTAAATCGCATAGTAATTTTTCTACAACATTTTGATCGTGTCAAATATTTAAACGCTTTAAAAATTGCGTAGAAATATTTTAACATTTTTCAAATCGCATAATTTAAAAATTATGTTTTTGAGTTATGTAAATCATTTTTCACCGTTTTTATCCTTAGTAAAATATTTCTTAACTTTAAAATATTATTTTGGACTTTTCTTTCAATAATATAATTTCTTACTTTATTTTGTTCCTATTCTTAGTAAAAAAAATTCTTTTCCGTAATATATTTCCTCAAAATCACTTTTTTTATTTAATTTTACAAAATCACATTTAGTTGATTTAATTACAATTTCTAATTTTAAATTTTCTAACGTTTTTCAAAACCCAATAAATAAATTCTACGTTAGTAAATTTAAGTTACAAACATTTTCTTTTATATTTCTTATGAATACTCAATTTTGACCTAGGGCTCCAAAATAAATAAATAAATAAATAAATAAAAAATAAAAAATTTGAATTTAATTAATTAAAGGTCCATTTCTTTTTTTTTTTTTAGCCTAAATGTAAGCCCACTTAAAAAAGGGGGGGGGGGAGGGAAGAAGGGGTGGTCTTTGTCACGTATGGCAGCTGGTTACTTCCTTTTGGTTGCATATCATTATATCAGCAAAAATGAAACTCAATCGGTTGTAATGCAACTAAAATCATGTTAATCTCCCTTACTCCATGTCAATGTCTGCTGCAATGCTGCAGCAGCTCCAAAGGTCCAAGGCTCAAGAGAAGCAAAAAATGGAAAGTTTTCAGTGATGTGAAAGTGGGAGAAAGTCACAAAGCAAAAGAAAATACACGAAGAAGGAAACTGAGCTAGAAAAATCTATCTGCACCTAAGCTATTTTTCGGAGATTGGCAGAGGAGTCCTCTCGATTTTACAAGGCAGAAAAAATAAAAGGAAGAGGGATTACAGACACGGGAAGGGGTTCAAATTTTTACGGAGAGAAGATTAAAAAAAATAGACTCCCTGCTACCATCTCCAGGAACGAAACCATCACCATTCTAACCCTCCATCACCTTTCCAGAACAACCATCACCAGTCTCCTGCAACTATCAGAGACAAAACCCAATATTTTGAACCAACCATTTTCATCTTCATCCAAACAACCTCCACCATCTCCTCCAAACCGTACCCAGCAACCCCTCTTCATCTTCATCCCACAAGCACAACCTCGCCACCACCTTCAACCTCACCATTCCATCACCTTCAAGCGAGTCAACTCACCACCCTTCACTATTCATCTTCTTCAACCTCCAACACCACAATCACCAAACCACCATCAAACTCAAACCTTCATCCCATCAACCCCACCAAACCGTGACCACCCAGCAACCCAAAACGGAACCAACCCAGCGCCGCGATCCACGCCTGATGCCCAAAAATCGCCGTTCCCCAGGCTGCTAGAACCAGGCCGGGCTTTCCGCCGCTGTCCACGCTCAGATCCGCGATCCCTGTGGTTCCCTGTCGTCATCGACCTCACAGCCGTCTGCCTCGCAGCTCCATCCGTACGTGAATCACCTCGTCGCGCCTGGCGAAGTGGCCATCATCGTCCGGCTAGCACCAAGACGTACCGCCACGCCCCTGCGCCGTCGATCGCCAGTCGGCCCGCACGGATCTGGCCACCCCATGACACACGCCGCAGCCTCCGCTGGTGAGAGTGAGTTTTCCTTCCTCCATTTCGTTTTACTCTCCTGAGCTTCAGAATCTAATCTTTGAAATTTGTGATTTGTTTGAAAGGAAAACTGCTGCAAAGCTTTAAAGTTTTTTTTTTCGTTTGTTTGGGCTGAGGTTTATTTTTGGGCTTGGTTTTTTTTTTTTTTTTTACTTTATTTGTTTGTGGGTTAGATTTTGTTTGGGTTAAAGTGTTAATTAGATAGTTTGAAAGTAATTTGTTAGGTTTTCACAAAAAATAAAAGATAAAATATATATATATATATATGTATAAAAAAAAAGAGTCAAAAAAATTGTTAAATATAAAAATAAGATTTGTCTTAAGTGGCTTTGTGATGTGTATATTTAATCTTGTTTGTCTTTATATATTTTGCTCATAAAAATTGTGTTTAGCTATTTGTCCTTTTGCTCTTTCAAAAAGATGAACCATGTATGAAATAAGAAAAATACAAAAATATAATAAATGATACAAAAAAAAATCTGTTAATCAATGCAATGACCAATGATGATGATTGAATAGCGGATGTTATCTTCATTATCATTTGGATCATAAGGGTTCATTGAGTAGCCTAGTGCTAACTTGAATTCTGTGCAAGAACGAGTTTTTTTTATATAAAATCCCTTTTCAAAAATCTTTTTTCTTAATTAAAATCAGTCAACTCATACTTATTTACAAAAGAACTACGTAACTTTGAGTTCCCTATTGCACCAGGGGATACGTAGGAGCAGAATTTAATTTCTGTCAAGCCAAAGTTAAATTTTCATAATTTTGTGGTTTCCTTTTTTTCATGAAAAAAAATTAATTACAATTTTTTGTAAAAAAGGGTAAAATAAATATTTTCAAGGATCGTTAAGAATTTACACAATTAACTTAAGGTACCGTTTTAGAACGGGTGTGTTAGGGGTGCTGTGGGATTAAGTTTCCGCCTTCCCTATCCATAACCGACTCCTGAATCCAATCAGGTTTCAAAGACCATTTTCAAAAAAGGGTTTTCCAATTTTTCCTAGGTTAAAAATAAAATTGGTGGCGACTCCATTTTCCATTTCCATTTTCTGAAATCCTTTGAGTTGCTATTTTTCACCGCAATCCCGATCGCGACAGATGGCGACTCCACTGGGGACACTTGGAGAGTCAGGCCTGTTTTTGTTAGTTGTGCAAATTATTAATAATCTCTATTTATTTATTTTACCATTTTTTGTCCTTGTTTTTGTTTTCCTATTTATTTGTAAATAGATTTTATTTGGTACTTTTATTTAAATATTTGATAGCATTATTATGTGTTTGTTTTGACATGATATACTTGTATATATTTTGTACTTAATTATGCATAATTATTGAAACCCTAGGATAGATGATTGCTGGTTGGTTGTTGTATATATGTTTTTGCAGGTTAGGGGTAGTTTTATCTTTTTAAATTTTTGTACAGGTTTGTATGCTCCCTCACACACATCATTATCACTTACCTCACACACTTTTTGGGCTCTATACCCGAGTCTGTGCGAAGCCAAGGAATAGGAGGAGTCTCGACTTTTGTTATTGAGGGGCTTTATGCTCACTTGACATTTGTTGAGACACCACTCAAATTGTTACTAATATCATGAACTAATCATATTGAGAGGGTTTATCCCTACTTGTGATTAATTCATGATTTGGGTCTTTGTCTTTCGAGATAAGGGCAATCTGGGAACCATGACTTTTTAGAAGTTTAGACCTGTCCTGAAAATCTTGCACTAATAGATTGAACATAATGACTGTCAAATCTTAGGTTCCACCTGACTAGGGCACAAAAGGGAGCGTACTTCTTCTTCTTTATTTATCTGTTTCTCATATCATTCATTCTTGCATAAAAAGAAGAAGAAAAAAAAGCTATTCATTGCTTGTATTTTCATAACATTCTAAAAAAAAAAAAAAAACACTTGCATTTTCATGACATTGCATTCACTTGCATTTCATGACATTGCATTTCAAAAAAAAAAAAAAAAAAAATGGCATTCATTGCATAAGAAGAAAAAAAAAGAGGGGATATCTCATCTTGCATTGTCATAACCCTTTTAGCAAAAAAAAAATGTGTATTTGCATGTCATGCATTATCCTTTGAGTTTACAACCCTATAAGGGTTTCTCCATGTAGATTGTTGGGATACATTCTCTAGAGTTACCTCGATAAGAGGTACCCTTAGAGTGCACCATTCTTTTTCTGGCATGCTTACACTTTTTTTTTAGTAGTGTAGGGTGAGTTTGCTTGGTAAAGTGGAAAGATTGGTACTTATCAATAGCAAAGGATGGAAGAAAGGTGTCATGGGCAAAACACAAGCAATGCAGTTGACCACAAGAGGAACATGAAGATTGCAGTTAATAGCAGTGATCTGAGGCATGTAAGAGACATTACTCAACAGATGACTCCTGAAGCTCGATCAGAGTTTTCGAGTAGTTATGGGCAGATCCTGGATTTATTGCGCATCACAGTTGAAGAGCCTGTCTTGAGTGGCCTAGCTCAATTTTGGAACCATTCTCTGAAATGTTTTGAGTTGCCTGACCTAGATATTGCACCAACTATTGAAGAGTACGCTATCATGTTAAGACTCCCAATGAGCAAGCACTCAAATGTTTATCTTTATGGAAGGTATTATGTGTCAGTAGGGAAGATAGTAGAACTGATAGGGGCTCAAACAAGTCAATTGGGCATGGAAAAAAGGGGAGGAACAGAAGGCTTGAAGAAAAGCTACCTCGAAGCACATCTTCAGTATCTAGCGCAACAAGGAAAGTGGGATTTCTTCAACAAAACACTGGCCTTAACCATCTTTGGGTTAGTGTTATTCCCATTTACCTCAGATATGGTAGATCAAGCAGCAATGGATGTATTCTTCAAGTTTGAGAGGCATAAAGCAAATCCAGTCCCTGCTATTCTTGCTGATACTTCCTTGACAATGAAAATCTGTCATCAAAAGGGTGGTGGAAAGATTCGATGCTGTACACACATGTTGTATGTTTGGATCATGATACACATGGATGTGCACAATCGCCTGGGACTCTTACCTGACTCGTTAAGGAATTTTGGTCACATACCAGTGAAGTAACAAAAAGCTTATGAATGGAAAAATGAGTTCATGAGGATGGGGCCAGATTTTTTTAAATGGGTATACCCATGGTATCATGGAGAAGAGGTAGTTTTCAGCTGTGATGACTTTCCTAATTTTCCCTTGATGAGTCCTAGAGGCGGTGTATCATACGCGCCAATTCTTGTGCTTAGACAACTCCGACGGACTCAATATGCGCCCAATGAAAAGTAACTTGAAGGGTTCAGCTTCTTATACCAGTAAGATGGAAGCACTGCTAAGCGAGAAAAAGAGATTAGAGATGCTTGGAAGAATATTCATATGGCAGGAACAAAGGAATTAGGGAGGCATATGGTGGTCTGTACCCCTGAAGACTTGCAATGGAGAGAGGCAAGAAGGGTGCAAAATAGTATCCCTCAGATAGTTTCAAATGATAAAGGTCATCCTCAAATCATACCTCAAATGGCCACCGAGATGGAAATACTGAAAGCACAAATGAAAGTCTTGGAACAAGGAAAGGAAGCCGCCGAGTTAAAAGTAGTCATCCACCAGAGTCGATGCCAGAAGCTAGCTGATGAAGTTGAATATTTAAAAGAAACATGTGCAGATATGGCTGAAATCCCAAGCTGAGTAAAAAAGGCAAGGAAAGGAAATGAGACAAAATTTGAAAAGACCACAACAGGAGTTCGTGAATTGCGAGCAAAGATAAGTGCTCAGGAAGAGACAATGGCATTGATTTTACAAGAGAAAGGAAAGTTAGAGGTGAATGCTAGGATACAAGATCGTAGAATGCAAGCCTTACAAGAAGCTCTAACTGAAGCAAATGGCCGCTCTGACCAAGGATGAGCATTAGCTACCAAATATCATGATGCACTTGTGGAAGCAAACCAAAAGAATGAACATTTGAAGCTGAAAATTCAAGAGTTAGGGCGAGACCATGAGCAGTGGAGACTCGAAGCCCAAAGACTAGTGAGGCAAAAAGAAGAATGGGCAGAAATATGGTAATCAGTAGCACAAGATCAAAGGGCTGAAAAAGAAGAATGGAAGATGAAACATGAGAACATGTCTGATAGCGTGCAATATCATGCTGTGCAATTGGTGGATCATTTTGAAGAAGAAGACCTTCATATTCGACTGAATCCATTGTTACGGCTACCACAAAAAATAGCCGAGTTCATGAAGTATTGTCAAGGTCTTGCTAAAGATCTTAGGAAGAAACAAACAAAGTTGTTAATGTAATGTTGTTTATGTTGCCTTTTGGGGAGTCTGAGACCTTATACTGATTGAAATTTGAAATGAATATGAATGACCAATTGTAGTGTTTTGTTCCAAACATTGATTTTACTATTTTTCACCTGGGCATTATTCATTGAAGGGTGAATGCCCTCTTGAATAGGTTGTCAATCATGCTCTCAACCTGAGACAATTCGTCTTTCAGCGAAAGTACCAAAAGCCTAGTATTCAGTGAAAGAATAACTGCATTGCCTGTGAAGATCCAAGAAGATAGCACCCATTGAGGAGAGTATACTCCCTTGGGATCACTGTCAACCATATTCCTGCCTAAGGGATGATGAACTCGAAGTGCAGAATTTGGGATCCTGCATTGCTATTGAATGTTTGTGCAAATCTTTCCACAATCACCAAGGATCCTCACAATAGCGCTAACTTTTTCTTTCCTTTTCTTTATTTAATGTTGTTTTGTTTTAATAAATCAATTTGATTCAGGAATCATTGCCCGGCCTAGGAAAGAAAATACCAATCAAACCCGAGTTCACAATACCAGATCTCGGACCAGAATGACTGCTAATAATCCTGAGGCGGGGAGGAACTTGAGCAGAGAAATCGACGAAATGACAGGGAGGATAAATGAGGTGTCAGAAGCCCAAGTATGGTTGGAAGCAATACTGCAAGATATGAGGGAGTCTCTTCACTTAATTAGCGGGAATAGGTGTACAAATGAGGTTGAAGCATATGTAAATGTGCCATCAATGACCGCCCCGACCTTCCCGGCTATTACCTCAGGCATCACTATGGGGATCCATGAACAACCACCTCAAACGACACCGGTTGTCATGCCTATTGGGGAGGGGTATCGCACTTTGGAAGGTGCTCATAATGAAGTTCCTGGTTATGCTGGCCTTACCTGGGAACAACCTCATGTGTCCATCACAGGGCAAGCAACAATACCTCACTCTGGGAATAGCCACGTCATGACTGAGAAAGACAGGACGAGGGAAGAGTGGATGGAGAAAATGGAGGAACAGATCAAAGCAATCAAGGGCCCCAGTGCTTATGGACCTCTGAGAATAGAAGAGCTGTGTCCTACCACAGATGTCGTAATCTCTAAAGACTTCAAGATTCTTGATTTTGCCAAGTATGATGGAAGTGGCAACCCTCAGTTTCATTTGATCAGTTATGGAACGTTTGGTCCAAGGATGATAAGTTCCTCATTAGCTTTTTCCACGAGAGTCTTACAGGTCCTGCTTTAGAGTGGTATCTTCAATTAAACCACTCTAAGATTTCTCGTTGGATAGAATTGGCTGACCTATTCATGGACCAATACAAGTTTAATCTAAATGTAACTCCGACCCAGGAACAATTGAGCTCGATGCAGAAAGGAAGTGATAAACCTTTCAGATAATACGCACAGAGGTGGAGAGCTTTGGCAGCTCAAGTTCAGCCCTCATTGACACTATCTGAGATGTGTTCATATTTCCTGGGAACCTTGGGAAATCCTTTTATCGGGGCAATGGTCGGGGCAGCCTATAAGGATTTTGCAGACTTGATAATGGCAGGAGAAAGGATAGAGATTTTGGCCAAAGCTGGGAAGTTGTCGGTGAGCAATATAGAGAATACTGCCTTTAAGAAGGGATTCCAGCCGAAAAAAAAGGAACCCGAGGTGAATTATGTCTAACGCCAGCAGACCTTTAGACCTCGATATTCCCCACAAAACTCAAGCCGCCAACTACCATATAACCTTAACCCTCACCTTCCATACCAAACACCTATACTTCCTTATTACCCGCCCCACCAAGTTATGCCTACCACAAACATCACCCCAACTCCACAACTCTAAATCAATAATGTTCCCACGCTACAACCATATATGCCAACTCGCCCAACCTATACCCGATACCCACCTGCACCTCCATAAACCTACCTAAATCACCCATAACCTCGGCTAAACTTCCAGAATCAAGGTCACTTTCGTCCTCAAAACCTACCTCCTTTCCCAAGACTGTCCATTTCAAATGCGGACCTATTCTAAAGGTTGTTCGATACTCACCTCATTTCGGGAAATCCTATACGTCCCTTAGAACCATCGTTCCCAGCGTGGTATAACCTGAATTTGACTTGCAAATACCACATGGATATCCCAGGACATTCAATTGAAGATTGTGAGGCTTTCAAGATGGCAGTAAGGAAGCTTATTGCTTATGGGAAGCTTGACATTCAAGAAGAGGCTGGACCCAGTATCGTTAACAACCTAATCCCTAATCATGGTGGAAGGAATGAGGCGAATGCCGTGGAGATGGAAGGACCTCCAATGAAAGAAGTCATAAGCCTGCATACGCCGATGATTCGAATATTTGAGGGACTGAAGATAACAGGTTATGTTATCACTGCACCAGCTTCATCGGTGAAAGAAGAGGAGAAGCATGATGAAGAGTCAAGTTGCGTTTACCATTGTGGGGAAACAAGACACGATATTGAGAACTGTTGGGACTTTAAGGCTCGAGTCCAGAGGTTGCTCACATTGGGAGTGATATAAGCAAGACTAGGGGTAACTTCCTCTGAAGAGGTCAATGTGATTGAACGATTTGTACTTAAGGTACCACCTCTCAACCAAGCTTCGACGTCAGGGAAAGTAGTATTGACGGTCAAGAAGCCAACACCATTTGCTTGTAATGAGACCCGCGTAGTGCCCTGGAGATATGAAACAAGGGTGGAGGTAAAGGGAGTCGGAGAAGGGACTTCGAATGCCTGAGTGGCAAAAGTACATCAGGAGGGAGACCCAGTGACTAACATAGTCGGGGTAGGAGGAATTACAAGGAGTAGGCAATGTTATAGCCCAGGAGAAATAGAAAAAGGAAAAATAGTTAAAGAGGTGAGTGGGGAAGAAATTGCAAAAAAAGAGGAGAAGAGGACGGAAGAAGAAAAAGAGTTCCTAAAGATAATGAAGCAAAGCGAGTATGATGTGGTGGAGCAGTTGAAGAAGACTCCAGCCCGAATATCTCTTTTGTCACTCGTCTTGACATCTGAAATACACCGGAAGGCATTACTGAGAATTCTGAACGAAGCCTATGTCAAGCTTGATGTTACCCCCGAAAGTGTCGTCAATATGGTGGACCCGGTGAAACGTGTCAACATGATCACTTTTACTGAGGAAGAGATCATTTCTCGATCTGAAAGAAATCCATGGGCTTTGTATATAACCCTCAAATGCAAAGGGTATATAGTTGCAAAGGTGTTGATAGACGGGGGGTCTGCACTAAACATCATACCTATGTCGACTCTGACTTCATTATCAATAAGTAAGGATGAATTGTCACCCCGAGAAATGGTGGTACGGGCCTTTGATGGGAATAAGAGAGGCATCTTGGGAGAAGTGATGTTACCGCTGGAGATTGGTCCAAGTAACTTTCAAGTGTTGTTCCAAGTAATGAATATTGAGCCTGTGTACACAATGCTCTTGGGGAGACCATGGATCCATGCTGCCAGTGCTGTTCCCTCTACCCTGCATCAGAGAGTTAAATACATTGAAAATGGGGCAGTCATTACCATACATGGAGAGGAAGAGATTATGTTGTCAAAACCAGTTTCAGTGCCGTATGTGGAGAGTGCAGAGAAAGATGAAGAGAATTTGTGGCATAGTTTTGAAATAGTTGAGACTGGAGTTAGTAAGGATGAATCTCCAATGCAAAGTGCGGATCAAGTGGTGGCCCGGATTATGGCAAGCAGGGGATATGAAGAAGGAAAAGGCTTGGGCTCACGATTGCAAAGTACTCGGTCGCTGGTGTCTTTCCGGGAAAAGTGGGACAAGTTTGGGTTAGGGTATGAAGCATCCCTGGAAGAGAGAACAAGGAGCATGACCCTCGGAAAGAAAAATGACAAGGGCAAGATGAAGCATATTCCCCACCTGAGGGAAACATTCCCAGCACCAGCCGAGGTAATCATGTCTGGAGAAGTCATTCGCTCCCAATGCCATCCCACAGTTAATGCGTTGCATGAAGAAGGCCTAGAAGAGAGCAAGGCAATCCGTCCCTCTGCTGATGAGGAGCCACTAAAGAACTAGAAGTCCGAACCAGTGATTGATGTGATTGTTTCCAAGTAATTGTCTGGTCATACTGTACTAAGATGATATTTAAGATTAGATGTGTTTTGAGTTTATGTTTGTACTATTTGAGACACTAATTTAATGAATTTGCATGCTTATTCAACATTCTTCCTCGTTGCACTCTGACTTGTCCATTTGCATTTATCAATTTCCCTTTTTGTATAATATTTCATTTTTTTCCTTTATCATTCCCACTCTATTTGGCTTTTCCAACCCCACATAAATTACTTTCCAAGGATCTGAGTCTTGTAGAAAGTTCGCCTCACGAAAGGGACCTTGCAAGCTCATCAATTGATTCTCATGCGATGTTTGAGAAAGAAGACCCTGGATCTGATGAAGAAGGAGAAGTTGTTGAAAGTTTTGAAAAATTATTGGAGTATTTCGAGAAGGAATTTGACTTGAATGGTGAGGAAGCCGAGGTGATTAACATGGGGACAGAAGAAGAGAAAAGGGAATTGAAAATGGTGGAAAACCCTGAACGGGAAGACATGATTGCACTCTTCAAAGAGTATATGGATGTCTTTGCTTGGTCTTACCGGGATATGCCTGGATTAGATCCGGAGATAGCATCCCATAAAATCCCACTATATCCAGATGTTGAGGAAAAAAAGTAGAAGTTAAGGAGGATGCATCCTGATATGTCCCTGAAGATTAAGGAAGAGGTGACTAAACAACTAGAAGCAGGATTTGTGGAAGTGTCAAGACACCTAGAGTGGGTAGCCAATATTGTGCCTGTGCCTAAGAAAGATGAAAAAGTCCGAATGTGTGTGGACTACAGGGATCTGAATAAGGCTAGTCCAAAGGATAACTTCCCACTCCCTCATATCGATGTTTTGGTTGATAACACTGCTAAGAATCACAAGTTTTCATTCATGGACGGATACTCAGGGTATAATCAAATCCCCATGGATGTCAATGACAAAGAAAAAACCACTTTCATCACTCTTTGGAGGACATTTTGCTACACAATGATGCCGTTTGATTTAAAGAATGCTGGGGCTACTTACCAACGCGCTATGGTTACATTGTTCCATGACATGTTGCACAAGGAAATTGAGGTGTACATGGATGATATAGTTGCCAAGTCTAGAGAAGGAGAAAGTCATGTGGCAGTTTTGCATAAACTGTTTGAAAGACTCAAAAAGTACAAGCTAAGGTTGAACCCTGCTAAATGTGTTTTTGGAGCATCCACTGGAAAGCTACTCGGATTCATTGTTAGTAGAGAAGGAATAAAGGAGGATCCGGATAAAGTGAAAGCAATACAGGAGATGCCTGCTCCTAAGACAGAGCGTGAAGTGAGAAGTTTCCTCGGGAGACTTAACTACATTGCTCGATTCATCGCCAACTTGACCAGTACTTGCGAGCCTATTTTCAAGCTGTTGAAGAAACACCAGCCAGGAAAATGGGATGAGGAATGTTAAGGAGCTTTTGACAAAATAAAGGCTTATCTAGTGAATTCTCCTGTTTTGGTACCACCCACATCTGTTCGACCTCTGATATTGTACTTAACCGTACTGCCAACCTCAATGGGAGCAATGTTGGGGCAGCATGATGAATCAGAGAAAAGGGAGCAGGCAATTTATTATCTGAGTAAGAAGTTCAATGAATGTGAAGCCCGTTACATGACTGTTGAAAAGACTTGCTGTGCTCTGGTATAGACCTCAAAACGGTTAAGGCAATACATGTTGTATTACACCACTTGGCTGATCTCCCGAATGGACCCCCTGAAGTATATATTTGAAAGCCCTCATGTTTCATTAAGGGTTTCAAAATGGCAGGTGATACTATCAGAATTCGACATCAAGTACATAACTCGGAAATCCGTCAAAGGAAGCGCAATTGCTGATCATTTGGCTGAAAACCCTCTTGAGGGTGGACAACTAGTAACATTTGAGTTCCCTGATGGAGAAATTTTGACAGTAGAAGGAGAAGAAGAAAGTGAGGACGAGCCCATTTGGAAGATGTATTTTGATGGAGTAGTCAACATGCATGATAGTGACATAGGAGCCGTGGTTGTTTTCTGGCCCGGAAAGCAATATCCGATCATTTGTCAAGCTTGACTTTGAATGCACCAATAATGTTGCAGAATATGAGGCCTGTGCTAATGGTTTACAAGTTGCAATTGACTTGGGGATCAAACAGCTAAATGTATTTGGAGATTCAGCACTTATCATTTATCAGGTGAACGGTGAATGGCAAACCAAAGACCCAAAGTTGGTGCCATATCAAAAGTATTTAACACAACTGATCGAGAAGTTTGAGGAGGTGACCTTCTCCCATTTGACTCGAGACAAGAATCAGTTTGCAGATGCTTTGGCCACTTTGGCTGTAATGACCAAATTGGATATTCCCAATAATGTTCAACCTATCCAAGTAAAGATGCACAATGAGCCTATGTATTGTGCTAATGTGGAAGATGAGCCAGATGGTAAGCTATGGTACCATGATATCAAGCAGTATATTCAACATAGAGAATACCCAATTGGGGCAAATGAGGTGAACAAGAAGACTATTCGTCGGATGGCGATGGCCTTTTTCTTGAACGGAGAGGTTTTTGTATAAGAGAAGTCATGATGGCACTTTGCTTAGATGTGTGGATGCTCGTGAAGCTCACATAATCATGTCTGAAGTCCATGAAGGGATTTGTGGAACTCATGCTAATGGTCATATGATGGCACGGAAAATTCTCAGAAGTGGCTATTATTGGTCCTCCATGGAAACAGACTGCATGGAATATGTGCGAAAGTGTCAGAAATGCCAGATATATGCAGATCGAGTAAATGCACCTCCATTTCCGTTGCACAATTTGGTATCTCCATGGCCTTTCTCAATGTGGGGAATAGATGTCATTAGACCCATTAATCCTAAAGCTTCCAATGGTCATCGCTTTATTTTAGTGGCGATTGATTATTTCACCAAGTGGGTAGAAGCTTCCTCGTATGCCAATATCACTCAAAAGGTGTTTTTGAGATTCCTTAAAAGGGATATCGTCTGCAGATATGGAATTCCAGAAAGGATAATAACAGATAATGGCACCAATCTCAACGGTGCTGAGATTCGAAAGTTTTGTGAGAGTTTCAAAGTCAAGCATCATAATTCAGCTCCTTACACACCCCAAATGAATGGCGCAGTGGAAACCGCAAATAAGAATGTCAAGAAAATTATTGCCAAGATGGTAGTGAATTACAAAGACTGGCATGAAATGTTGCCCTATGCTTTGCACGCGTATCGTACCAATATAAAATCAAGCACTGGGGCAACGCCTTTCTCTTTGGTATATGGGATGGAGGCCGTCTCTCCTATAGAAATTGAGATTCCTTCTCTAAGGGTCTTGATGGAGGCAGAGTTGGAAGAATCCGAATGGGTGAAAATTTGACATGAGCAGTTGAATATGATAGAAGAGAAAAGACTGACAGCTATTTGCCATGGGCAATTATATCAAAGCAGAATGGCCAGAGCCTTCAACAAGAAAGTTCGTCCCAGAGACTTTTGTTCAGGAGATTTGGTTTTGAAGAAGATTCTCCCTAATCAAGAGGATGGCAGAGGAAAATGGGCTCCGAATTATGAAGGCCCATATGTAGTCAAGCAGGCATTTTCAGGAGGAGCCTTAATTTTGCAGAATATGGATGGAGAAGAATTGCCAAGGCCCATAAATACTGATGTTGTCAAGAGATTCTATGCCTAAAAAAAGAAGAAGCAAAAAACCCATTAAGCTGAAAACCCAAAAGGGTGGTCTAAGCAAAAGTTAGGGCAAACAAATAGGCAAGATCTCAAAGAGAGTTAGCATGAAACTCTTTGAAGGGCTCACCAAACTGGGGCAATTCTTATCAGCATTTGATTGACTACACTGGGGCAATTTTGTTCGCTTTCAATTAGTTACACTGGGGCAATTATTTTTGAAGGATTGACGAGAAGATGTGTTGAAAGAAGTAACAACACAGAGGTAATAGTTGAGTCATCAGGCCATTGCAGGGAATCAATTGAATGAGGAACAAGGAACCAATACTGGGGCAAATTTTTCTTATCCTTTGTAACTTCCTTTAGTTTCTAGGATTTCATCTTTCAAGTACGTGTCTTACTAAAAGTTCATGTATGATCAGATTACCAAAGAAATAAAAAGAAGTTTGTTCATTCAACGAGTTTCTATCCATTTATGAATGCATACTTACTCATTAAGTTATGTCTTAAATAGGATAAATTTATGGTTAACAATTTGATTTGACAATTCTACAACAATCCTTCAATGATTGCCTTGGGCTAGAAGATCTCAGTAGCTCAAAGTACAGATTGCAATGCAGTATTCGATTTCGCTGCCAAGGAGAAAAGAAGAAAGATCGAGGTTATCAGGTCCAATGAACAAAAGCATGTGAACAAGGGTTTTGATTGGTTAAAGTTTTCCAAAAGTCGCCGTTGGTTCAAAGGTCTTTTCATAAATAAAAAAACAACAAAAAGGAAAGAACGAAAAAAAAGAGAAAAAGAAAAAAGAGAAGGAAAATCCTTGTGGATCAAGATGCCTTGCCTTTTTAAATATCTATTTTTCGGGAGCTCAGTAGCCCACCTGTCTTTTAAAATTTCGGGACTCAGTTGCCCACTGTCTTTTTAATTTCTTTTGAGCACATCGACTCCATGCATTTTAAATTCTTTTGAGCGCATCGGTTCCATGCACTTTAACTTCTGTCAATTCTGTTGAGCGCATCGGCTCTATGCATTCCATGCATTTTAATTTTATATCAGTTCTTTTGAGTGCATCGGCTCCATGTACTTTAACTCTGTCAATTCTGGTTAGCGCATCGGCTCCATTCATTCCATGCATTTTAGTTTCTGTTGAGCGCATCGGCTCCATGCATTTTAATTTCTGTCTATTCTTTTGAGCGCATCGGCTCCATGCACTTTAACTTCTGTCAATTCTGTTGAGCGCATCGGCTCTATGCATTCCATGCATTTTAATTTTCTGTCAATTTTTTTGAGTGCATCGGCTCCATGTACTTTAACTTTTGTCAATTCTGTTGAGCGCATCGGCTCCATGCATTCCATGCATTTTAATTTCTGTTGAGTACATCGGCTCCATGCATTTTAATTTCTGTCTATTCTTTTGAGCGCATCGGCTTCATGCATTTTAATTTTTGTTAATTCTTTTGAGCGCATCCACTCCATGCATTTTAATTTTTTGTCATTTCTTTTGAGTGCATTAGCTCCATCATGCATTTTAATTTTCTGTCAATTCTTTTGAGCTCATCGGCTCCATTCATTTTAATTTCTGAGCACATCGGCTCCATGAATTTTAATTTCTGTAAATTCTTTTGAGCGCATTGGCTCCATGCATTTTAATTTCTGTAAATTCTGTTGAGCGCATCGGCTCCATGCATTTTAATTTTTTATCAATTCTTTTGAGCGCATCGGCTCCATGCATTTTAATTTCTGTAAATTCTGTTGAGCGCATCGGCTCTATGCATTCCATGCATTTAAATTTTCTGTCAATTCTTTTGAGGGCATCGGCTCCATGCATTTTAATTTCTGTAAATTCTGTTGAGCGCATGGGCTCTATGCATTCCATGCATTTTAATTTTCTGTCAATTCTTTTGAACACATCGGCTCCATGCATTTTAATTTCTGTTAATTCTTTTGAGCGCATCGGCTCCATGCATTTTAAATTCTTGTCATTCTTTTGAGCGTATTGGCGCCTTGCATGTTATTTCTCGCATTTGTTTTACATATTATGCATTGCCGGATAAAATTAAAATTCATATCTTTACTCGCTACTTACGACGATAATATGAAGACCACGATTTTCTTATTATCTAGTAAGAAGCAAGTAAAAAGGGGCAACTATGAACACTCAATTTTGACCGGGCTCCAAGAAAAATAAATAAATAAAGAAATAAAAAATAAAAAAAATTTGAATTTAATTAATTAAAGGCCCATTTCTTTTTTAGCCCAAATGTAAGCCCACTTAAAAAAAAAGGGGGGGGGAAGAAGGGGTGGTCTTTGTCACGTATGGCAGCTGGTTACTTCCTTTTGGTTGCATATCATTATATCAGCAAAAATGAAACTCAATCGGTTGTAATGAAACTAAAATCATGTCAATATCCCTTACTCCATGTCAATGTCTGCTGCAATGCTGCAGCAGCTCCAAAGGTCCAAGGCTCAAGAAAAGCAAAAAATGGAAAGTTTTTAGTGATGTGAAAGTGGGAGAAAGTCACAAAGTAAAAGAAAATACACGAAGAAGGAAACTGAGCTAGAAAAATCTATCTGTACCTAAGCTATTTTTCGGAGATTGGCAGAGGAGTCATCTCGGTTTTACAAGGCAAAAAAAATAAAAGGAAGAGGGATTACAGACACAGAAGGGGGTTCAAATTTTTATGGAGAGAAGATTAAAAAAAATAGACTCCCTGCTGCCATCTCCAGGAACGAAACCATCACCATTCCAACCCTCCATCGCCTTTCTAGAACAACTATCACCAGCCTCCCACAACTATCAGAGACAAAACCCAATATTTTGAACTAACCATTTTCATCTTCATCCAAACAACCCCCACCATCTCCTCCAAACCGTACCCAGCAACCCCTCTTCATCTTCATCCCACAAGCACAACCTCTGCCACCACCTTCAACCTCACCATTCCATCACCTTCAACCGAGTCAACTCACCACCCTTCACTATTCATCTTCTTCAACCTCCAACACCATAATAACCAAACCATCATCAAACTCAAACCTTCATCCCATCAACCCCACCAAACCACGACCACCCTGCAACCCAAAATGGAACCAACCCAACGCCGCGATCCACGCCTGACGCCCAAAAATCGCCATTCCCCAGGCCGCTAGAACCAGGCCGAGCTTTCCGCCGCTGTCCATGCTCAGATCCGCGATCCCCGTGGTTCCCTGTCGTCATCGACGTCACAGTCGTCCGCCTCGCAGCTCCATCCGTACGTGAATCACCTCGTCGCGCCGGGCGAAGTGGCCACCATCGTCCGACCAGCACCAAGACGTACCGCCACGCCCCTGCACCGTCATTCACCGGTCGGCCCGCACGGATCCGGCCACCCCATGACACACGCCGCAGCCTCCGCTGGTGAGAGTGAGTTTCCCTTCCTCCATTTCGTTTTACTCTCCTGAGCTTCAGAATCTAATCTTTGAAATTTGTGATTTGTTTGAAAGGAAAACTGCTGCAAAGCTTTAAAGTTTTTTTTTTTTTTCGTTTGTTTGGGCTGAGGTTTATTTTTGGGCTTGGTTTTTTTTTTTTTTTTTTTACTTTATTTGTTTGTGGGTTAGATTTTGTTTGGGTTAAAGTGTTAATTAGATAGTTTGAAAGTAATTTGTTAGGTTTTCACAAAAAATAAAAGATAATATATATATATATATATAAAAGAGTCAAAAAAATTGTTAAATATAAAAATAAGATTTGTCTTAAGTGGCTTTGTGATGTGTATATTTAATCTTGTTTGTCTTTATATATTTTGCTCATAAAAATTGTGTTTAGCTATTTGTCCTTTTGCTCTTTCAAAAAGATGAACCATATATGAAACAAAGAAAAATACAAAAATATAATAAATGATACAAAAAAAATCTGTTAATCAATGCAATGACCAATGATAATGATTGAATAGCGGATGTTATCTTCATTATCATTTGGATCATAAGGGTTCATTGAGTAGCATAGTGCTAACTTGAATTCTGTGCAAGAACGAGTTTTTTTTTATATAAAATCCCTTTTCAAAAATCTTTTTTCTTAATTAAAATCAGTTAACTCATACTTATTTACAAAAGAACTACGTAACTTTGAGTTCCCCATTGCACCAGGGGATACGTAGGAGCAGAATTTCATTTCTATCAAGCCAAAGTTAAATTTTCATAATTTTGTGGTTTCCTTTTTTTTCATGAAAAAAAATTAATTACAATGTTTTGCAAAAAAGGGTAAAATAAATATTTTCAAGGATTGTTAAGAATTTGCACAATTAACTTAAGGTACCGTTTTAGAACGGGTGTGTTAGGGGTGTTGTGGGATTAAGTTTCTGCCCTTTCCTATCCATAACCGACTCCCGAATCCAATCTGGTTTCAAAGACCATTTTCAAAAAAGGGTTTTCCAATTTTTCCTAGGTTAAAAATAAAATTGGTGGCGACTCCATTTTCCATTTCCATTTTCTAAAATCCTTTGAGTTGTTATTTTTCGCCGCGATCCCGGTCGCGACATTTCTAAATCACTTCTAAAAATTAATTCTCTTTAAAATAATTTGAAGTTCAACACCTTCAATCTTCCTTTTTCTTTTATTTATGAAAATTCCACTTGATAATACTTTAATTCTCTTTTCAAAAATCCTTATTGGAAAATTCTTATATTTTATAACATCAAAATATTTTTCCTAAATTATCAAAACCTTATAGATGGCCATTGGAACCATGAAATATTTTTCTTCTAACTTAAATAAATTCCATTCTTGTTTCTACACAAAATAAATTCATGAAAACTCAACTCCAAAAATCGTGTGCATTCTCTTTACAAAACAAACTCTTTTGTTTATTTTCTTTACTTCTCAAATCATTCAATTTTATTATTTATGAAAATATAATTTTGTGAACACCAAATTGGTTGATGTCTTATCCGAAATTTACTTTAGTTCAAGGACTAAAAATGAACTCCATAGTTCTTGAAAAATTTCAATAATAATTTTAGTCTTAGAAGTTCAAAACCGTGACCTCCTCCATGGCCTTTGGAGCCAAAATTTTGCTTATTTCAACATACATCTATCATAATATATTCAACATATATCATCATGCTTATTATAAGCATACCATATAAACAAATAAAAATCATATTAAGCATGCATACACAAGTAAATCATACAAAACATATCAAGCATAGGCAAAAATAATCAAAGCACATAACACACATAACTTATTACATGACCATGGATATGAATCCTCACATGGATTCACCATCCACCAAATATAAAACAATCTCTCACCACTATGCTTGGTTGGTGAGATGGATCTCCCTCTTACCTCTTGAAGAACTACCAAAAAGCTTGTTGCTTTGTGTTTTGAACATGATCTCCACCAACACAAGTTCTTAAACATGAAACAAATACAAGAAAATTAGTATATCAAGCTTGAATAAGAAGAACCATGGGTCAAACATGGTTTAGAACATGAAAAAGAAAAGAATAAATGAAGTTTCCTTACACTTCACCAACAAAAACTCTAGAACTTGATCTTAGTAAAAGTCCTTCAAGATGGAAGATTTAGAGAAAGTCTTCAACATGAAAGTTGTTTAGAATAAGGTAAGGATTCAAGAAACTAGGTTGTATGAAATTAAAGAGTGATAGAGGAGAGAATTAGAGTGCTTGGCCGAATGGTCTTCTTTTGGGAGGGAGAATGGAGTTTTCTTTGGTTTGTTCTTGAAGCTTAAGTGGAAAAGGTGAAGAAGTGATAATATGAAATGTAGAAATGAATTTTCTTGGTCTTCCAAAGCGATATTGCCGTAGCATGCATTAGAGAGAAGTGTAAAGTAAAGTTTGAAAAACATGATCATTAATGATCAATAGGAAATGGTCTTGACACTTGGCTATTGTCTTCATTCTTTTCTTTGGCCTAAAAAGCCTATACAAAATTGTCTCCCTTCTTCCTTGCTTCTCCAAACCGTCCCCCCCTCTTCATGCACTCCAAATGTGACAAATTTCATAATCATCACTTTAAGCTATCCTAATCATTGATTAAAAGAATGGTTTGGATTAAAAATAATTACTAGGTTTAGGTTATAGATGGAAGACTTTATTTGAGCCATTGGATCATTTTTGGCTTGCAATCCTAATCATTGAATGTGTCTCCAAAATGAAGGGTCAAGATTACACCTTCAAACTTTACATCCAAGGGTCCAAAATGGTTGTAGTCATTTTTTTGATGACCAATTCTCTACCATTGATCTAAATCCAAATCCAATGGTCATTAATGATCCATCTCCACCATTGATTAATTTTACATCCAAGGGTTGATAATGGTCATAGTCATTTATAAGACTAAATCTCTACCCTTGATTTAATTTTCATCCAACGGTTATAATTGATCCTACTTACTTTTAAGATCAAATCTCCACCGTTGATTAAATCAAGATTAAATCTCCAATGGTAATTAAATCGATCGTGGATATCCAAACCACCAATATTGACTTAACAGTATAGAATTTTATTTTTATCTGTTATAACCTCATGAAAGAATATATTTACTGTATTTTTATCATTCGATAATTAAATACAGTACAAAATACAGTAAAGGAAATTTTTGTAAAACTATTTCCGAATTCAGGTTTAGTAAGATCCCCTGTCTCCATCTAAATAGTACAAATTTTTCTATACGTAGAAAAATTTTCACTTTGTGGGACCCACCTAAGCCCATGTATGGCCACCTAGGCCCACATACACTTCGTGGGCCGACAAACAGTAAAAATTTTAAAATCACACATAAAATCACAAAAATTAGAAAATTCACAAATATCAAATCAGATTATGTAAATTAATTAAGACTAAACAGTAAAAATTAAATTACGTAAATTTTTCCGGCCCAAAAATTATTATTTTTTTGACACGGAGCAAATTACTCAAAATGATCAAATATATAGACAGAATATTCAAAATAATTTTACAGTACACAGAAATCACTAAACAGTAGAATTCTGTTAATTGTCAAAATTACTATTTAATAAATAGAAAGTTTGGGGTGTTACAATAAGGCTAGTTGATAAGCTACTGGACCAAATCAGCGAAGGATTTGAAATGGTCCAATGAAACGAGGGGTAAGCTTTTTGGATTTTATTGCCCTGCCAATTCCAGTTCTTGGAGTGACTCTTATAAACACATGGTCGCCTTCCTGGAACTCCAAGAGTCTTCTCCTCTTGTCACTGTAGCTCTTCTGCCTATCTATCGCTGCTTTCATCTTTTCCTGGATCTTCCGAACTTGTTCCGTCATCTGTTGTACCACTTCCAGCCCTATCAGCTGACTCTCTCCCATCTCATACCAACAGAGAGTTGTTCTACACTTTCTTCCATATAGTGCTTCTTATGGCGCTATGCCAATACTTGAGTGAAAACTATTATTGTACGTGAATTCAATCAATGGAAGAAACTCGTCCTAACTTCCTGTGTATTCCAACACACACACTCTTAATAAATCTTCCAAAAACTGAATCGTCCTTTTCGACTAACCATCCGTTTGTGGATGAGAAGCCGAACTCATTCTTAACTTAGTTTCCAAAGCACTGTTCAAACTTTGCATGAACCTTGAGGTAAACCTTGGATTCCTGTCCGAAATTATACTTCCTGGCACTCCATGCAGCCTTACTATCTATTTGATGTATAACTGGTTAACCTTTCCATTACGAACCTTTGATTAATGGGCAGGAAATTAGCACATTTCGTCAACCTATCAATTATAACCCAGATTGCATCATACTTCCTTTGCGTCTTCGGTAAACCTAACACAAAGTCCATTGCAATGTTATCCCATTTCCATTCTGGGACATCCAAAGATTGCAATAATCCTGCTGCCTTTTGGTGTTCAATCTTCGCCTTTTGACATACCAAGCAGGATTGGACATACTTCGCTATCTCTTTCTTCATTTCGGGCCACTAGAACATGTTCTTCAAATCCTGATACATCTTAGTGGCACCTGGATGGAAACTCAACTTACTTTTGTGTGCCTCTTCCAAGATCAGATTCCTAACTTCTCTATCCACTGGCACACAAATCCTGTTTCCAAACCTTATGATACCATCAGTACCTCGTTTAAACTCTGCAGTCCTTCCGTCCTCTATCATCTGATTAACTTTCTGGAGGTACTGATCTTCTACTTGCTTCTTCCAAACTAAGTCTAAGAAATCACTAGTGATAGTGACCATTCCTAAAATTATCTTATTCTGGGATAATTCTGTTATCCCTAGTTTCAGATATCTGAATTGCTTGATCAGTTCCAATTCCATAACCATCATAGCAGATACTTGCAATGATTTCTGACTTAGTGCATCTGCTATGACATTTGCTTTTCCTGGATGATATTGGAGATCAAATTCATAGTCCTTTATGAATTCCATCCATCTCCGTTGTCTCATGTTAAGCTCTTTCTGATTGAACAAATATCTCAAACTCTTGTGATCGTTGTACACCGTAAACTTAGTACCATACAAATAGTGTGTCCATATCTTTAATACAAACACTATTGCGGCCAGCTCTAGATTATGGGTGGGGTAGTTTCTCTCATGTACCCTAAACTGTCTAGAGGTATAAGCCACTACTTTCCTTTCTTGCATGAGCACGCAACCCAGGCCTTGATGTGATGCGTCGCAGTACATATCAAATGATGCTAATGGATCTGGAAAGACTAACACAGGAAATGTTGTAAGCCTTCCCTTCAACTTCTGAAAACTAGTCTCGCACTCATTAGTCCACTCAAACACTTTACCTTTTCTCATTAATTGCATCAGAGGCGACGCAATCTTCGAGAATCCCTCTATGAACCTTCTGTAGTAACTTGTCAGTCCAAGAAAACTTCTGACTTCGCCCACCGTCTTAGGGCGTTCTCAATTCACAACAGCCTCCACTTTGGCAGGATCTACAACTATCCCATCCTTGTTGATAACAAGCCCTAGAAATTGTACTTTGTCCAACCAAAATTCGCACTTAGACAACTTTGCATAAAGTTGTCTGTCCTTTAAAACTAGAAGTACAACTCGAAGATGCTCTTCATGTTCTTCTCTATTCGAGGAGTAGATCAGAATATCATCGATAAACACAATGACAAACTTGTCCAGGTACGGTCTAAAGATCCGATTCATGTAGCCCATGAATACAGCAAGGGCATTAGTCATGCCAAATGGCATGACCAAATACTCATAATGTCCGTACCAACTCCTGAAAGCAGTCTTCGGTATATCATCTTCCTTTACTCTGATCGATGGTATCCTAACCTCAGATCAATCTTGGAAAACACAGTTGCTCCTCGCAACAGGTCCATCAAGTCATCTATCCTCGGCAACAGATACTTATTCTTTATTGTTACCTTGTTGAGTTGCCGATAATCCACACACAGCCTTGAACTCCCATCCTTCTTCCTTACAAACAAAATTGGCACTCCCAACGGTGAAACATTTAGCCGGATAGACTTCTTCTTCAATAGTTCATCCAACTGTTTCTCTAACTCTGTCAACTCTGTTGGGGACATTCAATAAGGTGCTATTGAAATCGGTCCAGTCCCTGGTACGATATCTATTGTAAACTCGATCTCCCGCTTAGGTGGCAACCTTGGGACGTCATCCGGGAAAACTTCAGGAAACTCGCATACAACAGGCAGTGCTTCCATCTTTGGAGACTCATTAGCTTCCAGAGAAAATAGCACCACGCAGTCTTTTGATCACCCTTCTCCCGAAATACTATCATTGGCAGGCAACAATCTACGTTGCTCTGAAAAACAAAGGGTTTTCTTTGAATAGTCCAAAATAACATGGTTAGCCAAAAGCCAATCCATGCCCAAGATAACATCAATTTGCTGGTAGACAGACATGGTCCACAATGAAAGTTCTATTAACTAGAACAATAGGGCAGCTTTGACAAACAAACAAGGTTGCTAATGTATCTCCCATAGGGGTAGAAACATTGAGATCATATGGTAAAGATGAAACAGGTAATTGCAAATGATCCATGCACTCTAGGGATATAAACGAGTGAATAGCACCAGAATCAAATAGTACAGACAAGAGTTTTTCAAAAATTAGGCACTTACCCTGTATGAGATCAGGCTCCTGAGAAGTCTCGGACCCTCTAACGGTAAACACCCTTCCACTGGCCTGAGGTCTACCTCCTTGTTAAATCCCTGTCTGGACTCTTGCTCCGATTCCTTGAGTCATTCCACCACGCTGTGGGATCTGAGTCTTCTCAATGCTGCTTTGTGAGCAAAAACGAGCTATATAGCCTATTTGACCACATTGATAACACACTGCACTCTGGAACTGAGGGTATTTCTTCATCATGTGTGGCCCTCTGTACTTGTAGCAGATTAGCATCCCAGACGATGCCTGACTGGAACCTCCACCACTGGTACTTGTTGACTGTCGATCGGGGCGACTGTAAGGCTTTGCTCTTTGTTGGAACCTTCCTCCTCGACCTCTCTGACCACTATTTCCTGTTATTGCTCCACCACGCCTTTGCTGAGGCTGAACTATCCTTGCCCGATCATGGCTTTCCAGAACCATACATTTCTCCACTAAGGCTAGGAAATGATTGAACTCAAAGGGTAACATCATTCTCTTCAACTCGGGTCTTAGTCCATCTTCAAACCTTCAACAGACCTATTACTCGTCCGGATGAACTTGGTAGAATTGTGAGAACTTCAGCAGTGCCTCAAACCTGATGGCATACTCCCCTACTGACATATACTTATAATTCTCTCTCCTTCTCTTGCCTGAGTCTTTTTAGAAAATACTTCTCTAGGAAGCATTCCCGAAACAACTTCCAAGTTATGACTTGACCTTCTGCTTCAAGCAACCTCTGCTTATTTTGCCACCAAGCTTCTGCTGCTCCTACTAGTATGAAGGTAGCATAGGTGACCTTTCTCTCCTCTCTGCAGTGCATTGCCATGAATACTCTCTCTACTTCTTGTAGCCAATTCTCCTCCGCTTCCGGATCATATTCGCCATGGAACTATGGAGGATTGCCTTTCATGAAGGCATTCAGACCATTTTCGAAGTTTTCATCTTCTCTGACAGTGTTTAGTTATTACTGTCATTCTTCTCTTCCTTCTTGATGCTGCATAAACTGAGCATTTTGTTACATCTGTTGTAGCATTGCGGTAGCCAAATCCCGCATTGCTCTCATGGCTTCATTTGTCTCTCCGCTATTTCCGATTCCTGAAGAAGTTTCGGTTGAGCCATTGTTCCAAACTCCTCTGTTTCCTCTACCACGTCGTCCATTCCCGTGAGCCATTTAATTTCCTATAAAAGAAACCATTAGCTCGCATTCCTAAGATGTGTAAAACCATATAAACAAATATGATTGAATTATATGTCTTATAAATGTTTAAACAGTTGTTCTCATACATTAAGAATAACTTGCGTATCGAACACTCTACCCGTTCTAAGCATAGCCGGTATCTGATGAGGATCCAACTAATAATGCCGGAACACACCCTAGCCTCACAGTCCGATTAGAATCAAACTGCTCTGATACCACCAAATGAGACACCCCGATATCCCATTACTGAAGAACCTAATTAACTAAACTTTCATCCGTTATTAACGTTAGCGCACTTATTATAGATAAAAATAATATAATATGAAAGCTATAAATTTGAAACATTTGAAACATGCGCACGATAAACACAACGATATATATATACGTAGTATTTACAAACATCTGTCAGAGTACACTAAGTCCCATTATTGGGACCATGATCACTTAGGTCAAACTATATAGACACTGAAAGAAAGAAAGGATACATAGAAACTAGTCACATGTATATATATACATCAAAAAGGTCCTAGATATACCCAGCCCGCCTTTCAAAATACATCCAAATAACAAAAGCTCTCAGAGGCACTCTAAAACCTATAGATGCGTTTAGCAATATCATACCCTCAGTGGTATGGGCGTCTGGAGCTACCCTCACCCTCACTGAAATGACGTCTGTATACTCTCGTCCTCAGCTCCCATAAAGATTCATCGCTACTGATAACCACGTGACAACGTCAGTACATCTCCATAAACTGTCTGCTCCTCTCCTGGCATCCTCTGTAAACCATACCAACTCTGCTGCGTACCTCTAAGTTATCCACGATGCCCCGCATGTTGTCAAGAAATCCCTGCTGACATGGTGGATACCACATCTGGGAGAATGGCAGATGCTGGGCAATGCGGTATGGGCCAATCATGGTGAAGTATGGACCTCCTCCAAGCCTAATGTTCAAACTAACAGGGCCGATGTAGACTATAAAGAACTGGGAATGGTCGACCTGCCATCCCTCAGGGTCGTGATATACTATCTCAAGATCACCCAAGATAAGGATCTTGGGCGGGATCCTCTGTAGATAATGCGACGGTCGGTAGTCCCTCCATGCCACCATGCCAGTCTGGCTGTTGCTGCTCATCTATCGTACGAATACATACACAGAAAGATAGAGAGAAGAGGGAGACAAGTATACTAACAACGTAATAAAAAGGGGATGAGGTCATAATACAACATGTTATCACAGACACAGATATACAAACAATAAACATCTCTCGAGTCACACGTTTACAACCATCCTCAATGCTCATATCTATGATTATTCCTCTAAGGAGTCACACTCCTATGCATGTCGACCGATCTCTCTCACATGGAGTACTAATTCCCGAATATTCTCTATTTCTCGGGCCTTCCTCTACCCAGAGAATGTCAGTTGGTTTATCCAAGTAACTGTTCTACTCACCGTGACCAATAAGGATGCTTCCCCCTATGAGCTCAACTCCAATAGGGGTATCTTGGTCGCCTCGGAAGGTCCCCCTGCAACTGGAATACTCAGGGCCCAAACGTCGAGATAGTCGATTACCAGCGGAGATCACGACATAGTGGGCACAAATCACTGGTCACTGTCAATCAATCTGAACCCGACTACATCCCCAAGGTCCCCCTGACCGTCCCTATTGTATTTCGTACTCACATCTGGGTACACCAACCTCGCATGACTCCCAGTCACACGACTCGCCACTTTAACAATATACAATGCACAAACATCCTAAGTTGACACCAGTACCATCACCTAAGCCAATCATATGATGCTAAAGCTTCCATAATCATCTCTCGGTGCCCATACACCGCAACCTCATCACTTTCTCAAACACTGTGCCCTTAGGGTGTCAACTAGGGTTTCTAACACACCAATTCAGACAACCTCAACAACAACATATAGATATCTCATATATCGTTTATATCATCATATCCAGCAACCAGCAATCAGAGCATGACACAACATATTAATAATAACAACACATCAATCCATCAACTAGACATATCATAACAACCTCAATCATTGTTCGTCTAACCTATGGTTTAGCCCTAATACCGATAAACCTACAACAACTAAACCCTAACCAGCGTTCCAAGACCATTTTTGTGAGGGTTTAGCCATTGTCGACTATTTGGTTACTAGTAGGGTCTGGGGCACCCTACACATACAAAAAAAAAACACACAGTATTATGCTTGCCTCCTTGACGAGGTTAGATACTTTCTCCCCACTTTACAAACATATGTGCTTTCCCGTAAAAGCTTCGGATGCATCCTCGCTACTACCACGAACCCTGACATGTTTCCAACAACGTCCACAAATCAACACAGCCACTGTGTGAAGCAAAATTCGGACTAGCAAGTGAATTCAAGGTCTAAGGGAAAAGACACTAAAACTGCTATTGCTCGAGCTCCATACCCCACTTTCCAGACCTTTACTTACAAAACTGAATGGTGAGAATAAAGAACTACACGTCCTAAACCTACTAACAAAGTCTCGGCCCGATCCAACAGTGATCGAATCTCCAATGGCAGTTTTATGGTGACAGGTTTGGTGGTATACGGGATGGGTTTCTCATCCTCTAGGTTCACAGTGCGAGCTGAATATCTCATACTCTGGACCTTGGCTTGAAAATTCGAATAGTGAAGATTCAAAACCACACGTCCAGGACTTTCTCACCAAATTTCAGCACAATCCAACGGTTGATGAATTATTGGCGATGATTCCATAGTGACCACTCCAACCAGGCTTTCCAACACTCAACAATGGCTGCCTTGTACTTTAAGAATTTTTTTCTCCAATTATTCCTTTTCTGCTACGTGAAAGTAAGAAGAAGATGAAGTCTGATCACTCTTGTTTCACTTAGTTAATGCCTTGGTTTGGTTTAGATGACTTAGGTGGCTTTTTGGTAACTTAGTGGAATACATGTGTCATTAGGAGGTTATTTAGATGGGTTAGCAGGCTAGGTTTCATGGTTTTAGGTGTTTAGGCTTAAATTAACGAAATTATAGGTGTCAAGTTAATGGGACGTAGGATGAGTTAGTGGAGTGTGAGGTGTTATGCTAGGTGTTGTGACACGTGACATCGCGTACTGCCCCGTCGGTACATCCGGGTGGTTTCTATCGTGTTCTGAACTCATTCCAAAGCCAAATCTTCCCAAATTTGAATCATAGTCTCATCAATAAATAATAGACATAATTAAGCCCTGAAACATGCTTAATTTATGTCCCATACCTTATTCTAGAAAATAGGGTGTTACACTCAACATGTGTAGCCCTTTGAATGTGAAAGAAGTTCAACAACTAACAAGACGAATAGCAGCCCTCACACGATTCCTCACCAAAGCTGCTTACAAATCTCCCCCCTCTTCAAGCTAATAAAAAAAGGGAAAGATTTTGAGTGAACTCAAGAATGTGAAGATGCCTTCATATCGTTGAAAGGGCTACTATCATCTCCTCCCCCATTTTGACTAGGTCAGAACCTGGAGAGACGTTGTTCATGTACCACTCGGTCCATGAGGAGGCCGTAAACTCAATACTGATCCAAGAATTTGGATGGTCAAAAACTGGTCTATTTCATGAGCAAAGTGTTACAGGGTCCCAAGCTCTATTATCAGCAGATTGAGAAGGTTGCATTTTCCCTAATCGTTACAACTAAGAGGCTAAGGCAGTACTTCCAATGCTATCATGTGGTGGTGAGGACCGACCAGCCAATTCGTCAAATATTACATAAGCCGAACCTAGCATGTAGGATGATCGTCTGGTCTATTGAGCTTTCTGAGTGTGGAATAGCGTACAAGCCTAGATTGGAAATCAAGGCACAAGCACTATCAGACTTCCTTGCTGAACTTGTGTCGGACCCCGGTGATACCGAGGAAGTATCATGGACCACATTCGTCGATGGATCCTCTAACCCTAAGGTGCTGGGGTAATGCTTGAAAAATTAGAAGGTGTGACTATTGAGAGCTCCTTAAAGTTTGGATTCCCTACTTCGAACAACCAGGCGAAATACGAGGCATACATTGCCAGATTGATAATGGCTAGGGAACCGGGGGCAAAAAAGATCATGCTTTGTAGTGACTCCCAAATTGTAACCTCCTAGATTCAGGGCGACTATCAGGCCAAGGAGCCTCTCTTGCAAAAATGCCTAGCAAAGGTACAAGGGCTCCTCCAAAATTTCTGGATGGTCAAGGTGGAGCATATACCCCGGGAGCAGAATTCAAGAGCCGACCTCCTGTCCAAATTAGCCAGCACAAAGAGTCCAAGCAACAATTGCACCGTGGTCCAAGAGACCCTCTTACAGCCTTCTATCATGGATTGCTCCATTTTTCAGGTAGAAGAGTAGGAAAGTACTTGGATCACCCCGATAATGGAATATCTGTAGTCCAGCATCCGTCTCGAAGACCCAAAAAAAGCCTCTAAATTGGCTAAGACTGCAGTCCGATACACCATTTATGATGGCCAGTTATACCAGCGCGATATTCTTCGCCTCTCCTTAAATGTCTCACGCCGAAGGAAGCTAAATATGTACTGACTGAGGTCCACGAGGGGAGTTGCGGGCACCACTTGAAAGGAAAAAGCCTTGGCTTTCAAAGCACTCATGGTCAAGTACTATTGGCCTACGATGGAGGCTAACTCTATTGCACATGTCCAAGTCTGAGACAAATGTTAGCGGCACTCAGATCATTATAATGCTCCACCCGAAGAACTTTCCATGACGTCCATACATTGGCCATTCTACAAACGGGGGATGGATATCCTAGGCCTGTTCCTTCAAGCACCCGAACAGCTGAAGTTCCTAGTGGTAGTCGTGGACTACTTTACTAAATGGATCGAAGCTGAGCCCTTGGTCACCATTACCTTGGCCTGAATCTAAAAGTTCACATGGCGCCACATTATTACAAGGTTTGGAATCCTAAAATCCATTATGATGAATAACAGGACACAATTTAAGGATAAGGGGTTCGAAGAGCTATTTGCGGGTTTGAAAATTAAGCATCATTGTAGTTCTGTGGAAAATCCCCAAACGAACGGACAGGCGGAAGCTGCCAACCGAGTTATTGTCTCCAGACTAAAAAGAAGGTTGTATAAAGTTAAAGGAAACTAGGCCGAATAGTTATACCATGTCTTTTGGGCCTACTAAACTACTCCCCACTCTACAACAAGTGAGACTTCTTTTAAGCTCACTTATGGATGTGAGGCTATGATCCCGGTAGAGATAGGAGAACCCAACTGGCACCTCCAATATTTCTCACCTAACAGTAATCCTAGACTGATTATGGAAGACTTGGACCTCTTGGGAGAAAGAAGGGGCATCGCTCATATACGTGACGTCGCCATCAAACAGAGGATGGCAGCACACTACAACCTAAAGGGTGTGCATAGGAAATTCCAACCAGGTGACTTAGTCCTCTGCAGAGCTGACGTCGGTGGTAGGAATGCCTCCCAAAGAAAGTTAACTCGTAACTGGGAATTCCAACCAGGTGACTTAGTCCTCTGCAGAGCTGACGTCGGTGGTAGGAATGCCTCCCAAGGAAAGTTAACTCGTAACTGGGAAAGCCTCTACCGTGTAGTGATCAGCACGGGCAAAGGAGCCTACACCTTGGAGACACTGACAGGCAAGCCGATCAAGAACTACTAGAATGCAAACAAACTTAGAAAGTACTATAGCTAAGATCCTTCTAAGGCCTAGTCTTAAGTTTACTTCATTTTTTATCTGCCCAAATTACTACGGGCATACTTTGTATGGACCTTAATCCCTTATCAAATTATTAAAGCCAAGTAATTTTTTACTCACATGCTCATTAGCTTCGTTTATCACTGCTTGATTACTGGCAGCATGGACTGTGAAGTCCATGTCTAAGCCATCATGGTACCAACCACGAGTTGTCTTGTGCTAGATAGGTCATCCAGTAGAAAAATCTTGAGTCTTGGGAAAATTCTCGCACTAAATTATAAGCACGAAGGACATTAGCAAGGACCATTTAAAATTATGCCAAAATCAAGAGGGGTCTTAAACGCCAAATATTCTGGTGATGGACCCCAGACAAGGTCTCAATTATACATTTAAGCCAAGGGATCCTAAAAACCACAGCGATTGGCAATGGACCTCGGATAAGGTTTCTTTTATCTAATACTAAAGCCCTAGGGGAAACCCCAAGTCCATTAAGGGCGTTGAACCCCGGACTGTGGTTTCTAAAATCCAAAAGTTTCCTAAGTCACAAAATGGTTGTAAATACCATAATGGCCATTAGACCCAATAATTGACCATGGAAATAAACAAGCATGCAAAGTAAGATTAAAAGGCAAAGAAAAATAAATTAAAGACCCTAGAAACCAGGGCAATTGTCTTTACAAAGTCAACAAGCCCCATGCAGGGGGCAGCAAATTTTTTTTAAAATAAAAAAAGAAGGAGCAGTAAGCTATTCTTTGGCTTCATCCTCCTCTGTACTCTACTGCTCAGCATCCGGATTTCTCTTAGTCAAATCCACTATGGGAGCAGTATCCTCATTGGTATAGGCAATGGCAGTCGAGTCATTGACTAATCCTGCAATAACTAGATAAACCTCCCGAAATATCTTATCCGGACTAAAGATCCTGCAAAGCCAAGTCAATGCCAGGGTTGAAGTACTAAACTTGAGCCACTATATTGTTGAACTGATCAACACATATATTGGTGTTGATAGTAAATAGCTCAGCACTTTCTCTCTCCAAGTCCGTCACTCTGGCATGAAGGGTGGCGTTGGCGGCATCGACTTGATCTGACTGTTTCTTTTCATTGGTGAGCAGAGTTTGAGAATCAGCAAGCTCATTTTCCAACCTAGCAAGCTTTCCCTCCAACTTTTCTTTGCCCCTGAGGGCTTATTCTAGTTTTTTCTTCCCCTGGCCTTCTGCCGCCTTCAGTTCATTCTGAGCCCTTTTTTCGAATGCCGCCACTCTCTTTTCAAGAAGCCGGGCTTCAATAATAGTCCAGAGGGAGAAAGTCTGGAATACGGATAGGGCATATAGAACCTTAGTTCGAGTGATGAGTCTAACAATATCTTCACTCAAAAAGACGTGGTTGATGAATTCCCTCGTCTGCCTATCCCCAGTGATTAGAGGCAAAGGGTTTACCTTTTGACCAGGATCTCCCTCCATGGCCATGGTTTTACCTTGCCCTCCTGTCGTGGCGCCCTTCACGGCTTTCCTCTTCCTCCCCAATTGGAGTTGAGCTTGGACATCGGGATCTGGTTCCTGGATCATGAGAGGCAGAGCGATGACAGGTTGAGAATGGTAAGATCTAGTCTGGTTCTTCTTTGCCTTAAACTCTTGGAACACCTCTATTGAAGCCCCAACACCCTTGTTAGTAGCCATGTTATCTGTAACAAGAAAAGAAAAAATGGTCAAGGAACTAGGAAAAATCAAATGCAGAAAGGTAAAAAGAAACAGGATGGACAACGATATACATATACAAATTTGATCACCTACCAAGAATAGCCCAAAGGAAATCATTGCCAGAAATGCTCAAGATATCCATGCATTTGATCTGGCCGACCTTTGACCCCCATTCGATTATAAAATCAACACATTCAATGTCCTCTTCGTCCAAATCTTTCTTTTCCTTTTCAATGGCCTCAATAGGGATGGCCCATGCATGCTGGTTCCAGTACAAGCAAAACACTGGCTTCCCGTTAGCCTTCAGGTAAAAAGGCCAAGTGCTTGGCACCACAGTCTGTTTGAAGAATTTGTGCTTCCACTCCTTGTAGCAGTCTTGGAAAATTTCAAATACTTTCATCCCGGACCTCGATTTGACTGACATTCAGGACTACTGCAGTGCTTTTCCCCCTTGGATACTCCATCGCGTAAAAAAAAATGCCCTCTCCAAATATCGAAGACTAATTACCAGACAAAACCTTTCAAAGGCTAAGATGTTACCCTAACCATTAGGGTGAATCTAGGTTAGGGCAGTTTGGAGAGTCTGAAGGACTGATATTTAAAAATTGGTAAACTAAAGCTGAAGATCGTTGTCAAGGAAAAGACCTTCATACAAAAACATAAAGTGTGGATCCTCCTCCCATTGTATGCATACCCTATCATCATGCTCAAGGCACAATGCTTGAAATTATCGATCCCCCAAACCCTTTTCCATCAACACTAAATAGCCTAAGAGTTCCCTGAGCCTTGCCTCAGAAGAATATATGGATGTATGTCTCCAAACGTCATTGGTAACCCAATGATAGGTGGGTCTCATAGGGGCGAGAACCAGAGGCTCCTCTTCAGCTACTCTCTGTTGCCTCGCTACGCTTCTCCTCGCCATTGGACACCTAGAAAACACCCGCTGAGACCGTTAAGCTAATGTCAGAATCAAGGGTTCCTATCAATTTAGACAGATAATTAAGTGGACCTAGAGGGATTTGCATCCACCCTAAAACCCTAGGATTGCGGCTTCGAAGCCCATGAAGGTATACACCTTGATAAGACTCCTCCGCCACCCTTAGCGCGGCAGAGTGGGTGTTCCACAGTGAGCATAATTTAGAAAAAAGGAGTAGGAAGCAAATACAAATGGGAAATGATAAAGGAAGTACCCTTGGAGTATGGAAAAATAGAGGAAATTGAACTTGTTAGATTAAAGCGAGGGTCAGAAACAGACCGTTACAAGCATCCCAAAATCACACCACTTTGCTCGTAAAACTCGTCGAGAACTCTCTCAGAAGGTCATTAATATTCAAAAACAGTAAAGTTTGGTGAAGATGACCTTAGCCCCCAATTAAAGGGATGAGACGGTTACAGGAAACTTTTGTCAAAAACTAATTCAATTTTAAAAAGAAACCCCCATCATGGCACATAAAACGCTAGGCACGTCCACCCAGTTGAAGCGTGCCATGTGGCATTCACAGCTATCACAACATCTGAAAAGACGAGTAGATGCAGAACCAAACGTCACATAAGCTAACCACTTTTTCCACGGGATAAGGTTTCTTAGCCTGGACACCAACTAAGGCTAATAGAGCCTCTTAACCCCGTGGGGAACACGAACCCTGGGGGCAAGAGTTAAAACTTGCCACTTCGTTGTGTCGACCAAGAGCCAATGGCAAAAAGTAGAAAAGAAAAAAAGCAAAGATACAAGAGAATTCAAAAAAGAATTATTTAATTCATTGATCTCAATTTATTAATCTTATTCTATACATCATCAACCTTCATGGAAGGAAAGGGAAAAATACATTAAAAGTATTAAAAAAAATAGTGTCCGTAGGAGAGCTTAAGGACGGAGCTGACATCATTGTTGGAACACCTAGCTGCATTATCACATCTACAGTTCCTCCATTCTCTTCCTAGTTTACCAAGCCTTGAGGAACTTTGGCAAACCAGAACAGAATACTGCTTCCGAACTTTGGAGTCACTCTGTCCCACTTCTTCTTCCCTGCCTCCTTCACAATAATAATAAAGGCTGGCATCTGCTACTCCTCCGAGGAGTAACCCCAGGAGAACATATTACCCCCAGTTGCTCTAAGGAGATTTTCCCTTCCAAAGGGGCTGCGTTCTTGTATATCCAACTGCTTTTAGAAGAAGATTGGCCTAGTGCCTCTAAATCACTCAAGAAGGAAGAAGGACAAAGACAGAGTGTCCTCTAGTGTTCCTTTGCATTGGCTTACGGAAGCATCACTTCATTCTAACAATATGGTAGATTAAACATTCCTATGTACGCCAGGAGAGAAAGGCTTTTGCTCCCTAAATGCATAGCGACTGAGACTTTACGCCAAGAAAGAAAGGCTCCCACAAAAGAAAGAGTTGGTTGCAGAAAATCAAACACATTCAAAGATTTGGAAAATAACAAAAGGATGACCTTTTGCAGGGAATGAAACCCTCCACATAAATTCAAAAAATGAAAGGGGAACTACTCTATGAGAAAGAATCATCCTCACAGAGAACTACAAGGCAAAAGGAATACAAGGGAATGCCAGTTTCAGTGCAAACATTCCTTATTTATAAAGAGAATGAAACACTCTGATTCGTCCCGTGAAAGGTGAAATGATCCCATGATGGCAGCCACGTTAAATGCTCTTAGTTTTTGATTAGTCACGAGAGTAGTGGGCAGTTGAAAAATAGTATGAAATTGATATCCTCTTTAAAGGATCTTTAATTCCTAATAAAGTCAAATTAACAATTTCCCAAAAAATCTCACTTTTACAACCTGTTACGTCAAAGATTGCATAGAGAACACTTAAGAAACGTCATGAACTACACGGGGACAACGTGGTGCACCTTGAATGATGGAGTAATGGGGTAAGCAAAGAAAATAGATTCATACCCTAGTCTAACACTTTAACCCGGGAGGAATATTGCACACTACGGACCTCGGCTCTTCGCGTGAAACAAGAGATTTGATATTAGGACGTCGAACTCCTTTGTTCATTGCACGCCCAGTGATCTGCTCAAAACTTATATCATGACACTTGATTGTTCCATCCAAGCACCAAGTGTAACACCCCCTCCGAGGGGCATTACATTTTAGATTGACTCTTGTGTTTAAAAAAAAATTCATCCAGTTACGAAATAGTTAATATTGTAAAATGTGATTTTTAAATTTCCTTTTAACAAATAATATAAGCTTACTGAAATGAATAAAAGACTCAAGTAATAAGAACTGAATGGAGGACTTTTCATAAAGCAAAGTTTACTACATACTCAAGTACATCATCACATATTCCAAAAGCATAAAACTTAAGTACTCCAAAATAAGCATACTTATACATATATCTACCAAATGAAGATTGAGCCTTGTCCAAGACCAAACACCTGAAGAACAGGCTCTTGCACCCAATATTCATCCAGATCCCCTTCGGGATCCCTAATGGACAAAGCCCCAGTCGGGGCATGTCACTGCGGACAGGAGTTCGAGCAGTCGACTCCACAGAGCCTTCCCTATAGGAAGCTCTCTGATCATCCCAAAGCTCCCCAAGGGGTATGTAGAACTCCAAGTGAACAACTGCGTCCATAGTAAACGTGACCGCATCATGTCGGGTCCTGCTCCAACTCAAAGTGACATCCCCGTCATACCGAACGCGCCTCGTGTCCCACTGAACACTCCATGCTCTGATGCCTCCATGGAACTGTAGCCAACCTCACGGGTCTTACCTTGCCACCATCACAGTCTATCCCAACATAAGTACAAAAATAGAAGCAGGCAGAATAATACAATAAAAGAGGTAAGACTCTCTACATCATTACCAACGTGGCAGCAAAAAATAGCACACAATAATAAAGTCACAGAGTGCAACTAGAATAATTCATAGTTATAAAGTCGTCTAACAGATATCTCAATAATGTATATCAACAGGAAAAATCCACAGTATAATAACAATTAATTTCACAGTGTAGATACATCACAGTAAAATGCTCAATGATATGTGAATGCACAAAAGACCGACACCTACACTCCATGGAGCTAAAAACCAACATCGGAGAGAATGATCGGGAGAACCACTATCTATATATCATTAGCCTCAAATAGTGTGCTTTTCAATATATCAATATGCGCAACATGGCTATAGAAGACACTCTCAACTAGATCGGGAATAGGATAGTGCCTGGTCGAGGTCGTCGGTGCGTTGCTCAGTCACCACGGCCCAGCGGAGCTACCAACTGTCCACTTGTGGGATACCCATGCCCCGATGCCTCCAAGTTCAACAAGTGAACCACACTACGCAATTCATATCTGTACAAAGGTGTAATTCATCTCCTAGGCATTTTGCCTTGAAAACAAGTCATTTCGACTTTCACAATGTATGATCACATAATAATGCACTTAGGCATTCTGCCTTAACAACAAGTCATTCCGACTTTCACAATGTATGATCACAATACAATAGTGCATGATATTCTTTAGCAATATTAATCTCATCAAGAGAAGCCATAACAAGGTTCCAATCAGCCATTGACCACCCAGGTCCCAGTCCATTAGCTCAACAACATAATAACATTATGTTCGATCACAAGGCATCTCAATACATAATTCTTAGAAAATCATCCTCTTTAAAATTTCATGAAGCATTCTCCATAAACCACACTTATCACAATTTCAAGAATTAAAGTGAGATTGCACTTTAATTTTAAAACCCTCCTAGTTAAGTTCCACTAAGTAATGTCTCCTCACATTTTTGAAAAGGGCCTAAAAGAAACCACATAATATTACCTCACAATCTCACTTCCCTTTTTCCATAAGCCATCAAGGTACTCTAATTTATTATGAATTCTCTTCCTCACTCATTTTTCTTCCTCAAGGCCGAAATCCCTCTCCAACGAAGAGACTAGATTTATTTTACCACTCATTCATTATTACCAATCCTTAATCCACTTCTTTTCTCACATTAACACTTAGATTTCAATTTAACTTAATGTTTTCATCTTGGATGCCTTATTTATGGCCTCTTGGCCATGAGCTCTCTAGGGCACTAGGGTTTCAAATTTTCCAACTTCCACAAGGAATCTCAAGCAAGTAATGTATATCAACCACTAAGAATTTCACTTACCACTAAAGACATAAACATCACCTAGTCACGAAATCATCCATCTTTTTCTTCTCAAGGCCGAAACCTGTCTCTAACCAAGTAGCCAAGATTTTTGTTCTTCCCACTCCTTCATGATTATGAAGTCTCTAATTCAATCTCATTTCCATTCAAGTTTCCATCTTCCAAATCAATATAAAATTTTATCTTAGATACTTTATTTATGGCCTCTTGGCCGTGAGCCCTAAGGGTCCTTGGGCCTCAAAATTTTCCTTTCCACAATAGATTTTAAGCAAATAACATGTACCGTGTATCAAGCTTTCCATTCAAATAAAACTATACACAACAACAAGCCACAACATCACATAGAACAAAAGTCATAAAAATCACCAAGAATCAAAACAACAAAGTGAGTAATCCCACACATAGATTTCCTCACTTTTCATACAACAATTTCGTTCCTTACCACCATGGATGGTTGATAAGAAAAATCTCCCTCTTACCTTAGGAGATATCCAACCACTTGTGTAGAGCTTTTTGAAGCAACTTTCCTCCTTGAAGAACCCCATTGAAATCGAAAATGCCCTAGCAAAAGTCATCATTTTTAGACTTGGAAAAGAATAGCCAATACCAAAAATCAAAGCCTTGGAAGGAAGAAAAGAAGAATGATGAAAAAGGAAGAAACTTTACCTTAAGAATCACAAACCCTAACTTGAAGGATTCTTGGAAAAGGGATGAACGATCAAGATCTTCACACTAGATGATCTTAGGAGGAAGTATAGATTTAAGAAATAAGGTTGTTAGAATTTTAGAATGTGAGATGGTGGTGCATGGGGTGGTGGCCATGTGGTGTTGGAGAGAAAATGGAGAAAGAAGATGAGAGAAAAATGAGAGAAAACTTTTTGGGTGACGAGAGAGAAAGTGATAGAAAGTTAGGAATTGAAAATGAATGAAAGCTTGTTCAAGAAGTTCCTCCCCCCTCCCACATGGTCGTGTACCTTCCCTTGGGAGAACGAGCAAAGCTTACTTTGTAAACTTCTCCCAAAGCTTCCGTGAGAAGTTTTTCACGTTTTTTCAAAAGTCAAATCATGTTGTCATGTAGTGATATGACAATGTCACTTAAATAATATCATAAAAGTGACTAGATAAAAATAATCTACTAAATTTTTACTACAAGCTATTATCAAATGAATAATAATCTTAGTTAACAGAGTAGGTATCTATTGTCCAATGGATAATAAAGTATACCTAAATTTTATCTATCAGATAAAATCTCAAAAAACAAAAATTCGTAAACTGTTTTCGGCTTCAGGTTTAGTAAGATCCCCCATCATCGTTTTCACAGTCTAAGGTTTTTCGGCCTTGGGGAAAATATTTCATTTTCCTGGCTCCGCTCAGTATGCACACAAATTGAGAAATATATTAAAATAATCAAATAATTCAAATAATTCCATAAAAATTTTCAAAAATCTCAAATATTATAGAATTAACATATATCATGAAACAAGAAATTTCTGGGGTGTTACAACTCTCCCCTTCTAAAAAGAAATGTCGTCCTCAAAATTTGTTATACCGTAGAACACAGGTAGATATTGCTCCTTCATTATGTCTTCTAGATCTTCAATGCAGCCACAACAACTAACTCCGAGTTTGTGTAGGGTTGTCCTTCTCACGTACTCTCAGTTGCTTGGAAGCATATGTTACTACCCTTTCTATTCCTCGCAAACACATATTCTAAACCCTAAAATACCTCAAGTTTTCATTGTCAACATTCCTCAAAATATCATTTGCTAATATTCTTTCCAAAACTTACATTATTTTTAATTTAATGAAACCTTTTCCATCTTCCTTATTAAAGTTCCCTTAAATGAATTACGTTAAGTTTCAAACTTACTTCTCAATCCTGTCCCCCAATACCAAGGCTGAAAATCACTCATTTGCTTAATGATAAAATTTATTCTTTTCCATCCTTATCTTATAAATCCTTAATTAATTTTCATAATCATTAAACCTACTAGATTCACCATTAATAAGTCATTTTCATCATTCCAACTATCCCCAAAATTATTTTCATTGACATAACCAAAAGTCATTACTCCTCAACTCACAACATTGTGATCATCTTATCTCTTTTTACTTATAAATCCTCTGATCATAATTTAGTCACCATATCGCCTAAGTAATATGCTCTAACATTCTTTCCAAGACTTCCATCACTCTAATTTTTAAGTAAGATCCTTTCCATTCAACTTATCGAAATCTTCTTAACTCAAATACTTTAAGCCTCCAAATTGCTTCTCTGCCCCATTATACCATTACCGAAAACTAATCCTTTCTAACAGTAGAACTTTATTTCCTTCCTTTTTCAACTTGTAACCTTATAAATCATATTTTTGATACCTAATCATCTAAGTTCTTAATCAATGAAATGTTTTTCTCATGGATACCTCCTCTAACCGAAATTCGTACTTTGATGACTTGGCATACAACTTCTTCTTCTTCTTTATTTTTAGAATCCAAATAACTATACTGAGGTGTCCAACATGTTCCTCCTGATTTTGAAAATAGATCAGAATGTCATTGATAAGGACAATGACAAATTTGTCCTGAAAAGGACGAAAGATCCTATTCGTGTAGTCTATGAGTATCGCAGGAGCACTTGTTACTCCGAACGGTATCATCAGATACCTGTAACGTCTATAACACGTTTGGAAAGTCATTTTGGAATTATTCTCTACTTCTATACGAATCTGACAATAGCCAGAGCGTAGATCAATCTAGGAGAAAACAACGGTTCCCTTCAGCTGATCCATCAAACCATCTGTCTTCCTCCGAGGATACTCACTCTTGATCGTACCATTGTTCAACTGGCGATAGTCCACACATAATTGAGGAATTTTATCCCCCCCTTAACTAACAACACCAGAACTCACCATGGGAAACTCATTTACTACAATAACAATATTCTCTTCCTTCTCACTCTTGACCTCCAAAGAAGATAATAACATGTATCCTTGAGCTCCTTCCCTTAATAAAACTTCAATTTTGGTTAGTCATAAAAATCCATAAATCTTAGCTTTAGGAAACACTAAGGTTTATTTGGAATGGTCTGATAGGATATGATTAGAGAACAACCAATCTCTTCCGGAGTGCTTGTGATTTCCTTTCCCTCGTATCGCTTCACTCTCCTGCCCTTGTTCTTAACATAAAGTGTCTTATCAGTCAAGTTCTCTTTCAATTGTACCGTGTCTGATATTATGACTTGGTTTGGACCAAGAATATTCTTTTTTACAATTGTAGTGCATGGGAAAAACATTATGAAGGTAAAGAAGAAAAAGATAACAAAACTATCTGATGTGTTGCCGGACATATCCAACAAAGAATTTGATATGGCCCGATCTTTGAAATCAACTTCTAAAATTTCATTAGAACAAGTTAATAGAATATGGTTGGAGGATAACCAGTCCATTTTCAAGATCACGTCTAATTTGTGAAAGAGGTAAACAAATCAAATTAATAGAAAAGATTCAATTTTTAACAGGCATAGGGTAATTTGGGTGACTTAGTCGTCAACAACAAGTCTTTGTAGTAAAAGTAGAAATAAATTGGTCAAAAGATAACGAAGACACAGATAACTCAAATCGATCCGTACAGTCTTATGCCATAAAGAAATGAGTTACCCCAAGAATTATACAGTATAGTCAAAGGATCACCTTGAGACACCCCAATGTCCCATTACTGAAGAACCTAATTAATTAAACCTTCATCTGTTATTAACGTTAGCGCACTTATTACAAATAAAAATAATATAATGTGAAAGCTATAAATTTAAAACATTTGAAACATACGCATGATAAACACAATGATATATATATATATATATATATATATATATATATACGTAGTATTTACAAACATCTATCAGAATACACTAAGTCCCATTAATAGGACCATGATCACCTAGGTCAAACTATATAGACACTGAAAGAAAGAAAGGATACATAAAAACTAGTCACATGTATATATATACATCAAAAAGGTCCTAAATATATCCGGCCTGCCTTTCAAAATACATCCAAATAACAAAAGCTCTCAGAGGCACTCCAAAAACTATAGATGCGTCCGGCAATATCATACCCTCAGTGGTATGGGAGTCTGGAGCTACCCTCACCCTCACCGAAATGACGTCTATATACTCTCGTCCTCGGCTCCCATAAAGACTCATCGCTACTGATAACCACGTGACGAAGTCGATGCATCTCCATAAACTGTCTGCTCCTCTCCTGGCGTCCTCTGTCAACCATACCAACTCTGTTGCATACCTCTGAGTTATCCACCAAGCCCCGCATGTCATCAGGAAAACCCCGCTGATGTGGTGGATACCACATCTCAGAGAATGGCAGATGCTGGGCAATGCAGTATGGGCCGATCACAGTGAAGTATGGACCTCTTCCAAGCCTAATGTACAAACTAACAAGGCCGATGTAGACCATAAAGAACTGGGAATGGTAGACCTGCCATCCCTCAGGGTCTTGATATACTATCTCAAGATCACCCAAGATAGGGATCCTGGGCGGGATCCTCTGCAGATAATGCGGTGGTTGGTAATCCCTCCATGCTGTCGTGCCAGTCTGGCTGCTGCTGCTCATCTATTGTACGAATACATACACAGAAAGATAGAGAGAAGAGGGAGACAAGTATACTAACAACGTAATAAAAATGGGATGAGGTCATAATACAACATGTTATCACAGACACAGATATACAAACAACAAATATCTCTCGAGTCACACGTTTACAACGATCCTCAATGCTCACATGAAGGATTATTCTGCTAAAGAGTCACACTTATATGCATGTCGGTCGATCTCTCTCACATGGAGTACTAATTTCTGGATATTCTCTCTTTCTCGGGCTTCCTCTACCTAGAGAATGTCAGTTGGTTTGTCCAGGTAACTGTTCCGCTCACCGTGACCAATAAGGATGCTTCCCCCTATGAGCTCAACTCCAATAGGGGTATCTTGGTCGCCTCGGAAGGTCCCCCTGTGACTAGAATACTCAGGGCCCAAACGTCAAGATAGTCAAGTACCAGCGGAGATCACGACACAGTGGGCACAAATCACTGGTCACTATCAATCAATCCGAACCCGACTACATCCCCAAGGTCCCCTGGACCGTCCCTCTTGTATTCTGTACCCGCATCCGGGTACACCAACCTCGCATGACTCCCAGTCGTACGGCTCGCCACTTTGACAATATGCAATGCACAAACATCCTAAGTTGACACCAGTACCATCACCTAAGCCAATCATAGGATGCTAAAGCATCCACAATCATCTCCCGGTGTGCATACACCGCAACCTCATCACTTTCTCAAACACTGTGCCCTTAGGGTGTCAACTAGGGTTCCTAACACACCAATTCAGATAACCTCAACAACATGTAGATATCTCATATATCATTTATATAATCATATCCAGCAACTAACAAGTAGAGCATCACACAACATATTAATAATAATAACACATCAATGCATTAACTAGACATATCATAGCAACCTCAATCATTATTCGTCTAACCTAGGGTTTTGCCCTAATGCCAATAAGCTTACAACAACTAAACCCTAACCAGCGTTCCAAGACCATTTTCATGAGGGTTTAGCCATTGTCGACAATTCAGTTACTAGTAGGGTCTTGGGCACCCTACACATATAGAAAAAAAAACACACAGTATTATGCTTGCCTCCCCGATGAAGTTAGATACTTTTTCCCCACCTTACAGACGTGCGTTCTTTCCTGTAAAAGCTTCGGATGTGTCCTTGCTACTTGCACAAACCCTGACATGCTTTCCAATAACGTCCATAAATCAACACAGCTGTTATGTCGAGCAAAATTTGGACTAGTAAGTGAGTTCAAGGTCTAAGGGAAAGGACACTAAAATTGCTACTGCTCAAGCTCCATCCCCCATGTTCTAGACCTTTAGTTATAAAACTGAGCGGTGAGAATGAAGAACTACACGTCCTAAACCTACTGACAAAGTCTCTGCCGATCCAACGGTGATCGAATCTCCGATGGCAGTTTTATGGTGACAGGTTTGGTGGTATACGGGATAGGTTTCTCACCCTCTAGGTTCACGGTGCGAGCTGAATATCTCACACTCTGGAGCTTGCCTTGAAAATTAGAACAGTGAAGATGAAAAACCACACGTCCAGGACCTTCTCACCAAATTTCAGCACAATCCAACAGTTGATGAATTTTTGGCGACGATTCCATAGTGACCACTCTAACCAGGCTTTCCAACACTCAACAATGGTGATGAACCTACAAAAATTCATATTTTTACGGTTCAAAGTCTTGGCTTTTCATTCTCTTTTAATCTTTTTGTTTGAGTTTGTTCTCAAGTTTCTTTTATTTTTTGTTACTTTAAATTATATTTTAATTATGTGTTTTTATGTGTTTTTATAGGTAATTGCACATGGAGAAGACTAGGCATTTAAAGAAGTAGAAAAAAGAAAAGAAAATAATTCAAAAGCCCAGCGCTTAAGCGCTGGGCCCTCACCGCTTGAGCGCGCAACATGCGATGAAGGATTCCTATTTTGATGGGCTAGCGCCTGAGCGCTGAACAAGGAGCGCTTGAGCGCTGATTGCGTATGTTACACCGTGACTTTAATGGGCCAGCACCTGAGAACTGAAAGATGCGCGCCTGAGCGCTGAACGCGTAACAGCAGCATGAATTTCTTATAAAAAAAGAAAGTCTTGCCAATCTTTTTATATACTTTTTTTACACACTCTTAGACACTTGGACAGAACACAGCAGTTGTCAAGAGGCACAAACCCTAATGTGGTATGGGCGCAAGTAGGATTGAAGATTAGAGATTTTCTTCAACCTTTCCACCTTTCTACAATGGAGTTTGTCATATTCTTCCCTTTGTGTTCTTCTTTTTCCATGTGTAACTAATTTTTCATTGTTAGGGGGATGATGGATCTTGTTCTTGGATGATGTAACTTTCTTTTATGAGTTTAATTTATGTTTCTATTTCATGATTTACGTGTTTATCTCTATTCTTAATACTTTTCTAAATCTGACCAATTTAGGAATAATCTTTTGGGTTTATGTATGATTTGGAAAAATTTGCATGAACTTAGAACTTGTGATAAACACCATAACTTTTGCAATCGCTAGGAATAGACGTGGTGGGTTATGTGGTCTTTCTTTTAATTCCCTCGTTCTTGATAATGCCTTTCTAATTGGGGTTAGACTAAGGGATTAGTTAATTCCAATCAGCGTAAGAGGATTAATATAACAAGGGATTAGGTATTAATTAATTTTGGGAATTGACCATAAATAATTGAAATAGAACATAGTTAGACCAATATTTGAGTGTGCATCTAAAAAGTTCAAGTGAAATCTGAACTCTAACGCTTTAACAATATTATTTTTCACCCCTTTGATTTATTGTTTGCTGATTTTTATTTCTTTTAATTTAATTTTTACCAACTCTCTTTTTGTTAGCTTAAATAGTATTATTTTCAGTTAATTTAGTAATTAATAACTTAATCCTCATGGGACGATACTCTACTCACTTTTTATTACTTTTATCGATTCGGTGCACTTGCCGATATCCACATCAAATGGCTGCCTTGTACTTTGAGAATTTTATTTTCCAACTATTCCTTCTCTACTGCGTGAAAGTGAGAAGAAGATGAAGTCTGATCACTCTTGTTTCACTTGTTAATGCCTTGTTTTGGTTTAGATGACTTAGGTGGCTTTTTGGTAACTTAGTGGAATACATGTGTCATTAGGAGGTTATTTAGGTGGGTTAGCAGGCTAGGTGTCATGGTTTTAGGTGTTTAGGCTTAAATTAGTGGAATTCTAGGTGTTAAGTTAGTGGGACGTAGGATGAGTTAGTGGAATGTGAGGTGTTATGCTAGGTGTTGCGACCCATGACACCGCGTATTGCCCTATCGGTATGTCCGGGTGGTTTCTATCGCATTTTAAACTCATTCGAAAGCTAAATCTTCCCAAATTTGAATCATAGTCTCATCGACATATAATGGACATAATTAAGCCCTTAAACATGCTTAATTTATATCCCATACCTTATTCAAGAAAATGGGGTGTTACATTACTACCCCTCTTAAAAATAAATTTCGTCCTCAAAATTTAAAACATACCTCAAAACAAATATGGATACTGCTGCCTCATATCTGCCTCTCTCTCCCAAGTGGCATCTCCCGGCACTGCTTCCCAAATGACCTTGACTAGTGGAATCTACTTTCTGCGAAGTTCCTTTATTCTTCGGTCCTTAATCTGTGCAGGTAAGGCCTCATACTCAAGGTTGTCTCTTATCTATATTGATTCGGGATCTATAATATGCAATGGATAGGGATAGTATTTTTTGAGTTGGGAGACATGAAAGACATCATGGATATTTGAAAGATTAGGTGGTAAGTCTAGTTGATAGGCTACTGGACCAATTCGGTGAAGGATTTGAAATAGTCCAATGAAACGAGGGATAAGCTTTCTGGATTTTATTGCCCTGCCAATTCCAGTTCTTGGAGTGACTCTCATAAACATATGGTCACCTTCTTGGAACTCCAAGAGTCTTCTCCTCTTGTCATTGTAGCTCTTCTGCCTATCTATCGCCATTTTCATCTTTTCTTGGATCATCCAAACTTGTTCCGTCATCTGTTATACCACCTCCGGCCCTATTAGCTGACTCTCTCCCGTCTCATACCAACAGAGAGGTGTTATACACTTTCTTCCATACAGTGCTTTGTATGGCGCCATGCCAATACTTGAGTGGAAACTGTTATTGTACGTGAATTCAATTAGTGGAAGAAACTCGTCCCAACTTCCTATGTACTCCAACACACACGCTCTTAGTAAATCTTCCAAAGACTGAATCGTCCTTTCCAATTGACCATCCGTCTGTGGATGATAAGCCGAACTCATTCTTAACTTAGTTCCCAAAGCACTGTTCATACTTTGCCAGAACCTTGAGGTAAACCTTGGATCCCTGTCCGAAATTATACTTGCTGGCATTCCATGCAGCCTTACTATCTATTTGATGTATAACTGGGTTAACCTTTCCATTATGAACCTTTTATTGACAGGTAGGAAATGAGCAAATTTCGTCAACCTATCAATTATAACCCAGATTGCATCATACTTCCTTTGCGTCTTCGGTAAACCTGACACAAAGTTCATTGCAATGCTATCCCATTTCCATTCTGGGACATCCGAAGATTGCAATAATCCCACTGCCTTTTGGTGTTTAATCTTCGCCTTTTGACATACCAAGCAAGACTAGACATACTCCGCTATCTCCTTCTTCATTCCGAGCCACCAGAACATGTTTTTCAAATCCTGATACATCTTAGTGGCACCTGGATGGAAACTCAACTTACTTTTGTGCGCCTCTTCCAAGATCATATTCCTAACTTCTCTATCCACTGGCACATAGATCTTGTTTCCAAACCTTATGATACCATTAGTACCTCGTTTAAACTCTGCAGTCCTTCTTCCTCTATCATCTGATTAACTTTCTAGAGGTACTGATCTTCCGCTTGGTTCTTCCAAACTAAGTCTAGGAAATCACTAGTGATAGTGACCATTCCTAAACTTATCTTATTCTGGGATAATTCTATTATCCCTAGATTCAGATCTCTGAATTGCACGATCAGTTCTAATTGCTTAACCATTATAGCAGATACTTGCAATGATTTCCAACTTAGTGTATCTACTACGACATTTGCTTTTCCTGGATGATATTAGAGATCAAATTCATAGTCTTTTATGAATTCTATCTATCTCCGTTGTCTTATGTTAAGCTCTTTCTGATCGAACAGATATCTCAAACTCTTGTGATCGCTATACACCATAAACTTAGCACCATACAAATATTGTCTCCATATCTTTAATGCAAACACTATTGCAGCCAGCTCTAGATCATAGGTGGGGTAGTTTCTCTCATGTACCCTTAACTGCCTAGAGGCATAAGCCACTACTTTCCTTTCTTGCATGAGCAAGCAACCCAGGCCTTGATGTGATGCGTCGCAATACACATCAAACGGTGCTAACGGATCTGGCAAGACTAACACAGGAGATGTTGTAAGCCTCCCCTTCAACTTCTGAAAACTAGTCTCGCACTCATTAGCCCACTCAAACACTTTACCTTTTCTCATTAATTGCGTCATAGGCGACGCAATCTTCGAGAATCCCTCTATGAACCTTCTGTAGTAACTTGCCAGTCCAAGAAAACTTCTGACTTTGCCCACTGTCTTAGGGCATTCCCAATTCATAACTTCCTTTTTGGCAGGATCTACAGCTATCCCATCCTTGTTGATAACATGCCCTAGAAATTGTACTTCGTCCAACCAAAATTCATACTTAGACAACTTGACATAGAGTTGTCTGTCCTTTAAAACTTAAAGTACAACCTAAAGATGCTCTCCATTTTCTTCTCTATTTGAGGAGTAGATCAGAATATTGTCGATAAACATAATGATGAACTTGTCCAAGTACGGTTAAAAGATCTGATTCATGTAGTCCATTAATACAGCGGTGGCATTAGTCACGCCAAATGGCATGACCAAATACTCATAGTGTCCATACCGAGTCCTCAAAGCAGTCTTCGATATATCATCTTCCTTTACTCTGATCTGATGGTATCCTGACCTCAGATCAATCTTAGAAAACCCAGTTGCTCCCCACATCTGGTCCATCAAGTTATCTATCCTCGGCAATGGATACTTGTTCTTTATTGTTACCTTGTTGAGTTGCCGATAATCCACACACAGCCTTGAACTCCCATCCTGCTTCCTTACAAACAAAATCGGCGCTCCCCACAGTGAAACACTTAGCCGGATAAATCAACATGTCATCCAACTGTTTCTTCAACTTTGTCAACTCTGTTAGGGACATTCGATAAGGTGCTATCGAAATTGGTCCGGTCCCTAGTATAAGATCTATTGTAAACTCGATCTCTCGCTTAGGTGGCAACCTTGGGATGTCATCCGGGAAAATTTCAGGAAACTCGCATACAACAGGCAGTGCTTCCATCTTTGGAGACTCATTGGCTTCTAGAGAAAATAGCACCCTGCAGTTTTTTGATCGCCCTTCTCCCGAAATATTGTCATTGGCAGGCAATAATCCAGGTCGCTCTAAAAAACAAAGGGTTTTCTTTGAACAATCCAAAACAACATGGTTAGCTGAAAGCTAATCCATACCCAAGATAACATTAATTTGCTGCATAGGCAGACAGACAAGGTCCACAATGAAAGTTCTATTCTCTAGAATAATAGGGCAGCTTCGACAAATAAACAAGGATGCTAATGTATCTCCCATAAGGTTAGAAACATTCAAATCATATGGTAAAGATGAAACAAGCAATTGCTAGTGATCCATGCACTCTAGGGATATAGACGAGTAAGTAGCATTCGAATCAAATAACACAGACAAGAGTTTTCTAAAAATTAGGCACTTACCCTGTATGAGATCAGGCCCCTGAGAAGTCTTAGACCCTCTAACGGCAAACACCCTTCCATTGGCCTGAGGTCTACCTCCTTGTTGATTCCCTGTCTAGACTCTTGCTCCAACTCCCTGAGTCATTCCACCATGCTGTGGGATCTGAGTCTTCTCAATGCTGCTTTGTGAGCAGAAACGAGCTATATGGCCTGTCTAACCACATTGATAACATACTGCACTCTAGAACTGAGGGCATTTCTTCATCATACGTGGCCCTCCACACTTGTAGCAGGTTATTATCCTAGACGATGCCTGACTGGAACCTCCACCACTGGTACTTGCTGACTGTGCATTAGGGTGACTATAAGGTTTTGCCTTTTGTTGGAAATTTCCTCCTCGACCTCTCTGACCACTATTTCCTCTGATTGGTCCACCACGCCTTTGCTGTGGCTGAACTGTCCTTGCCCGATCGTGGCTTTCTAGAACCGTACATTTCTCCACCAAGGCTGGGAAATGATTGAACTCAAAGGGTAACATCATTCTCTTCAACTATGGTCTTAGTCCTTCTTCAAACCTTCGACAGACCCATTCCTCGTTCGGATGAACTTGGTAGAATTGTGAGAACTTCAGCAGTGCCTCAAACCTGACGGCATACTCCCCTACTGACATATTTCCCTATTGAAGACTCATAAATTCTCTTTCCTTCTCTTGCCTGAGGGTTTTGGAAAAATACTTCTCTAGGAAGCATTCCCGAAATAACTTCCAAGTTATGACTTGACCTTCTGCTTCAAGCAACCTCTGCTTATTTCACCACCAAGCTTCCGCTGCTCCTACCAACATGAAGGCAGCATGGGTGACCTTTTTCTCCTCTCTGCAATGCATTGCCACGGATAATTTCTCTACTTCTTGTAGTCAATTCTCCACCGCTTCTGGATCATATTTGCCATGGAACTGTGGAGGATTGCCTTTCATGAAGGCGTTTAGACCATTTTCTAAGTTTTCCTCTTCTCTAACAGTGTTTAGTTGTTACTGTCATTCTTCTCTTCCTTCTTAACGCTGCATAAACTAAGCGTTTTGTTGCATCTGTTGTAGCATTGCGGCAGCCAAATACCGCATTGCTCTCATGGCTTTATTTGTCTTTCCGCCATTTTTGGTTCCCGAAGAAGTTCTGGTTGAGCCATTGTTCCGGACTCCTCCGTTTCCTCTACCACGTCATCCGTTCCTGCGAGCCATTTAATTTCCTGTAAAAGAAACCATTAGCTCGCATTCCTAAGACATACAAAACCATGTAAACAAATATGAATGAATCATATGTCTTATAAATGTTTAAACAGTCGTTCTCATACATTAAGAACAACTCGCGTATCGGACACTCTACCTGTTCTAAGCATAGCCGGTATCCTATGAGGATCCAACTAACAATGCCAGAACACACCCTAACCTCACAGTCCGATTAAAATCGAACTGCTCTAATACCACCAAATGAGACACCCCGATGTCCCAATACTGAAGAACCTAATTAACTAAACCTTCATCCATTATTAATGTTAGCGCACTTATTACAGACAAAAATAATATAATATGAAAGCTGCAAATTTGAAATATACGCACGATAAACACAATGATATATATATATATATATATATATATATATATATACACGTAGTATTTACAAACATTTGTCAGAGTACGCTAAGTCCCATTAATGGGACCATGATCACCTAGGTCAAACTATACAGACACTGAAAGAAAGAAAGGATACATAGAAACTGGTCACATGTATATATATACATAAAAAATGTCCTAGATATACCCGGCCCGCCTTTCAAAATACATCAAAATAACAAAAGCTCTCAGAGGCACTCCAAAACCTATAGATACATCCGTCAATTTCATACCCTCAGTGGTATAGGCGTCTGAAGCTACCCTCACCCTCACCGAAATGACGTTTGTATACTCTCGTCATTGGCTCCCATAAAGACTCATCGCTACTGATAACCACTCGACGACGTCGATGCATCTCCATAAACTGTCTGCTCCTCTCCTGGCATCCTCTATAAACTATACCAACTGTGCTGTGTACCTCTGAGTTATCCACCATGCCCCGCATGTCGTCAGGAAATCCCCGCTGACGTGGTGGATACTACATCTCAGAGAATGGCAAATGCTAGGCAATGCAATATGGGTTAATCACGATGTAGTATGGACCTCCTCCAAGCCTAATGTACAAACTGACAGGGTCGTTGTAGACCATAAAGAGCTAGGAATGGTCGACTTGCCATCCCTTAGGGTCGTGATATACTATCTCAAGATCACCCAAGATAGGGATCCTGGGCGGGATCCTCTGCAGATAATACGGCGGTCGGTAGTCCCTCCATGTCGTTGTGCCAGTCTGGCTGCTACTGCTCATCTATCCTACGAATACATACACAGAAAGATAGAGAGAAGAGGGAGATAAGTATACTAACAACGTAATAAAAAGGGGATGGGGTCATAATACAACATGTTATCATAGACACAGATATACAAACAACAACCATCCTCAATGCTCATATCTAGGATTATTCCTCTAAGGAGTCACACTCCTATGCATGTCGGCCGATCTCTCTCACATGGAGTACTAATTTTCAGACATTTTCTCTTTCTCGGGCCTTCCTCTACCTAGAGAATGTCAGTTGGTTTGTCCAGGTAACTGTTCTGCTCACCGTGACCAATAAGGATGCTTCCCCCTATGAGCTCAACTCCAATAGGGGTATCTTGGTCACCTCGGAAGGTCCCCCTGCAACTGGAATACTCAGGGCCCAGACGTCGAGATAGTTAAGTACCAGCGGAGATCACGACACAGTGGGCGCAAATCACTGGTCACACTGTCAATCAATCCAAACCTGACTACATCCCCAAGGTCCCCTAGACCGTCCCTCTTGTATTCCATACCTGTATCCGGGTACACCAACCTCGCATGACTCCCAGTCACATGGCTCGCCACTTTGACAATATGCAATGCATAAACATCCTAAGTTGACACCAGTACCATCACCTAAGCCAATCATAGGATGCTAAAGCATCCACAATCATCTCTCGGTGCCCATACACCGCAACCTCATCACTTTCTCAAACACTGTGCCCTTAGGGTGTCAATTAGGGTTTCTAACACACCAATTCAGACAACCTCAACAATAACATATAGATATCTCATATATCATTTATATCATCATATCCAGTAGCCAACAATCAGAGCATCACACAGTATATTAATAATAACAACACATCAATCCATCAACCAGACATATCATAGCAACCTTAATCATTATTCATCTAACCTAGGGTTTTGCCCTAATACCGATAAGCCTACAATAACTAAACCCTAACCAGCTTTCCAAGACCATTTTCATGAGGGTTTAGCCATTGTCGACTATTCAATTACTAGTAGGGTCTAGGGTACCCTACACATATAGAAAAAAACACACACAGTATTATACTTGCCTCCTCGACGAGGTTAGATACTTTCTCCCCAACTTACAGATGTGCATGCTTTCCCGTAAAAACTTCGGATGCATCCTCGCTACTGGCACAAACCCCGACATGCTTTACAATAATGTCCACAAATCAACACAGTCGCTGTGTCAAGCAAAATTCTGACTAGCAAGTGAGTTCACGGTCTAAGGGAAAGGATACTAAAACTGCTACTGCTCGAGCTCCATACCCCACGTTTCTGACCTTTATTCACAAAATTGAACGGTGAGAACGAAGAACTACATATCTTAAACCTATTGACAAAGTCTCAGCCCAATCCAACGGTCATCGAATCTCCGATGGCAGTTTTATGGTGATAGGTTCGGTGGTATATGGGATTGGTTTCTCACCCTCTAGGTTCATGATGCGAGCTAAATATCTTACACTCTAGAGCTTATATCGAAAATCCAAACGGTGAAGATGAAAATCCACACGAAGACAATCCAACGGTTGATGATTTTTTGGCGATGATTCCATAGCGACCACTCCAACCAGGCTTTCCAACACTCAACAATGGCTGCCTTGTACTTTGAGAATTTTCTTCTCTAACTATTCCTTCTCTGTTACGTGAAAGTGAGAAGAAGATGAAGTCTGATCACTCTTATTTCACTTAGTTAATGCCTTAGTTTGGTTTAGATGACTTAGGTGGCTTTTTGGTAACTTAGTGGAATACATGTGTCATTAGGAGGTTATTTAGGTGGGTTAGCAGGCTAGGTGTCATGGTTTTAGGTGTTTAGGCTTGAATTAGTGGAATTCTAGGTGTTAAGTTAGTGGGACGTAGGATGAGTTAGTGGAGTGTGAGGGGTTATGCTAGGTGTTATGACACGTGACACCGCGTATTGCCCTGTCGGTACGTCCGGGTGGTTTCTATCGCATTATGAACTCATTCCAAAGCCAAATTTTCCAAATTTGAATCATAGTCTCATCGACATATAATAGACATAATTAAGCCCTTAAACATGCTTAATTTATATCCCATACCTTATTCAAGAAAATGGGGTGTTACACACCTCCTGTGGCACAGTCTCCCTCGTCTAGGTCTTCAGTCTAGGATGCTTTTACTCCACTTGGGAAATTGACTCTTCCTTTTTTCTAGAGATTTTGAAGCACATATATTACTAACGGAAGGCTTCGTCTTTGGTGAAGTACAATTCCTAAACATATGTCCTAACTTTCCGCACTTGAAACAAATTTTTCCCTCGATCATACAATTTCTTACTGCATGACTTTTTGCACACTTCTTATATATCTGTAAAAGTGCCACGGGTCGACTGGGTCTACTACCACTAACATTACCTCCACATGGTTGCTGTTGTTGTTGAGTTCCTAGTGGTTGCAAAATACGATTTCTGCTGAAATCACTTGACCTTACAATTTCTCCTTTTTCAGAACCAATATGGTCCAATGTTATGTGGTCCTATATCTTGAGGTTGATTTAATTCTAACAAAATCTAAGCCTCAGTTATCGATTCCTGCTGCCGCACGATCCTCTGATTCTGTTGTATTATTATTTTACCCATTTTTTCGTTATTGCGTTCCACATTCCCCACGCGCATGTCTACTGCGAGCCATTACCTTTCCTTCGAAAACAGACAAGTTAAATACAATGAAAATAAGAAGTAACCATTTCAAACAATACTGTCTCTTTTCAGAGGCCAAGCAATACATCTCTGTGTTTAGTTTACAGAGAAACACACAGCACAAACAAGGTAAACCTACCTATAAACCCAAAAGGCTCAGACTTGGGCTTTACTCACACTAGAGGTACCACTCCAAAAGGTGTAGGTACAAACAATTCTGCACGAGTTCAGTCATCCAATTGGAAGCTTACTAGAAGAACCCTTATTCTCCTAGTTCGCCTAGTTGAAGTCATAGTTTCCTGTCCATACAAAACATTACATATTGAGTTAGCTAGTCCTCAATATCATGTAACTATGTAATAGTAACCACTAACATCCAACCTAAAGCAACTTATGCAATCCTCTTTTAACATCTCAAACAAGAGGCAAGGAAATGCACAACACACATATAGAAACTTCTACATGTTTAAGCACAGTCAGTCCATACCCCGACTCAACAGGATGAACTGCTCTGATACCACCTTATGTAACACCCCCTCCGAGAGACATTACATTTTAGACCGACTCTTTTGTTTAAAAAAAATTCATCCAGTTATGAAATAGTTAATATTGTAAAACGTAAGTTTAAAATTTTCATTTTAATAGATAACATAAGCTTACTGAAATAAATAAAAGACTCAAATAATAAGAACTAAAAGGAGGACTTTTCATAAAGCAAAGTTTCCAGCATACTCAAGTACATCATCACATATTCCAAAAGCATAAAACTTAAGTACTCCAAAATAAACATACTTATACATATATCTACCAAATGAAGATTGAGCCTTGTCCAAGTCCAAACACCTGAAGAACGGGCTCTTGTACTCGATCTTCATCTAGATCCTCTTCGGGATCCCTAACGGACAAAGCCCCCAGTCGAGGCATGTCACTGAGGACAGGAGTCCGAGCAGTCGACTCCACAGAGCCCTCCTTATAAGAAGCTCTCTGATCATCCCAAAGCTCCCAAAGGGGCATGTAGAACTCCAAGTGAACAACTGCATCCATAGTAAACGTGACTGCGCCATGTTGGGTCCTGCTCTAACTCAAAGTGACATCCCCGTCATACCGAACGCGCCTCGTGTCCCACTGAACACTCCACGCTCTGATGCCTCCATGAAACTGTAGCCTAGTGAAACCTCGCGGGTCTTGCCTTGCCGCCATCGTGGTCTATCCTAACATAAGTACAAAAACAGAAGCAGAAAAAATAATACAATAGAAGAGATGAGACTCTCTACATCATTACCAACATGGCAGCAAGAAACAACATACAATAATAAAGTCACAGAGTGCAACTAGAATAATTCACAGTTATAAAGTCATCCAACAGATATCTCAATGATGTATATCAACAGGAAAAATCCATAGTATAATAACAATTAATTTCACAGTGTAGATACATCATAGTAAAATCTCAATGACATAGGAATGCACAACAGACCGACACCTACTCCATGGAGCTAAAAACTAACATCGGAGAGAATGATCGGGAGAACCACTGTCTGTATATCGTTAGCCTCAAATAGTGTGCTTTTGAATATATTAATATGCGCAACATGGCTATACAAGACACTCTCAACCGGATTGAGAATAGGATAGTGCGTGGTCGAGATTGTCGGTGCGTTGCTCAGTCACCACGGCCCAGCAGAGCTACCAACTGTCCACTTGTGGGATACCCGCGCCCTGACACCTCCAAGTTCAACAAGTGAACCATACTACGCAATTCGCACCCGTGCAAAGGTGTAATTCATCTCCTAGGCATTCTGCCTTGACAACAAGTCATTCCGACTTTCACAATGCATGATCACATAATAATACACCTAGGCATTCCGCCTTAACAACAAGTTATTTCGATGTTCACAATGTGTGATCATCTAATAATAGAACCTAGGCATTCCGTCTTAACAACAAGTCATTCCGACTTTCACAATGTATGATCACAATACGATAGTGCATGATATTCTTTAGCAATATTAATCTCATCAAGAGAAGCCATGACAGGGTTCCAATCAACCTTTGACCACCCAGGGCCCAGTCTATTAGCTCAACAGCATAATAACATTATGTTCGATCATAAGGCATCTCAATACATAATTTTCAGAAAATCATCCTCTTTAAAATTTCATGAAACATTCTCTACAAACCACACTTATCACAATGTTCAAAAATTAAAGTGAGATTGCACTTTAATTTTAAAACCCTCCTAGTTAAGTTCCACTAAGTAATGTCTCTTCACATTTTCGAAAAGGGCCTAAAAGAAACCATATGATATTACCTCACAATCTTACTTCCATTTTTCCATAAGCCATCAAGGTACTCTAATTTATTATGAATTCTCTTCCTCAGTCATTTTTCTTCCTCAAGGCCGAAACCCCTCTCCAACTAAGGGACTAGATTTATTTTACCACTCATTCATTATTACCAATCCTTAATCCACTTCTTTTCTCACCTTAACACTTAGATTTCAATTTAACTTAATGTTTTCATCTTGGATGCCTTATTTATGGCCTCTTGGCCGTGAGCTCTCAAGAGCACTAAGGTTTCAAATTTTCTAACTTTCACAAGGAATCTCAAGCAAGTAATGTATATCAACCATTAAGAATTTCACTTACCACCAAAGACATAAACATCACCTAGTCACGAAATCATCCATCTTTTTCCTCTCAAGGCCGAAAGCTATCTCTAACCAAGTAACCAAGATTTTTGTTCTTACCTCTCCTTCATGATTATGAAGTCTCTAATTCAATCTCATTTCCATTCAAGTTTCCATCTTCCAAATCAATATAGAATTTTATCTTGGATACCTTATTTATGGCCTCTTGGCCGTGAGCCCTAAGGGTCCTTGGGCCTCAAAATTTTTCTTTCCACAATAGATAGGCAAATAACATGTATCATATATCAAGCTTTCCATTCAAATAAAACTATACACAACAACAAGCCACAACATCACATAGAACAAAAGTCATAAAAATCACGAAGAATCAAAACAACAAAGTGAGTAATCCTACACATGGATTTCCTCACTTTTCATACAATAATTTCGTTCCTCGCCACCATAGATGGTTCATGAGAGAAATCTCCCTTTTACCTTAAGAGATATCCAACTACTTGTGTAGAGCTTTTTGAAGCAACTTTCCTCCTTCAAGAACCTTTTTGAAACCGAAAATGTCCTAGCAAAAGTCATCATTTTTAGACTTGGAAAAGAATACCCAATACCAAAAATCAAAGCCTTGGAAGGAAGAAAAGAAGAATGATGAAAATGGAGGAAACTTTACCTTAAGAATCATAAACCCTAACTTGAAGGATTCTTGGAAAATGGATGAACGACCAAGATCTTCACACTAGATGATTTTAGGAGGAATTATAGATTCAAGAAATAAGGTTGTTAGAATTTTAGAATGTGAGATGGTGGTGCATGGGGTGGTAGTCGTATGGTGTTGGAGAGAAAATGGAGAAAGATGATGAGAAAAATGAGAGAAAACTTTTTGGGTGAAGAGAGAGAAAGTGATAGAAAGTTAGAAATTGAAAATGAATGAAAGCTTGTTCAAGAAGTTCCTCCCCCCTCCCACATGGTCGTGCACCTTCCCTTAGGAGAAGGAGCAGAGCTTACTTTGCAAGCTTCTCTCAAAGCTTCCTTGAGAAGCTTCTTATGTTTTCCCAAAAAGTCAAATCATGTTGTCATGTAGTGATGTGACGATGTCACTTAGATAATATCATAAAAGTAACTAGATAAAAATAATCTACTAGATTTTTACTACAAGTTATTATCAAATGAATAATAGTATTAGTTAACAAAGTTGGTATCTATTATCCAATGGATAATAGAGTATACCCAAATTTTATCTGTCAGATAAAATCTCGAAAAACGAAAATTTTGTAAACTGTGTCCAGCTTCGGGTTTAGTAAGATCCCCATCACCGTTTCCACAGTCCAAGGTTTTTCGGTCTCGGGGAATATTTCATTTTTCCAACTCCGCTCAGTGTGCACGTAAATTGAGGAATATATTAAAATAATTAAATAATTCAAATAATTCCAAAAAAATTCACAAAATTATCAAATATTATAAAATGAACATATATCATGAAATAAGAAATTTCCTGGGTGTTACACTAAGCTGGGGGCAACTGTTCTAAACCGTGATCTAGGATCCTTCCTAGTGGATCAATCCGCCGTACACGTATAACCGGACCCTGTCCTAGACCACGTAACTAAGGCCTTTATGGTAGTCTGAACCCTAGCAAATACCACTATTTTTAGTTTTGGATCTTCCAAATCATTCCCCGCAAGAGGTCTGGACCCTTTTTTTTATGATCCTTCGATAAAAATATTCATTCTCTTCATAAAAAAGATTAATATCTTTTAGCATTCTTTTTGAGCGAATCTATTTCTATGCAAAAATAGAACATCTTGTAGAAGTCTTTGCTAAGGATTTTTCATCTACCTTATCATTCTTCAAGGATCCTTTCATTCATTATGTTAGATATCGAGGAAAATCCATTCTGGTTTCAAAGAATGTGCCCCTTTTGATGAATAAATGGAAATACTATCTTATCCATTTATGCCCATGTCATTTTGATTTGAGACCGACGTAGGACCATAATGTCAAGATTGCTAGATTTGTGCAGAGGATATATCCTTAAATATCCGTAACTACCAATCATCGACTTACGATATTATAAGACTCATAACTGTCTCAGATTATTAAGTAGCTTCTATATCAAAGTTCCTAATTTATAGGGATTCACTCCAACAATAGTGGGAATGTAATCTTTACTAGGATACTAATCCTAAATATTTGCATTCAACACATATTGTATGAGAATTTTACACACACTCTATAAATATTAAGTTAAATAACCCTAAAGAGGTCTCAGTAAACTATTCACTAAACTATACTCTACTTGTATATAGTTTGACTTGAGCGTTGGAGTCCTTTTGTAGGTACTCACCCTTCTGTCTCAATATGCTTGATCACTGCTGTTTAAGGAAAAAACTACTATAATGTGTCTATTTCAAGTACTCCCTAAATCCACTTTTGAACAGATAAAATTTTTTTTCTTAACTGTTAATTAACAGAAAAAATATTTTGGGTCTTTCAAAAATTAAACTCTAAGTTAGAGCTTTTTCTAAAGTGAAAAATTACAATAAAGTGGCAATGAGTTCCACGTAACAAGCTCCTATAAGAGCCACGTCAAGAGTGCAACGGTACCATTTCATTTTTTGTGGTACCGGAAAAGCCACCTTCTATTCTTTTCTTTTTGTTTTTTTGGGTACAAGCCACCTTCTATTTTCATATAATGAACAAAAAGCTAGAAAAGATAGAAAGGCCATTATGAAAGTGAGGCAGGACAATTCAAAGTGATTCATGTACATTCTCGATATTTTATTGTGTATATTGACATTGATGGCAATCATAACTGAGAGACGTAATGAAATATCACAACAATTGACTGGTGTGATTAATGGCCGGCAAGTATGCCGCGTAGTCTTGGTGTCTTCTTGTGCCAGTTAATTAGTCCAAATACGTATTAAACAACAAAAGCATAAGTAGAAATTTGTCTCGCTTTTCTTATCTGCTCGACCTTAATTTGAGAAACATTAGCTACATAGTTTTCTTCATCAGTTATTTAAAGATTTTGAATAGTTTATTCTGAGGCATACTCTGATTTTGGGATGGGACGACAACTCTTAACCATAAATTTTTATGTAAAAAAAAAAGGATTTTGAATATATCTACAATAATTAATTCTAACTCCTCAAATTTGGATGTAAAAAATTTAGGAATAAATTTATTTTACAATTTTTTTAATAACACTGATTTTATAAATCTTTTGCCTTTATTTTTAGGAGGAGACTAAACTGTCCTTAAATGCAACTACTTAATAATTTATATAAAATTCATTAAATTATATAAAATAAATTTTTTCCATGAAATATCCCCATTCAAATATTACCTTCTTTTTGCGGCCATTAGCTTTGTATGATTTGTCGCCCAACAATAATACAAACAATAATACAAAGAATATTTGATGGATATTTCCTACTTTAGTTGGAACTCACTCACTAAGATTTTGTTTTTGTTGTTGATAACTAGACAATTTTGTGTAAGATACGTACATTTATATGTATCTATATGATATAGAGTTAAAGGACAAAAATAACAATGAATTCTCATATTTTTAACACACTTGTATTAAGAGATTCACTTTTTATAATTTACGAAATTCAATAATTAATAATCTTTTAGAGTGTATAGAAAGTATATTTATAATCCTCAAATAAAACAAACTAAATTTAAAATTAAATATTACTAATTAAAGATAAAATTTGAGATTTGATAAAATATCACTAAAATTCTAATTATAAATTAAATAAAATTCTTAACTAACATAATTATTTATAAAAACTTAAATTACCAAAATCATAAATAATTCTAATTCATTATACGTCATTTTTCTCCTCTTAGATGATTATATTTCAAAGAGGTAAAAAGTTGGTAATCATTCAAAAAAACAAGATCAAGGAGGCGGAGATCATCCTCGGAGATCCAAGTAGTGAATGGAGTAGATTTTCTTGCCGTCTTGGTAGCTAGTTGTTTCTTAGAAGCCTTCCCACTAGTGGACTTGCAAACAGTTTGCTTCATACGAACCATCGATCAGAGAACAAATAGTGAAGAGACAAAAGGAAGAACAAATGCAGAAACAAGAGGAGTTGGAGTTTTGAAATTAGGACAAAATAATCACAAATTTCGACAACTTTCTAACAGTTTGAGACGAGTTATGCAGAGATTTGGTGAGCAATAAGCAGTATAATAACTTTGATTGTGAAAGATTTTTGCTTTCAAATAACTCGAAACATGGGGATCAATAAGGTTCTGCTACCAAATTGATGTAGCACTAAAGGACAAAATGAATAATGAACTCTCAGAGTTATATAGGTACTCAATATCAATAAACTCATTCTCAAAGTAAGAACATAATCAATTGAATTCAATAATCAATAATTAATCATCTTCTAAAGTGCATAAGAAATGTATAACTCTCAAACAAAATAAATTAAATATAAATCAAATACAACTAATTAAAAATAAAATTTAAAATTTGATAAAATTTTACTAAAATCTTAATTATAAAATAAATAAAATTCTTAATTAACATAATTATATATAAAATTAGAAATTACTAAAATCATAAATAATCTTAATCCGTTATCTATCACCGTAATAATACAAAATGCTGAATTTTTCAAACCATGGTTTTTATAATTTTAAATGTAAAAGGTTAAAGGATTAAAGTTTATTTCGTGGTTTTCTATGTATCTACACTAATCAATGCAATTCGTGTTTGGTGCAGCTACTACTATATAATTGATAATATCATAGTTTTCCATGTATCATCATTTAATTTGATTAAAATCCATAATTAATTGATTATTGTTATGTTTTGAATTAGCATCAATCTGGCAGAAGCTTCTTCGGTCATGTGCACTTCTCTTTTCCTAGTGAGAGCAAACTTCAAACATGATATTTATTACAATGATACAAAATTTACCAAATTAAAAATAGAAACTTAAGAAAATTTTCTATTTCCACCAAACTCTTTTTATCACTTTTGGTATTCACCTGCGGTTATATCCATCAGCACATTAAGTTGATGGATGGGGTTCTTCTACCTTCAAGACATGAGCAGAACAAAGGCGTGGAGGGAGAATCAGAAACACATGGATTGGAGGTGGAGGGGACGTTCCTTGCCCATGAAATAAAGAATCTTGAGCGATGTGAACCCACTTCCAGTCCCTATAGGTGCTTACTCAAACACCATCAAATCCAAGTGCTTAATACCAAATCAAGAAGAATAAAAAGTTAGATTATAATGGCATTAGGGATTCTCATCAACTTGATGGTGTGGGCCAAGACCAGTGGCCACGCCTTTTGTTGTCACCTACCTCTGTCCAATGCGTCTTCATCCGCTCTTGGCTCAAGTCTCTCTATTCTCAAAATAATTGTTAATTCAGCTGTTGATATTTTGAGGATGTGGATAATTTTTTTTGTTATTGGTCGATGTGGATGTGGATGTGGATATTTGTAGTTTCTAGTTTCCACATTAATCATGGGCCTGGTTTGCTAAAAACAAAAGAGTGGGGCCACTCCTTAGGGGGTGTTTGGTTATAAATATTAAATAACAATATTGTCAAAGCCGGATATATTTTTTTTTTCGGTCGATGTGGATGTGGATATTTGTAGTTTCTAACTTCCACATCAATCATGGGCCTGGTTTGCGCAAAACAAAAGAGTGGGGCCACTCCTCAGGGGGTGTTTGGTTATAAAATAGTAATATTGTTAAAGTCAGATTAAATAGCAAATTGGAAAAAAATTTTGTTCAGGTTTAATCACTTCAATCGGTTAGACTGGACAAATTAGAAGACGTTATATATAAATATATAGAGAGAGAAAAACAAAATTTAAACAATCATAATTACTTATATAAAAAAAAATTGACAATCTTAATTACCTATCAAATACAAATTCTCTTCACAAGCCATAAGTCATAATATACTTTACTAATAAAAATATCCACAGTGACATACACAAAGTTAAGGTCTTACAATATTAACTCACATCATAAACTATAATACTAACTAAATAATTAAATTTCAAAGTATATATAGTTAAGTACCAAATACAAAGTTATAATCATAATTTTAATTTTTTAATTTTTAATTTGTAAAAAACAAAAAGGGAATTAGACTGTCATTTACTGATCTGACCAATCTAATCTGATCAGACCAACATAATAACTTTGAACATGAACTAAAATAAAATAAAAAATCTAATTTATAATTTAGCCGATCCGGTCCTGAGCCAAACAACACTATACAATAGGATGCCATTCTGTTATGTTAACTGTTTTGTTTTAATTGAAATTAAGAGTTTGATTTGATGAAGTGCAAAAGACACATTGAAGTTCGAGAGCCCTACCTGGTAAGGGGGGTTTACCCTTTTGAAGTGACAGGGTTAGTCGGCATGCAAATCAGCCACAAATTTTGACACTTATTGTGATTAAACACGTGTTCAATCCATTCCTTCTATTTCTCTTCATAATTATCTAGGGATCCATAGTGTAGTTCTTAATTTAATTATTGACAGTTGTTAAATTATATTTATCATTAATATTTTATTATATAATAAAATATTTTTCACTGTTAAAATCTCTTATGTAGGTTTAAAAAAACAGTTTATATAAAAAAAACTATAGACAATCCTAATCCATTTCGTCCTATCTGATGTTACTCAAGATGAATAAAAAATGCTAACAATTAAATTTCTCTTGTGCGAAAAGTTAATATTTTTTAATTATATTTAAGTTTTATATAAAAAATAATTATGAGTTTAATTTTAATTTACTTTCATCATGAAATATTTTTACATATTGATATATTATTAAAAAATTTGACCTTTTAAATAATTTTTTAATATAACTACATAATTAAATGATAATATAAATAGTTTTTACGTTAACAATAAATTAAAATTAATAAAAAAGTAAAATATATTAAGATTAACAATGCATATGAGGAAGAGAAGAAGAACAAGGGAGAAGAGAAAAGTGCATTTAGGGTTTCTATTGTAAAAGTAAATTAGTCAACCTTACAAGAATAGAAAAAAAGGATAAAAATATATATGCAACAAATAAAAGACTAAACTACCCTTAAGATAAATAAAATAAGTAAAATATAAATGCACCATATTATCTCACTACAAGAATTTAACCAATTAGCTACGAAAAAATCCGTAGCTAATCCGTAGCTAACCGAGATAGCTACGGATTAGCTACCAATTAGCTACGGATTTTTCCGTAGTCAATTTTTGGTAGCTAATTAGCTACCAAAAAATTTTTGTAGCTAATCCGTAGCTATATTTTTAATTTTCGTAGCTAATCCGTAGCTAATCCATAGCTAATTTTTTTTAAACTTTTCCTTCCTTTCCGCAGCTAATTAGCTACAAAATATTTCGTAGCGAAAGTAGCTAATTTCCGTAGCCATTTTGTAGCAAATCCGTAGCTATTTGTTGTTTCTAAATCCGTAGCAATTCCGTAGCTATTTCATAGGTAAATTCGGTAGCAATTCCGTAGCTATTCCCTAGGTAAATTCTGTAGCAATTAGTAGCTATTCCTAGGTAAATTACGTAGCAATTAGTAGCTATTCCCTAGGTAAATTCTGTAGCAATTAGTAGCTATTTCTAGCTAACGTCTCGTAGCAATTTCGAGCTATTCCTAGCTAAATTAGGTAGCAATTAGTAGCTATTCCTAGCTAAAGTCTAGTGTAGCAATTCCGTAGCTATTCCTAGCTAAATTCAAGTAGCAATTCGTAGCTATTCCCTAGCTAAATTTCAGTAGCAATTAAAGTAGCTATTCCTAGCTATTCCCTATTTGTTCAAGCTAATTCGAATTAAATTAATGATAATTTGTGTATTTTTTCAAATCATACCTGTATATTTCAATCCAAATAAAAAAATCTAACAAATAATTGTGCAAAATAAGAAAATATCATAATTGTATTAATAGATTTAACGCGTTCTACAAAGAATACATAACTAGTCCAAGTTAATAAATACAAATAGTTCAAAACATTAATCCCATCATCAATAAACACAACTAATCAATCCTAATTAGCTCCATCATCATCAACTTCATGATCCTCCCCAACTGCATCGCTTTGTGATGGTGCCTGCGGCATAGCACTTCCTGCTTGGGAGCTAACAATTCTTAAGATAGGCTCTAATGCAGACGTTAGTTGCGTCTGGACAACAGACATCAACTGCGTCTGGACAAAGGAAGTCATCGCTTCATTAACAGCTTCTTTTATGGCTTCCTGTGTCGAAGCAGCATTGGAGGAACCAGCAAACTGTGAGGATGAAGCAAAACTAGATCCATGAATAGGCATATTTAAGCTATGACTCATGCCATGGACCCGTCCCTTCTTGTTAGGACCCGTCACCTCTAGCCACACATCCTGATCAACCATTGGATGCGTTGAAGAATCTTCTCCATATTTCTCTAACATCGTGGTGTCATAAGAGTCCTGAAATGAAAAATATAAAAAACTTTATCAAAATAATCAATAACTTAACAAATGTGATTAGTTTTCATTTTAAAAACACCTACAATGAAGTTTTTTGAGCGGTGAGTGACATATTCTCCATTTTTCCTCTTATGAACACTTTCATACAAATCTCTGAAAGGGACTGGACGGTTCAACTCTGCCTCCTGTAATCAACATATATTAGAATATAAAATTCTAAAATCTTTATTATAATTATAGTATTATTATAGTATAAGTGAGTTATATTATTGTATAATTATAGTGCTACTATGTGAAGCCGAAGTGCACTTGAGCAAAACTTGTTGGGGCATACAAATGCTCATCAAACATTCTTGATTCTCAGACCAATAGATGGCAAGGTCTCAGTACTAATTACTAAATATGACTCACAAACATGCATGAGTTTCCATCCACTTTGGTAAAAAGAGGACTAATACAAGGTAAAAGCGGTAGTTGGAACAAAAGGTATGGCCAGTTGAGAAAATTCCAAACAAAATTATATGTAGATTGAACATACATCAATATTTCAAAAACCAATAACCACTATTGTTAAATTAATCTTCAATACCACACACAACAACATCATAGGCTTCCCAATAAACAAAAACAAAAAAGAAGATGAAAAGAGTGAAGTTCTGAGCATCAATGAATCTCAAAATATATAACAATAAGCTACCAGATCAGGGTCTCTCAGTTGAACATATAAAACTTGGAACCACATTATTTTTTTCAACAGAAGGAACCCCATTATTAAGAGATGTTAACCTGAGCAACTATGGATTTAAACTTAATAATCATGCTTATTAAAAGAGAATATCTAATATCAATGCAGAACCCAACCATCAAATAACAAGCATTCAGATAGATAACATATGAATTTTATACTTGATGAATTTTACATGGATCCAGTAAACTTAAAATAGATATTAAAAATGTGCAACGATTGTTTGTGTATATATAACACTTCGCTCTTTCATCTACTAATATATAAACAAATGCCACTTTGCTTCTTTCACGTACAGTTAAAAAGTATTATTTCTTGTAGAAACTACTTAGTAAATAACTTAACCATTTAAATTGCATAAATAGAAGAATTCAGAGTCACTTTGCCATGGCATTGTTTCACATCAACAGATGGAACGAGAAGAATTTAAAGCATATAAATAACTTCTTTACTCCCCAAAGTTGAACCACAAAATATGATCATGCCAAACTCTGAAGGTGAAGTCATTCTCCCTTCCAAGTTAAATTGTTTAATGGGAACAGAGTAAGACAATCACATTAAAATTTCAAGTGCTATTTCCAACCAAAATAAAAGAAATCAGGCACTATTGGTCAAGGGTCACACTCTATTTGAAAACTTAAACCTTTTAAGTTTCTAGATGCATGACTAGCACATGACTCTTTTCACGACTTAGTTAAAGATAACTGGGACTACAACTGGGATTGGAGCATTAATGTCAAGCATTTTACTAATGTTGCTAATCAATAGAATTGGCAAGTGTTTGGTCACATTCAAGGCTAAACATGTGTCCCTCCCTCTATGAGACTAGCCTATCACTGCATATACATTAAAGGTGGCAGAAAAAAGGGTTGAAAATACAGAATATGTCATTTTCATGTCATCATGTTTAAGTTTAGGACGCGATACTAAATAGAATAAGCTTGCTTGAATGCAACCATTTTAGGCCCCACTTATAAATATGATATTTCTTTTAATTATAAAAAAGCCCATCTCTCAAACTAACAAAAGAAATTAAGGAAGAAAAATAAAGTAGTAGCACATAACAAATAGATTAAGTGTATAAAGTACTTTCCACATGCTTTCTTATCGCAAGTAAGCAAAAGGAAATGAAACAAAGTAGCAAGTAAAAGATTTGATAAAAAAAGAGAGAAAAGGAAAAATACCTCACTCTAGCATCACCAACAATTCTAATAGTCATTCTAACATGCAAGGCCACAAGCAAGGCCAGTGGATAGGTGAGCATAGCCATCAAAGAGATAGTAAGATTTAGCCTTGGGGTTTATTCCAGTGTACTTTGGCATTATATAGCAAAGACATAGATTTTTTTTCCTTTTTTTTAGAATTTTAACTCACTTGTACTATAATTATACAATAATATAAGATAGAATTATTAGGATGTTGCAACAATCATATAAGAAAGTTTATATTACCATCTTCTTCTTATGTTGACCGAAGCTTATTGAGCCTGCAGTGTGTAGCATAGCATCAGGATTGGCCGCTCTATTACTTCGACCAGCAACAGACTTCTTTTGCCACTCTGGTGTCAACCAAATGTCAACTAGGCCATCCCACACTTCTGACTTCAAAGCTGGGGGTCCATGGCCCTTAAGGTCAGCTATGTTTGATGACTTTAACTTTTTCATAATTGTCTTTCTATGATTCTTCAAATCATCTGAATAACGGTCCATGCATGTTCTTTCCCAAACAGTTCTTGCCATGCAACAATCATAATCTGATGCAAATCGATATTTATTCTAAAACAAAGTCATGTTAGTATATTTCTCTATATAGATTGTATAATACAATGACGCTAGAAACATAATTACTTACCATAAAATCCATGAAATAGTTCATTCTTCATGTCGATAGGATAATTTTTCCAAACTTCAGCTGGAATGGGCATCCGCGTGATCACGGTGGCCATAATATCACGGGTCACAGACTGCGGGACAAACCTCCTCCTACAAGTTCAAGATATGTTAATAATCTAAAAGTAAAAGAAATGTAATAAAACATGACATTCACTATATTACTCACGGTTGAGAGATGTCCTCCACAGATATAACTGGCCTTCTATCAATTTCTGTTTGGGATGCTCCAGTTGAAGGCATCGAAATTGGGTCACTAGTTGGAGGCACTGTGGAGGGTGGGGCAGGGACAGAGACAGTGGGGGGTGGGGGGGACGAGAGATAGTGGGGGTGGGGACAGGGGACGAGGGGATAGTGGAGGGTGAGAGAGAAGCGGTTGATGGGTCGCCGGTGGTCAAAGGGCTAGTAGCCGAAATAGCGCCTAACATAATCATAAGCAATATAAATTCATAAATATATATAAATCAAAAGTTAACAATAAAAAGATTATTATAAAAGGTATACCTGGGGAGTGCGAAGAAGATTGCAATGGTGGTGCACCAATGGGCGGTTGAGAACACTGAGGTGGATTGTTGTGGCCTCTTCCTCGACCTCGTCCATTGCCCCTACCTCGAATTGCCATAATAAATGCCTGTTATAATGAAACATAACATGTTAGCAGACTATATACTTCAATATTGTGCAAAATCTCATAAAATATAAAAATGACATTTCAATGTAAATACCATAAACAAAGTTCAATTGCTACTACTTGAGTCTGAATCATGTAACTCCTCATCTTCATCTATGAAGTCATTATTTTCATCTTCCTCATTGTCATCAATGAATTGGTCAACAAACGGAACATCATTTGGATTATGTATTTCATTTATGGCTACTTCTTCCATTGGGGCACTTGCATCAAACAAGGAAATCACTCCATCATCTGTTGAATCATTGTGTGTTCTCAAGGATCCATCATCCTGGTAGTAATCGATAGCAGCTACCTCATTCGATCCATCACATTCATCATTGAATGTCTCAGTTGTAAAGAGTCTTGCTCTAACCTTACAAGCTGCCCACCATTCCCCACTAGCTCGACCCCCGCATTGTGGGTATACCGTATAGTATACTTGTTGTGCTTGTTCAGCTAATACAAATGGCTCATTTGTGTGAAGCCTTGATTTGTGCTTGACGTCAATCAATCCATATCTCTCATCAACACTGACTCCATAAATCGGGTCAAACCATTGGCACCGTAAAATGAATACTTTGTTTTGACCTAGATATGAAAATTCTAATATCTCTTCAAGGATGCCATAGTAGTCTAAGTCATTCTCGCCATATATACTTCCTCTAACGCAAACCCCACTGTTCATGGTAGCTTTGTTTTGTTCATACTCCTTAGTATGAAACCTATACCCATTAACTATTAAGCCATTGTAAGAAATAACAGACTTGGATGGACCATAACTCATCTGTTGAATCATTCGATCCTCAATTTGACCTATATTTACCTGTGAATCATTACAAGGAGAACAAATAGTTGTAACATTTAGTATTACTATAACAAACATTATTTTTTATATGATATATATGATTATGAATGAAAGGACTCACTTGATGTTTTAGCCACCTACTGAAGTCCTTATCCCAGAAGTTCTAATATTTGATCCTCGAGATACTAGAATTTGTCTCCCTCAAAGATATCCTCAAATTGTCTAATCAATAAAATAATTAATATTGAACATAATGTAATTGGAAATTTATTAAATAGCTAAGTTAGTGAGTAGACTTACTGGAGATAGGGTTCTACTTCTCTACAATTTACAAGCACATAAGTCTCAGCAATTTGAAGCTCTACATCCGTCAAGAACCTATTACGACCTCTCCCAATAGGGCGGCATGGATGCTTAAAAATAGACAAGCATTCATTAGTCATATCTTCCCCACCATCGTCGTTTCGAGGAACTTGAGTGCGCCTTGTCTGTATTTGTGGATCAAAATACATGGAAGCAAAATTGGAAATTTCTTCTAATTTATATGCTTCACAGATAGACCCTTCAACTCTTGCCTTATTACGAACTTTCCTTTTCAAGTACAACATACATCTCTCAAATGGATACATCCATCTATATTGCACGGGTCCTCCAACCTTAGCTTCATAGGGGAGATGCACAACTAGATGTTCCATCACATCAAAAAATGCTGGCGGAAAAATTTTCTCTAACTTGCAAACTGTTTCAATAATGGAAAGCTCTGCATTCTCCATAATGGAAGTACGTATTTCACTTGCACAAATTTGTTTAAAGAATAAGCTAAGCTCTGTTAATGCTCCCCATATAGGTTTTGGTAACATATGACGAAATGCCAGAGGAATTAACCTTTGCATAAAAACATGACAATCGTGACTTTTCATTCCATATATCTTCCCATCATCTAAATTAATGCAACGAGCAATGTTTGACGCATACCCATCAGGAAATCTCAGTTGTTTTATCCATTCACACACTGTCCTCCTTTGATTGGCATTTAACACATAAGTTGCCTTCGGTTTTTTATACTTGCCATTCTCAACAATCAATTCTAAGGTGGGACGTTTACATATCATCTTCAAATCTTCTCTTGCATTTGCATTATCTTTTGTCTTGCCCTTTATGTCCATAACAATGTTGAAGATATTCTCAAACACATTCTTCTCAACATGCATAACATCCAAATTATGTCGTATTAGATTAGTGGACCAATAAGGCAACTCCCAAAATATGCTTTTCTTCACCAGTTGTGAAACTCACCAAAGCCACGTTGTTTTTGGTTACGTGAAATCAAGCCAAAAATGACTTCCTCAAGTGAGTCACTCTATTCAAGACATTTGTTCCACTCAATCGTTGCGGCGGAAGAAAACTTTTCACTGTTGAATTCTTCTTAAAAGAGTACCGATCACGACGGAACGGATGTTCAGGTGGCGATATTGACGATGGCAATCAAACCAAGAACACTTCCTACCATGCTTCAATACAAATGACTTACTATTCTCCATGAAGTAAGGACAAGCAAGTTTTCCATGAGTGCTCCATCCACTTAGCATTCCATAAGTGGAAAGTCACTTATTGTCCACAACAAAGCTGCTTTCATATTAAAATTTTGCTTATTCCACGCATCAAAAGTGTTCACCCCATTATCCCATAAAATCTTTAAGTCATCAATCAAGGGTCTAAGATAGACATCTAAACTTTTACCTGGTGACTTCGGTCCAGGAATCATAAGAGTAAGGAATATGTATTCCCGTCTCATACACATACTTGGGGGAAAATTATAAGGTGTGACAAAAACAGGCCAGCATGAGTATGGAGTAGCTGAACCACTAAATGGATTAAAACCGTCTGTACAAAGGCCAAGTCTAACATTTCGAGTTTCTAACGCAAATGACGAATGGATAGCGTCAAAACATTTCCAAGCCTCGGCGTCAGCTGGATGCATGATCACTGATTTATCTTGACGCACTCCATCCGCATGCCAGCGCATATATTGTGCAGTCTTTTTTGACATAAACAGACGTTGGAGTCTAGGAATAATGGGAAAATATCGCAACACTGAGAATGGCACATCCTTCTGATTTTTTGAACGTCCCACCTTCGGTTTGAATCGCGAGTGTCCACATACTAAGCACACTGAGTAAACACTCTTGTCCATGTACTCTCCATAATACAACATGCAATGATTAGGACATGCATCTATTTTCTCATATCCTAATCCCAACTCATTAACCATTCTCTTGGATCTGTAATAATTTTCGGGTAACCTTTCTGACGCTGGAAGCATGCTCTTAATTATGACAATCATTCGATTATAACAACTCTCACTCATGTTGAACTCTGACTTCAGATTCAAGAGTTGACTTACAGCTGACAATTTCGTGTGCTTTTGGCAACCATCCCATAAAGGTTCGTCAGCATCTCTCAACAAATCATAAAACTTTGAAGCCGACGGATTCGGATCTTCTTCCAAATCTTGAACTTCTGGATTTAATATATCACCCCCAGCATCCATAACCATATCCACGTATGGATTTCTAGTCTCCACTTCAACATCATGGACAATGGAAGCTGAACCACTATCTCCCCATCTGTCCTCACCATGAATGGTCCAATTTACATAACCCTCCACAAATCCATACTTATACAGATGGTTCTCTACTGAAAATGATTCCATCCAAACATGGTTCTTACATTTTGCACATGGACAAGGAATGCGACTTAATGCATCAAAAACCATCGGGTGTCCTTTGGCAACCTTAATGAAATCATCAACTCCATTCTTGAATTCTTCACTTACAAGGCCAGTGTGATCCTTTCTTCGTAACATCCAACTTCGATCAGGTTTCATGATTGCTGAAGTTGATTTAACACATTAGTACTATTATTTCCAAAATCCTCATCTCTCTTAACATGGTGTGGCCCTATCCCATTCGAGAAGATACTTTTTCAGCACTTGATGAAATAGTACTCACAAAAATCACACATCGTATACTTGACAAAATTTTGCAAAGCATTTCCCATTGGTCTCCAAGTGCACGACTAAAAGTGGTGACAACTACCACGATCAAGTGTGCACCCAGAGAACAAAAGGAAATGTTACACAATAAAATTTCATCAAGTATATGATATGAGAATTAAGGAGTAACTATAATCAAGTAAAGGAAAAGTTTCTTCCCAAACTGTCCAACTTGGACAATTCAAGATTCAATACAATGAGCAGTACCTTCAAAAAGTACATGTGCTCACTAATATTGAATCTCAAACGGGAAACTAAGGTTTCGCTCACCAAAACGATTATATTTGACAAAGAATGCTACAAAAAATAAACTATCAACTATCAAAAGTAACATGTTTAGCATTTTTCAATGGTCTGATGGTTACATCAGATTTTAATGATTTCAACAAATGAAAAGAAATTATTGAGTATAAGATTCCTATCAATTTGTATGATTTAATTAAAACATTTAACTACAAACAAATACCTACAAACCAGTATGTCAATAAATAATTATGGTAGAAAAAATATTAGCATAATATTCTATGAAAAATAAAAAAAACTAAAATAAAAAATTAGCATAATAGAGATGGGCTCAACAAACCTGTAATGAAGTTACACTTTGCTTAAGCTCTGATATGTATTGCAACTTCCTCACTCTTGATTTTTGAACAGATTGTCTATTTGCCAAGATTCTGATGCAAACACGAGAATTAGAAGCAGATGAAAGCAAAAAAAAAAAAATCTTACTTAGCATCGTTCATGTTTCACTTGCAAAAAAATCATATAAAGGAAACCAAAAACCAAGACCAAAAAAAGATAAATATCAAAAGCTTTGTGATATATTATGAAGAACATGTTATCAAGAAGAATAATTCATAAACACTAATTAATCATACATTAATAATATTGAAAATGTTGTAATTATTAAGAAATTATCCATTTGCACATCCTAGATATGAAACTTGTGGTCATGCAAATTATGTTATGGAAACGCATGCTATCAGCATCTGTAAGCCACCATTCCTTCCTGCTATAAATATAAAAATTGAACTTCATCCTGAAAACTAAGCATAATTCCCATGGTAACGAACTTGAGTACTAAGCATAATTTAAGTAAAATAATATCAACCACTCTTAACAAGAGGCTCCTATAGCTCAGTGGTAGAGCGTCAGTCTTATAAAGTAAAGGTCTCTGGTTCAATCCTGCATGGGGGCAGTTCACCCTTTCATTTTTAATCTTGTATCCAACATCACCATATAAACTAAAAAGACCTCGTGGTTTTCCAAGAAATAGATTCACAGCCTTAACTTATCCTTCACCTTCATATTAAGTCCAACCAATTAAACTTTGTAACTATTTAAGTTCGCATATGGCAGACACTAACAAAGCCTCGTGATCGTAAAGATCCATGGAAGCATTCTTCGCTTATCACGTGGGCTCTTTTGAATACCCAATGCAATGACCAAACCCTCCTCTCACATGAAAAATACGTATAAACTTTATTTATATATCAAATCTAATTTTCTTATTATATTTTTTATATTATTTTTTATATTATTCAAGTACTAATAAATTTGATCCATACAATTATATAGATAAATTTTAACTAAGTATTTCTCCCTCTCACACAATCTATCCCCCACCCCTCTCTCTCTCATCGCTCTTTGGAATGTGTTGTTGCTAGTGCTATAAATTGAAATTATGCAAGTAAAAATATTAAGTCGGATCACCACAAATGTTGCTACGATAGAAACTCTCAAACACTTGCTCACACATACCCTACCATCACACTCACTCCATAAACACGACTCTCATTTTAAGTTTCTTGCATGACTAGGAGTCTTACCCTTGATTTCTTCTCACTTAAGAGAATACTTTTCTCTTTCTTTATAACACAGACATGCTCCGCCAAAAATGCCCCATTTCCCAATAAACCTCCCAAGTCCCAATAATGAAACAGCTCAATAATTTTCAAGGCTTTAGGGGTGGGTACCGGGTAGAGTAGTGCGCGGATAAAATATTCTTAACTAGTCCACACCACAGGATTGGCAGCTTAAGTTAAATGATCAATCCCATCCCACACTTTGGTCTTTGCCAAGTTCTTGCACAACCAGGCTGGCCGCGCAGGTTGCGTTAACATTCTACTTATTTAGTTATTTGGAGACCCCCCCGACCCCGTCCCACCCGTAGTCATAGTAACCACAAATACCATGATTTGAACCTATTGGTGGCTGAACAATAGGATGCATGTATCCAGAAAATAATTAGACTGAAACCAAACCAACAAACCATGTTAGACGGGGATTAGTTGCATGTTTAATTCTTTATATACGAATACTAAATTGTGATGTCACCCTTTCTTTTCGCCAAGTCCAATTTGAACCCTGCAAGAATCTAATATATTTTGATGATAACTTTTCAACGTCCTGTTTTATCTTTCAAGAGTGTTGGTGATTATTGATTAGATTTGCTAACAATGTTCTAGCTTAAATCTCAGCCTGATCGGATCGAGCTCCTCTCTGAATGTGGTAATTGGTAATTGGTAAATAATCCGTTAGGGGTGTTTAATTAATCATCAGGACTTAAACGCATCCGCAAAGATTTATGTGGCTTAAAATGAAAGGGAAAGGGACCATATAAATGATTAAAGTAGGAGAAAGTGAACTCACATTTGAAACTTGACCAAAAATACCTTCCCGACAACACCCATTTATCATTTCTCCCCACTCTCGTACCATTCACTCTTTCTTCCAAGTCCCCCTTATATTTCAAACGTTTTTTTTTATTGCCATAAGACTACTCTCCTGCTTGTACTTCCCTGCTCTAACCCCTTTAAATCTATAACCTCATCATCTCTCTTTGCATATTAATTTTCCTACTACCACCCTTCTTTCTCCCCCAACCTTTCACATTCATTTTGTTCTCCTTATTAATTAGCTCAGCTTAACCATCATATAACAATTCACCTCAAGATGTTAACATTTGTTGTCTGTCATATGCAGATGCATTATGCTTGTTGTTGCATGAATCTGACACTTCCAATATCCTGTAAATTCGTTCGGATATTGCTTACTACAAGTAAGGCAGAGGATGGATTAAATCCAAGAACCCTCACATCAAGTAAAACTCATCTGAACTAAGCTAGAATTTCAAAAATCACAATGCTACTTAACCAATTATCTTCATCACAGAGAAAGTAACTGAAAATCACAATGCTACTCAACCCATTCTCTTCTTTTTCATTTTCGTTTGCCTCAAAATTTGCTCAGCAACCAAACAGAACTTATATCATTCTCTTTAAAAATTCATCTAGATTTAAACCACAGGAAAGCAAAACAAGATCCCAACGAATATCTAAAAAGAATGCAACATTAGAATAACCAAGCACTTTACCATATCTATCATCTAATCCTATCATGCTCTGTTTCAAAATCCTACTCAATTCATCCAAAAGAAGCAGACATCACAGCAAAAGACACGGCAAGAGAGAGAGAGAGAATGAGAAAGCTAACCTATATCTAAATCTCCCAAACCCCCCACTTTCACCTTCACGCGAAATCTTCAGCGTTCACACTTATCATTCACACATTTCTTCAAAAATCAAACACCCAAAACTCCCCAAAACTTCTTTAACTTGTTCCCAGACATGGATTTCAACAACAATGACAAAAACAAAAAGGAATTAATAGCAGTGGAAATAGTGATAGCAATAGTAATATTACCTGAAAAGAGAGACTCGCTTGCTAAATGTCTGAGACGAAGAAGAGAAATATGAAGAACAAAACAGGTTCCTTGAGTCAGAGCAACAAACAGCTATCTTCAGCTACAACCATCAAGTTCGAGCCATGAGAGGGAGAGAGGGATGAAGAGGTGTGCGTGGGATTACAAAATGAATCCAGTGAGAGAGACGAGCGAGAGAGACGAGCGAGAGAGATTTGGGGGAGGAGGGAGGAAGGGATTTGAGTGACAGACATATGAGATTTGGGAGGGTGGGAGGGGGGATTTTAGATTTGGGCGCTGAATTGGGGAAAATTTTTTTTATGTAATTGAAATTTAGCTACGAGAATTATTTGGTAGTTAATCCATATCTAATTAACTACGGATTAGCTACTAATTAGCTACGATAAAAATTTTTTTCGTAGCTAAATTGTAGCTATTTTCGTAGCTATTTATTTGATAATTTTTTTTTTTGTGATTCAAATTTTAGCTACCAAGTTTTATTTCGTAGCTAATCTGTAGCAAAATAGCTATGGATTAGCTACCAAAATGTTTTGTAGCTAAATTTCATAGCTAAATGGTAGCTAATTTGTAGCTATTTAGGTGTTATAATTTTGAATTTTCAATATTCTAAATTTAGCTAGGGTAATTAAATTCGTAGCTAATCCATAGCTAATTAGCTATGGATTAGCTACCAAAATTTTCTGTAGCGAAATTTGGTAGCAAAATTACAAAATTCTTGTAGTGTCTAACATCCCCCCTCAAACTCATGATGCATCAACAGGAAGCATCGAGAGTTTGTTAATCAAGAAACGAAAGCGTGGAGTGGAATGCGACTTTGTAAACAAGTCAGCAATTTGCACAGAAGAAGATACGAAAGGTAAAGTGATGGTCCCATGTTGAAAGTGATGTCGAGTGAAATGACAGTCAATCTCAATATGCTTGGTGCGTTCATAAAAGACTGAGTTGCGAGTGATTTGTATAACACTCATATTATCACAATACATAGGAGTGGGTCTAAGGGAAGTGACACCCATAGACTCAAGTAACCAACGCAACCAAACTATTTCGGCAGTAGTGGATGTCATGGCATGGTACTCAGCTTCAGTAGAAGAGCGAGAGACAACAGCTTGCTTTTTACTCTTCCAAGAAATGAGAGAATCCCCCAGAGAGATGCAAAACCCTGTGGTAGACTTACGATCGGTGGAGTCACCACCCCAATCAGCATCTGAGTAAGCACGTAATTCCAAAGAAGATGATGAAGGAAAGAGAAGACTCTGAAATTGAGTACCCCGAAGATAACGAAGAATGCGAAGAACAGCTGCCCAATGAACTGTAGTAGGAGAAGCAACAAACTGACTAACAACATGCACTGCATAAGCAATATCAGGTCTAGTGATGGTAAGATATACCAAATGCCAACAAGAGTACGATACAAAGTGGGATCTGACAAAGGAACACCATCAGAAGAAGTATACCGAACATTATGCTCAAGAGGAGTATCCTTTATTCTAGTGTTAGAGAGATGAGCTTGTTCAAGAATGGTGTCAATGTACTTAGATTGAGAAAGGAGGTAACCTCTAGGAGAGTAAGCAATTTCAATTCCCAAAAAGTAACGAAGAGTACCTAAGTTTTTCATCTCAAACTGATAGGCCAATTGGAGTTTCAACTCCACAATCCCGTCAATATCATCCTCAGTAATGATCATGTCATCAACGTATAAGGAGAGCAGGATACGACCATGAGAAGTGCACCTGAGAAACAAAGCAGAATCATGCGGGCTAGAGTGGAAGCCAAGAGATGTAATCACAATGGAGAACTTCTCAAACCAAGCGCGGGGAGCTTGTTTGAGCCCGTAGAGAGCCTTCTTCAATTTACAAACTTCACATGAATTATGAGAAACACCTGGTAGAGGAACCATATAAACCTCTTCTTGAAGATCACCATTCAAGAAGGCATTTTTAACATCCATTTGAGAAATATGCCACTGGCGGATAGATGCGACTGCAACAAGAGTACGAATAGTAGTCATTTTGGCAACAGGAGCAAAAGTTTCTTCATAATCCATACCATATTGTTGAGAAAAGCCTTTAGGAACTAAGCAAGCTTTGTATCTCTCAACAGACCCATCAGACTTGGTTTTGATCTTATATACCCAACGAGAACCAATTGCAGTTTTTCCTAGCGGAAGAGAAACAAGGTCCCAAGTATCTGTCTTGTGCAAAGCAGAAAGTTCCTCTACCATAGCCTGCTGCCAAAGGGGATCAAGAACAACCTCTTTATAGGAAGATGGCTCAGACAAACTGTGAATAGAGGTTAAGAAGGAAGCAAAAGAAGTGGAATATTAGAATAAACAAAATCTGGTAATTTAGTGGACTTACGATCACGATGAGGATAACGAGGAGGAGGAGGATCCATGATCACAGAAGGTTCTTGGGGAGGCGCGGGGACAGAGGAGGCATCTAGATCTGCAGAATTACTAGTGTCAACCCTACAAAGTTCAACATCAGAATTATTTTGGTTATGGGTCACAAGAAGAGGAGCGGTGTCAGAATCTGTGTGAAAAGGATCAATGTGGGTGAGATCAGATTTGGTAAGGACATGTTGACTAGAAGGAATAGAATAAAAGGGAATATGCTCAAGAAACACAACATGACGTGAGATATAAAGTTTTTGATTTGTAGGATCATAACAATGATAACCCTTCTGACCATCACCATAACCAAGAAAAAGACAAATCGCTGATCGAGAAGACAACTTACTACGTTCTACATGAGGACGAAGAACAAAGCAAGTAGAACCAAAGACTCTCAAGGCTAAATAATTAGGAACATAACCATAAAATTTCTCAAAGGGAGACAAACCTGAAGTAATAGAAGAAGAAATTCTGTTAATGACATGTACTGCAGTGAGGACAGCTTCCCCCCAAAACTCACTTGGGACAAAGGCAGATAGAAGAAGGGAACGAGCAGTTTCAACAATGTGGCGATGTTTTCTTTCAGCAACTCCATTTTGTTCAGGAGTATCAGTACACGAAGTTTGGTGAACAGTCCCATCAGAAGCAAGTAATTCAGAAAATTTATTAGAAGTATATTCACCACCTAGATCACATCGAAAGCACTTGATAACAGCATTATATTGAGTTTTAACAAAAGCACGAAACATATGATAAATGCCAAAAAATTCAGAACGATGTTTCATAAGATAAACCCAACAATAACGAGTGCAATCATCAATGAACAATACATAATATCTAGAACCACCTTTGGTAGCAACTGGTGATGGTCCCCATACATCAGAATGAACCAAGTCAAAAGGTGCAATAGAAACTGAAATACTTTTAGAAAAAGGCAAAGCAGTAAACTTAGCAAGTTTGCAACCACAACAGTTAGAAATGTCATTAAATTGTAATTTTCCTAAAGCAACTGTAGAAGCTAAGTATTTCAGACAGGAAGAGGAAACATGTCCAAGATGAGAATGCCATAAATAAAAACTAGAAGACGAGGAATTCAAAACAAAAGACGATAGGTCAACACTGGAAGCTACAACATCTGGAACTCTCAGTTCATCCAGAATATAAAGTCCCCCCTGCCTACAGCCTGTCCCAATCAGCCTCCTGAATTGCAGATCCTGCACAAAACAAGAGGTGGAAGAAAATAAAACTGAGTAACCAGAATCACATAATTGACTAACAAAAACAAGACTCAAAGTGAGATTAGGAATGTAATAAACATCTAAAATAGACAAATGAGATGTGGAAATAGACCCAGTGCCTGCTAATGGCATAGGAATGCCATCAGTAGTCATGACTGACACAGATGAGGCAGGATGTAAAGACACAAATGATTTAAAATCAGATGACATATGATGAGAGGCTCTAGAGTCAAGGATCCATATGGGTGAAGATATACCTGATGAGCTAGAGGAGGGCAAACCTATATTGGATTGGGCAGACATGACATGTGGTTGTGTAGCAAGAAACCTCTGGAATTGCTCAGCAAGATCAGATACTGTAGGACTAGAAAATGATGTACTCTCAGCTGACGGAGGAACAACTGCAGCAACATTTGATGTTGGAGGCTTGAAGTTTCGTTGGCTAAACTGACTAGGAGGTTTCCATTGAGATGACTGTTGTGCTTGCTGCGACTTATTCAACAATTTTGGACATTGGACTTTCCAATGGCCCTTCTGCTTGCAAAAACTATATTCATCGTAACCAACCTTTCCATGAGATTTACCTTTGTTAGAAGGAGTCGAATCTCTTCATCTAACAATTCATTAACAACCGAATCAACAGTTGGAAGAGGATTACGATGCAAAATTGTTCCACGAAGCCCTTCAAAATCATCTCGAAGAGCTATCAAAAATTGAATCAGACGCTGTTCTTCTCTACGGTCAATGAACAGCTTAAAAGCTTGTAACTCAGCAGATTCAATAAGAGCCAACTGGTCCCAAAGATTGCTCATAGCAGAGTAAAATTCCTGTATGCTCATGTTGTTTTGTTAAAGAGCTCAAATATCTATCTCCAACTGATATTGCTTTTCAAAATTAGACTGCACATATAACTTTTTCAAATGATCCCAAACGTCCTTGGCCGTTTCATATTTTTCTAGTTGAACCCCTATAGACTGCGAAATAGAGTTGTTGATCTAAGTAATAATCTTCGAATTATTTACCTCCCAAGTTTCTAGCTCTATTGCATATTTCCCATCTTTTTCATCTTTTGGCTTAACAGAGGTTCCAGAAACATAACCCCACATTCTCTTGCCTTTCAAAAAATTCTTCAACACATAACTCCAATATGAATAATTCTGCTCATTCAACTGCACACTAATGGATTGAAGAGAATCATCCTTTTCTCCAGCCATTGCAAACAATCACAAAACAGAGAAAAGAAAATCTCAATTTCTGCAAATGGGTCTCTACAAAATCCTAACAGAGAGAACTGCAAAAGGAAGAACGAATTGCTAACAAAAAATCACCTAGGTTGCTGTCGAAATGAACAGAATGGCGTCTGTGGCCAGAATCATCCTTGATACCATATTAAGATTAACAATGCATATGAGGAAGAGAAGAAGAACAAGGGAGAAGAGAAAAGTGGCTAGGGTTCTCTATTGCAAAAGTAAATTAGTCAACCTTACAAGAATAGAAAAAAGGGTAAAAATATATATGCAACAAATAAAAGATTAAACTACCCTTAAGATAAATAAAATAAGTAAAACATAAATGCACCATATTATCTAACAAAATATACATTAGTTTGCATTTTTAAAAATAACAAAAAATACTATTCACACATCAATATCACACACATATGTTTATGTGGTATAATTAAAATATAAATGTGTAAAAAAATAAGTTGAATATAATTATAATTAAATAATAAAAATTATAAAAATATGAGATGATATAAATAAAAATATATGTAGATAACATTACTCAAAATAATAGAAGTAATGAGTTTATACTTACTACATAGTAATGATACATAGGCTAAAAAAAATAGCTATAATTTATTCAACTGGGTTCAAGAGAGGTTCTTAAATAAAATAAAGAGGTTGGAATTATTTACCCATCTAAAAGTCAACATACATATCAAATCATTCTATCAAAAATTTTAATATGATTTTTCTATTGTCTAACTTTTTCATTCACTAAATAATAATGGAGTGCATATACTAATATTACTCTATTAATGTTGCTTTGACGAATGTTTTAGTTAGTAAATCGAATTATAAGATTTATACAGTCACATTAATTCAAGACACAAACAAAATTAATACAAAATACAAAATATTTTTAAGTTGACTATGGATGATTAGTTGACGTACTGATAAAAAATAATCATCTAGTTAAATCTTTCTTCTTATCTATTTCTTATAACTTATGATTATTAATGTGATAAGTCATATAACATATGATAATAGTAGAGAGTGAATCTAGCCACATATTTATAAATACTACACGCTCTTCAATTAATAGATACTGTCAAGAATAAATCTTGAAAGACCAATAGTTAATTAGGTCTACACTGTTGTCACCCAATTATACCAACTTAATAATAGATGTGCACAACTCATAACATAGATCAATATTAATATTGCGCTTACAATGCTAATTGTCGATATTTCAAATCATATTGTCAGCTTAATTTTCACAAACAAAACATAAGAATTAATTGTAGCTCACATAAAAAATTCTAATATTCTTTCACTTAGGCAAAATTAATTGCAATTTCAATTTTGAAAATATTTTTATTTTGAAAATGACTCTTGGGCTGAGCAACTAAGAAAAAACTTAGTACGTTGCCACAATTTTAAAACAAATTATCTATTGACAACATATTTAATATGACTCCGTCAAATAATATCAATTATGTTGAGTTATGACAGTGATTGATCATTTATCGACACAACTCTTTTCCATGGTCATAAACATTGTTTAAAACTATTGACACAAGTCTTAGTGTGGTAGTGTAACAAGAAAAATAAAATCTGTCATTGATCCAAAACATTTGTTGTTTTCTTATCGGTCCTCTGACATCTCTTCAACATCCTTGGTTACAACATAGGTAAGAAAAATTCGATTTTTCTTCAGCATACTTGAGTACAAAATAAGCAAGAGAAATCAAACATTAATTTGTCAATTTTTCTCCAATATGCTTGGGTGCAAAATAAGCAATAAAAATCTAAATTAATTAGTTACATTTATCCAATATTGTGTTTATAAAGAGACAATATCTGTTAGAAGATTTACGTTTCCTAATTAATGTTGGGCATCATATTTAATTGACAATTATAAATTTATTGGGCTTGTTATTAAGTGATCTAATTTAATGAGCCCGTAGACTTTACAAGTTGATGTGGGCTTAATGAGTAGATATCATATTGGCCCATTAGAGGATTATGGGAACCCTAATTGGTTAATATATGTCAAAAATGGTTATGGTCCCCATATATACCAAATCATAACACAATTTCTATTCTCTCCATCTGGAAGAGAGACGATGGTCCCATTGAGGAGTTAAGGCAATTTGGTTGAGGAAGATCACAAATCACCCCCTTGTTCATGATTGATTGTCGCAAAGATTCCGCGACAGTTGGTGATCAATAGCTATGGATCTAGGTATTTATGAAAATCTGAGAATTTTTTATAATCTGGCATGATATAGATCCTAGGCCTTATGGTGTTTTGTTCTAGGGTGTATGCATCTAGAATTTGTTTTAAAGATTAAAGAATTAAAAATCAATATCTAACAAGTGGTATCAGATAGGTCATCGTTGTTAGATTATTAGGATTTGTGGATTTTCTGGATCATAGTTAGGGTATTTTTTGATCTTCCTATAATGATTGTTTCTCCCATTTTTTATGAACCCTAATTATGAAATTTAGGATTTTTACCTTTTTTTGTTGCACAAGAATGTATTGCCTGAGAGTGTGTGTATTTGCTGCATAGTTGCTGCACGAAACCTGTGTTTTTTTTAAGAAAAGTAATTTTTTTTTCAGTAAGCTACACGGTCTACCCGTGTTGGGGTCCACGATCATAATACGTCAAGACTGAATCCAGTAACTTAACAGAATGGAATACTGCCAGACCGTGACCTGTACTGATAAATTTTTCTTTTTACTTAGTTGGTCTAGTATTTTTAATTAAGTTAATTGAAACAATATGTTGCCAAAGTAACCTCTATTGTGTAAATTAATTTGATTAAAATTACAGAAATATTTGCATGAAGTTATTTATACGAACTGTGCTCGGCCCAAAGGAAGACACAATTTGGCCAAATAATGACATGCCTGCGGTGGTGAATATGTGACGATTATAAAGTTTTTATTTTTCATGTGAACAATAGTCGGTCCAAAGAAAGGTTGTTGTTTGACAAAACTTATCGTCAATATTTGATCATTGCATTGAGAGTACTACTTACAATTAATTTCTCTGTCCAAAGACTAGGAATTAATGTTGTGCTAGGTATCTTATGATGGATTCTCGATTCTGGATAATTGTCCATGTCTTATTTTTATTGACATGCTTATTTATGTGAATATGTTTGTTTATTTTGTTCTCTACCTAATTTTTGTTGCTAGTGCTGTAAATATTTTTGCTCAAGTTAATACCATCCCAATGCTTAATGGGACAAATTTTAAAGCTTGGAAAGAAGCCGTGGAGATAATTCTCGGCTGTATGGATTTAGATCTAGCACTTAGGAAGGAGCGACCCACTCCTACTCCAGAAAACCCTGATGAGGTTAAAATTGAGAAGTGGGATTGCTTTAACCGAATGTGCTTGATGATCATGAAGCGCTCCATTCCAGAAGCATTTCGGGTCTCTATTACTGAGAGCAAGAATGCCAAGAAGTTCCTTAAGGACATTGAGCAATATTTTGCCAAGAATGAAAATTTGGAGGTGAGTAACCTTTTGGCCAAACTCATCTCGATGAAATATAAGGGCAAATGGAACATAAGGGAGTACATTATGGAAATGTCTAATCTTGCATCAAAACTCAAGTCACTCAAGTTAGAGTTGTCTTAGGACTTGCTTGTGCACTTGCTTTTGATCTCTCTTCTTGCACACTTTGAGCAATTCAAGGTAAGTTATAATACTCAGAAGGACAAATGGTCCCTCAATGAGCTTATATCTCATTGTGTGCAAGAGGAAGAGAGGCTACAAAAAGATAAGATAGAAAGTAATTACTTGGCTTCTACCTCTCAGAACAAGAAGAAGAAGATAGCTAAGGATACTGCGAAATGTTCTTCTCATTAGAAGAAACAGAAGAAGTAAGATGAGGAATTTACTTGCTACTTCTGCAAGAAGTCAGGGCACATCAAGAAAGAGTATTCCAAGTACGCCGCCTAGCGTGTAAAGAAGGGCAAGCTTCTCACTTTAGTTTATTCTGAAGTTAATTTACCTTCTGTACCTAAGTATAATTGGTGGGTAGATTTTGGTGCTACTACTCACATAAGTATGTCTATGCAGGGTTGCCTATGGAGCCGACTGCCAAGTGATGACGAAAGATTCATCTTTGTGGGCGATGACAATAAAGTTATAGTAGAAGCTATAGGAACTTTTAGATTACAATTGAAAACTGGATTTCATTTAGATTTGTTTGAGACATTTGTTGCACCGTCATTCAAACAAAATTTAATTTCTATTTCTAGTTTGGACAAATCAGGTTTTTCTTGTTCATTTGGAAATAATAAAGTTAGTCTCTATCAAACTTCATGTTTTATTGGTTCTGGTTCTTTGATTGATAATCTATATATGCTTGACATTGTTGATTCCTATAATAAAATATTGCAAACAAGTTCAAAAGGTACAAAGCAAAAATTAAATGAGAATTCAGCTGCCTTATGACACAAGCATTTAGGCCATATCTCTAAATAGAGAATTCAGAGGCTTGTATCGGATGAAATTCTTGAACCTTTAGATTTGTCAGACTTTCAAGTCTGTATTAAGTGTATCAAAGGAAAATGAACAAACATAAGAAAATTAGGTGCCAAAAGAGCTAAGGATGTCTTAGAACTAATACACATAGACGATTACTCTAGGTACAGTTACTTATATTTAATACACGAGACGTCTCAATCCCTAGACGTTTTCAAGTCTTTCAAGGCTGAAGTTTCAACTTAGAAAGAAAATTAAGGCTGTCAAATTTGATCGTGGTGGTGAATACTATGGCAGATATGAAAGATCAGGAGAACAACATCCAAGACCCTTTGCACTTTTCCTTAATGAGTGTGGAATTGTCCCGCAATACACCATGCTGGGCAAACCCAGCATGAATGGTGTTGTAGAACGACGAAACCAGACTCTTAAGGATATGGTAAGAAGTATGATTAGTCATTCTTCCTTGTCAGAGTCACTTTGGGGAGAAGCCTTAAAGATCGCAACTTATATCCTTAATAGGGTACCAAGCAAAGCAGTAACCAAAACCCCTTATGAGCTTTGGACTGGCAAAAGGCCTAACATAAGGCACTTGCACATTTGGGGCTATCTAGCTGAGGCACGGGCTTATAGGCCACATGAAAGAAAATTGGACTCAAGAACGGTTAGTTGTTATTTTATTGGTTATGCTGAACGCTTTCGGGGGTATAAGTTTTACAATCTCACATCAAGATCCTTTTTTGAAACGGGAAATACGAGATTCCTTGAGGAAGTTGAGTTTGAGGGGGAAGGAAATATAAGGATTATTGTCTTTGAAGAAGAACTTGTTATTGACAGTGATCAAGTCATTGTACCTATCACTGTTCAAGAAACAGTTCTTATACTAGACAATAATGTTCAGACTATGATTCCTGACATTGTTCCAGAACAAGGCAACATTGATGAGGTTCTTCCTCAAGCACCACCTATAGAACAAACTCAACAACCTCAAGAAGTGCCATGAAGGAGATCCATTAGAGAGAGGAGAAGCGCGATATCAAATAATTACATCGTCTTTCTCCAAGAACATGAGGATGACATTGGTTTAACAGAGGATGATCCAATCAACTTCTGTCAAGCTATGTGCAGTTCTAACTCTCAAAAGTGGATTAATGCCATGAAAAGATGAGATGAAGTCTATGAAGGACAATGACGTTTGGGATCTCATCAAATTGCCTGAAAGTGCGAAGCCCATATGTTGTAAATGGATATTTAAGATCAAAAGGGATTCAAAGGGTAATGTCGAGAGATATAAAGCTCATCTTGTTGCTAAAAGCTTTACTCAAAAGGAAGACATTGACTACAAAAGAGTCTTTTTCTCCGGTATCCTCGAAATACTCCTTTAAGACAATAATGGCACTGATAACTTATTTTGATTTGGAGCTACATCAGATGGATGTCAAGATTGCGTTTCTAAATGGAAACATTGATGAAATGATTTACATGGCACAACCAGAAAACTTTGTGTTGGATGACCCAAAGTCTATGATATGCAAGCTAAAGAAATCCATCTATGGTCTCAAATAGGCTTCCCGTCAATGGTATCACAAGTTCCATTAAGTCATTACCTTGTGTGGTTTTGAGGCAAATGTCGTTGATGACTATGTATATCACAAGTTCAGTGGGAGTAAATACATCTTCTTGGTATTATATGTTGATGATATTCTGCTTGCTAGCAGTGATATAGGCTTATTTCATGAAATCAAGAAATTTCTAACAAAGAATTTCGAGATGAAAGATCTTGGGGATGCCTCTTTTTGTATTGGGTATTTAGATACTAAGAGATCACTCTCGAGGTATCCATAGGTTGTCACAAAAGAGCTATATCAATAAAGTCTTAAATAGATTTGGCATGAAAGATAGTAAACCAGGATACACACTTATTGCTAAAAGAGACAAGTTTAGTCTCAAACAGTGTCCCAATAATGATCTTGAAATGAAAGAGATGCAGAAGATTCCTTATGCATCAGTGGTAAGGAGTCTAATGTATGCTCAAGTTTGTATTCGTCCTGACATAGCATTTATAGTGGGAGTTTTGGGAAGATATTTGAGCAATCCTGATATGTAGCATTGGAAAGTGGCTAAACGCATGATGCGTTATTTGAAGAGAACAAAAGACTACATGCTCACTTATCGGAGATCTGACAGTTTAGAGATCATTGGGTACTCTGACTCCGATTTTGAGGGATGTCAAGATAGCAGATGCTTCACATCAGGCTACATCTATGTGTTGGCTAGAGGAGTTATCTCATGGAAGTATGCTAAATAGACTCTTATAGATTCTTCGACCATGGCAGCGGAGTTCATAGCTTGTTATGAGGCGTCCAACCACGGGATATGATTGTGAAACTTTGTCACTAGTTTGTGTGTGGTTGATGGCATTGACAGACCACTGAAGATTTATTGTAACAATAACTCAGCAGTTCTTTACTCCAACAATAATAAGAGTTTGACGAAGTCGAGGTTTATCGACATCAAGTTTCTAGTTGTTAAGGAAATAATTTAGGATAGACAAATTTCTATAGAACATACAGGGATAGATTTTATGCTAGCTGATCCATTAACTAAGGGTTTGATACCTAAGGTTTTTCTTGAGCATACTGCTTATATGGGTGTTATTCCTGAGGATACCTTAGTTTAGTGGGAGTTTTTTCTTTTTTATGTTCTGTGTTTTACTTTGGACATTGTGTTATTTGATTTTCTACAGAATAAAGTTGATGGTTTATGATTTTATTTTTGAACTTGTTTATGCTTTGTATATGCAACATTAGTGTTGCATTTAAGGACTTTGGATTGATTTCACTAAGGACTAAAGAATGACCAGTTAGAAATAGGCATATCTAAGATCATATTACATGTAATAGGGGTGATCACGGAAGGGGATCGGGTCGGGTTTAGGGGTAAAAAAAATCCAAATCGATTAGGTGAGGTCGGGTCGGGTTTTGAAAAAAAAATTCAAGTAACCCGAACCAAACCAACCCGATTAGAATCGGGTTGGTTCGGGTTGGGTAATCGGGTCAGTCGGGTTGGTTGGGTTCGCGGGGTTGGGTAATCGGGTTGGTCAGGTTGTGCACCCTAAGTGGTCGAGTTAGGCAAAATGACGTCGTTTTAATCGGGTCATCGAATCGGGTCATCGAGTCGGCTCCTTGAACCCGTCACCCGAACAAATTAATGGACAGGTTGGTCGGGTTTTAGCCGAATGGACCCGATTACCCGAACTAACCCGAACCAATTAAGTTGGATCGGGTCGGGTTGTCTGGGTCATCGGGTCGGGTCGGACCCATGTGCACCCCTAACATGTAATTTCCACGCTACTCATCCATATTTGATCTATGTCATTAAGTATATTGCTATGGTGATCATTGTGGTTTAGTTACGCTTGATTGTAATAAAAGCTGCAGTGGTTCCATAGCTAATATATGAGATGGACCAGATTGTATTAAAGAGAAGTATAAAAATATATAGTATACGGATGTGCGCCTAAAGAATTTGTAGTATAATTGTTTCAAGAATAATATGAACTTCAAGTGGGAGATTGTTAGGAAATTTACATTTCCTAATTAATGTTGAGCATCATATTTAATTGACAATTATATTAGCTATTTAATTTATTGAGTTTGTTATTAAGTGATCTAATTTAGTGAGCTCGTAGACTTCACAACTTGATGTGAGTTTAATGAGTAGATACCATATTAGCCCACTAGGGGATTCTGGGAACCCTAATTGTTTAATATACGTAAAAAATGGTTATGGTCCCCATATATACCAAATCATAACATAGTTTCCCTTCTTCCCATCTGGAAGAGAGATGACAGTCCTATTGAGGAGCTAAGGTAATTTGGTTGAGGAAGATCACAAATCACCCCTTGTTCATGATTGATTGCCGCAAAGATTTCACAACAGTTGGTGATCAATAGTTATGGATCTAGGTATTTATGAAAATCCAAGAATCCTTGATAATCTGGCATGATGTAGATCCTAGGTTTTATGGTGTTTTGTTCTAGGGTGTATGCATCTAGAATTTGTTTTAAAAATTAAAGAATTAAAGAATCAATATCTAACAATATCTACTACTTGAGCTTTAAATTCGAAACTCAAGTTTCTTACAACAGATACACAAAATATATCACACAATTGCAATATTAATAATAATGTACATAACACATGTGTACCATAAATAATATGCACACAATTTTTCTACAAGCATACTTTAAGGAACCTAGAGAAATTGTATGACTCATTAAAAATCATTATGCCTTAACTCCAACATGGCATCAACTACATGCACAGTGGTCCAATGGCACCAAGCTTCAAAATATCACATTATGCCTCAAACTCTAACATGGTGTCAACCACAAGCATAGTGGTTCCAATAACACTGAGTTCCAAATTTTTTTTTCAAAATTAATATACATAAAGACATATTCTGAAATATATAAAATAAAAATCAAAGTTAATGTATCATCAATTGTTCAAAATAAACATATCAACCAAACACTAAAAGTGTCCAACGATAGAAGTTTGATATTATAATATAAATATCTAAACTCCTACTAACCTAGTACATCATCAAAAGATCTCAAAAAGCCCTGATTTACAACATGACTTTTAAATGCTATGTGCCCAAGAGTTTGGAATAAGGTATTACCTAACTTGAAAGTAATATGAATGTGTTCAATAAATATGTCTTTTATTTTTCACAAGATAAACGACATCAAATACTTCACATACAAATGCTCAGGTCCATTACAAAGTAGCATTATTATTATTATCATAATGAATTTTCAATGATCTAGCAACAAAATTCTCAATGTGAAGTCATGTCACAAGTATCTTAACCAAGTAGTTTGAATAGTATGTAGCAACATAACATGCAACAAAAGGCATATATGTCTACTATGCATGCTTTAAGAAAACAATTGGTCAAGAAACTTAGATTTATTATTTATTTTATAAATGTAGTAAATATTATTAACACATTTCATATGACATTTGTGAGATCACAAAACTTTTAAACAAATAGCCATCATAATCATACAAGTTTTAGTGATCAAAATAACAAATTATATCTACATGTCTTTTGAAAAGTATAGTAAATTAAATAATATACACAAATTTATGTAGCTACCAAACACAAAAAATATCAATTGCTTGTGCAATAATCAAATATGAGAGCAACTTAATTCTTTAATAAATACATATTTAAGATGTTTCAACATCACTCAATTGATTCAAAAAGAATCTTTCAAGAAGCAACCTCAAAATCTTTCAATGACGATGTTGCAAATAATAAATATTTAACACCATAGTAGCTACTATAAACTATATCAAATAAATGAGCATGTATCCCTCTTATATATCTATTTATCAGGCATGTAAAAAATACAGTTCACATGGATTTATCAAATCCTTTCAAAGGTAATAAGTCTAAAAAAAGTGTCTTTTGTATGCTTGACTATATGCATATAATTGTACATGAAACATATGAAACATAATATAAGCATATATACTCCAAATTTTTTATAATGCATTCAAAGAATTCACATGAGATTCATTACCCAAGATCTTATAAATCTTTTCAAACTAGACCTTTAAATCAAGATTTTTAAATTGACATAATAAATTATTATATCATACTTGACATCAAATAATGACCAAAGTCAAAATCCTCCCTCCGATGTTAAGATCCATACTATACTTGTTTTAGATAACATGCTCTAACTGAAAAGAAAGCAATATGACAAGCTTTACACTAAACTTTGAAATATATAAATCAGAGTATGTACATCTTAACTTCCAAGTACAATATATCAACATTCAAATATATAACTCAACTAACAAAAACGTGTCACTGCTTCGAATGAAATTCTACGAAATAGAACTCACATAAAATTATAATTTTTAAACTTTTCAATTTTTAATGTTAGAGAGAAATTCACAATATAAAAAATAAATAAAATTCCTTAATGAAAGGAACATCAAGTGGGATAAAAATATGTAACAAAATCACTTTTTCCACCAAAAATTCATGCACCATTTTTTTATAAGCATCATCAAAGCATAACAACTAAGTCAATACAGACAAAATCTATATAATCATTTACTCTAATAAAAGAATGTAATTAAAACAAACATTCAAATGAAATTTTTAATGCTCCAAAAATTTATGACCCATAAAAATAAAATAATTAATTTACCAATATAGTAATTTAATTAAAAAAATAAGATTTGATTTTTAATCTTATCCAATTGTGGAATCAAAAGTTTAAAATCAACAAACTACTATACATATGTTTCAAGGTAGAAAATAAAATTAAAAAAAAAGAAAATAGGTGTGTTAAAACTATTTTAATTATCTTTAACCTTTTTATTACATTTAAAAATAATTAAAAGAAAGGACTCAGTTAGTGACAAAACATCATAATATCAATATTATGAGTAAACCATAAAGTACATAAAATTATTTCATACAAAATAATATTGAACATTTTGCTATCTTAGCCATACATCAATTCTAACTAACTGTTAGAAACAATATCAAGGTGCATTTAATCGAGTCTAAAAAACAACTATAATGATCGTATACGTTAAATATGAAAAACATTCAAATAAGTGAATAAATTCACTTAAAATTCATATAAAGTGAAACTAACACAAAAACAAATGAGTACATTAGAAAAACAACTCTTTAACAACATGAATTGTATGATAATATTATCATATCATTTTATTCTCTCTTTTGGGCAGGGCAAAAAGCCTCTAATAAGTGTATTAGCGGTTTAGTTTGAATTGGTTTTGAGTCAAAAAACTAACTCATCCAAACAATATTATTTATATTGGTTTGAATTGGATTGAACTTGTTACATTTTGAAAACTGAACCAATCCAATCCGATTTAAATCGATTTGGATTGGATCGGATTAATTGGTTTTTGACCTAAATTTTGTTTAAGCAATTTTTTTTATTTGAGTTAAAAGCAATTTAGCCTATTAAAAAGAAAAAAAAATTAATATAAAACAGAAAGTAGAAATAATTCATTTCACATACTTAAAATAATATTTGATCATATAAAATGAGAGAAGTGTGTGAAAAATTATAGTTATTATAAGTAAAAATATAAATTATAATAAACAAATATATTATATAATATTAATTAGTTTGGATTAGATTTGATTGATTTTAAAAATTAAATGGAAAATCTGATATGATCTAATCGGTTTTCAAAAACTCAATTAAAAAAGAACCAAATTTATTCAATTTTAATTGGATTTCAATTTTTTGATTTGATTTTTGGTTTAGTTTTCAGTTCGGATTGGATTTGAACACTCCTAGCCTCCAATCATAAAGTTAACATATTAGACTACAACAAAACTTAGAAATTAACATCTTTAGGTAGACAAATTCCTAAGGTCATTGTAACTAACACAAAGAACACGATGGAGAAACAAAAGTTTATCCCCTTTGGGGTGACAGACCTCCAAAGTCATTATGTCTTTGTACCGACTTCATGAAATCCCTCTAAATAGCCCCCTTTGGGGTAACAATCATATGCAATAACCCGAAGAAAATGAAATCCTACATAATGATGAGAAAGTTTTTTTATAATATCTGTAAATGAGTCACTTTGGTGAAAAACATTCACATAAACCTTCACATAAACCTTCAAGGAATTAGCTAATATTAGAATAAAAATTGCCCGAAAGAAAGAAAATAGAGCCAATATACTAATAACAATATGTATATTGCCGATCTATGCAACATAAAATACTAGTTAAACATTTGTCTCCATAGATCACAGAGTTATAAATTCTATTTATTCAAATAGTCTCAATCAAAATTATCTTGTTAAAGCAAATATCATTGCGAACAAATAATAATACCAAATCTTAATACAATATAAGATACAAAGGATATACACAATCATTCAATTTATGATAAAAGATAATAATCCATCTAAACAAAATAAGTTCAACCAAATCCTCAAAAAAATTCTTTAAAAAACCATAAAAGTCATGTCAACCATTTAAATCTCTAATTATTAAAGTTTAGAGGAATTCTAAAAAAAAATTGTAAGCAACAAATCAAATATACAAATATATATATTAACAATAAGAATGCTTAACATCAATTACTTTGGCACTAAATAACGGCTTGCCACCAATATAAGCTAAAATTAGAACTTAAATACAAAATTACAACCCCCTTTGGAGTGGGTATGCAAAAATCTATAAAGGTTCTTCATATGATCTAACTACAAGAAAGTTTCCAACAATTAAGAAAATTTTCTTTATGATGATAACCTTAAATATAAGGAATAAACTCACATTGACATGCACAACATAATTCCCAATTAAAACACACAATAACCCCATTTGGGGTGGCGATTGTATGTCATAATAATAATAATAAAAAACATTCATCACATGATGATAAGTTCATTAACTAACATAAACAAATCACTTTGCTGATAAAGGTTCATATAAATCCAAACAACCAATCATACAAGAAAAAAATGCTCAAATAGACAAATTGAGTGAACTAATCAAAATAAGATACTCATCAAAATATATCTCTCGTGGTCATAAAATAATCCAAAAATTACATTCCATAAACACTGAGTTGAAGAGTCTAACAAACATACATTTAACTTAAGCTATATTATAATAATATAAAATAACACTGAGATCACGTGAAATATAGAAAAATTTAGAGAGAGTACATGTTATTTTTCAATCTAGAATATCTATAATTTTTTTTTCAATAATCACAACCCAGGAACACATTCCAAAAATTATAGAAAATAATAAATAATTAATGACATTAAAAAAATAGCACAAATGGCATGCACAGCGGAAGGAAAATGCATAATATAATTACTTAATATTAAAAAATAATTCTGCCCAAAAAATAAAAAATATTGTAATAATAAATTAGCATCCTATATAACACAAGTTGTTCACTTCTTCAAAGGTTAGTCTGATTGAGTTACATACCTCACATCTTACGAGACCAATATGGATTCAAAAGGGAAAGTGCTTTTTTCTTTCTTTATTTAATATTTCATTAAAAGGCAAACACATGTTTTAATATTTTCATCAATACAAACTTTGAAAAAGAAAAAATAAAGCCTGCTGCACCCACTCGTAATGCATGAGGGCTCGCAGCAGGAGAGACAAATTCCCTATTTTCTCCTTCAAGTAGCTGCTGTGCGCAGCCATGGAGGGTTTGCAGTGGGGAAACGTCAAAATTTGGTCAATTCAACCATTTTAAAACCATAAAAAATAAATCTTTTCACCCTTATATAGGCATGAAAATAATTCGTATAATTCCCAAAAAAATATATTACATGGATCTTGAATTTACACATGAGGCTATGATATCATAAGTAAGATTTATGAAATCATATAAATTCAAAGATATCAATAAAATTAATACAAAATATAAATAGTATCTAAATTGGTTATAAATGATTAGTTGATATTGTAGTGATGAATGTTCTTCTAACTAGATCTTTGTTTCTACCTACTTCTTGCAACCGATGGCTATCGATAGACAAGCCAAATAATATATGGTAGTAATAGTGAGGAGACCTAGTAGCATATTTATAACCACAGTAGGTTTTACTATCAAGAGACACTTTTAAGAATAAATTTTAACGGGCCAATGGTTAATTAGGGCTACATTATTACCGTCTAACTACACTAACTCAACAATAAGTGTGTATAACTCATAACATGGATCAATATTAATATTGGACTTACAGTACTTGTCTATATCTCGAATCATATTATTAGTTCAATTTTTACATACAAAACATAATAATTAATTATAGACCACTTAGAAAAATTCTAGCACGAACAACTCGAGATACATAGACAAGTTAAAAAGTAGTAAGTATAGAGAAATGTTTTTAAAATCAGATTGATCTTTGAACCGATAAAGAAGAGGTTCAAGGTTTTAAAGTCAAATCGGAGCTGAACTGAGGTTGAACCGAGGTTTTGTATATACATATAAATTTTCTAAATATATTATATTTTGTAAAATGTATATATCAAATATAACAAATATATTGTGTATATAGGTAAAATCATTGAAAAAAATGAAAATAAATATTTAATATGAAATATATATATATATAATATAATATAATATAACTCAATATTTATATTTAACTTACACAACAAAAAAAACTCACGTCCAAGAAAGAAATGAAATATAATAAATAATGAGTCCAATAACCAAACACCAATGTTGGTTCAGTAGTTGAGCATGGCTCCTCAATGAGGGATTTGTGTGACATTCTGCCTCAACATGCCAAACTGTAAGCGGTTCACCAATTCTAAGAATAGTTTTGAACATCCAATTTTAAGGGCGTGATTGGATCGAGTGACAGATTGGTTCACGATTAATCTGGTCTAATCTGTTCACGGTTAATCTGGTTTTGAAAACTATGGTATAGAGTGAGTCATCTCATAAAAAAGTAGAATGAGTTATACCCAATGGGGTGATGCCCCTATTTATAAGCAGCCAATAGAGGTGCTCATTAGCTGAGTTCAACCTGACCTGAATTTGACCTAATATTTTCATCAGGTCAAATTTTTAGACTTAGACTCGACCCAATCATGGCCAATTAGTGATTGGGATGGAATTAGGCTAATTCGACATTTTGATAAAATGCACAAATTTGAACATTATATATAGTTAAGTCATAAACTTTTAAATGTATGAAACAAAACTAAGGGATGTTTTACAATATATATTTTGAAACAAATTATATCAATACAAAAAGTATTAATTTAATTCAAGAAATCTTATAATTTATTACTAATTTTTATAAAATTATAAGTTTCGATATATTATATAACATCGGACTAAGTTAAATCAATCAAAAGTGTGGCCTAAATCTAACCTAAAAAATACATTAAGCCTAATTTTAAAATCTCAACTTGACTAAATTAGCTTAAGGCCGGGTCAAATTATTAGGCTGGATTGGATCATGAACAACCTAGCAGTCAAGAAGAGGTCACCGGTTATGTTAAGTTGTTGTAGCTGGTGTAGCCCATAATATTCTTCTTAGAAAGGTCAAAGGAAGTGGCCTAGACAAACTAGGCCTAATGGACATTGGCCCAATAATTCCTACAATACAAAATTGAACCCCAATAATAGAAAAACTCAAATAATGTAAATTTTGTAAAACCTATACAAATGTAGGTACTACATACGTTTGACACAGGTATGAGATAATTATTAGATAAACAATGAAATGTGGTTCAGTCGACAAACAGATTTTTATGTGATTAGATTTCACTTATAATGTAAGGATTTAAAATTCACTGAAAGTATTTTTAGCCAGGCCAAGCCAAGCCCAAGTTCTAGTGGAAATTAATTCTAGTTTCACATCTAAAGAATGTGATACAAAGATTGGAGATCTTGTGGTTATACCAAAATAAAAAATAAAAAATTATTAGATAGGTTAATGAGATCATAATCCAATTGACAACCGTTGAAGTCTTTAAGAATTAAGTGTGATCTTAATGTTGAAAGTTTGATCTTTTATCAATCCACCTTTTCTCCTTCTTTACCTGAGTATTTGCACATCCAATGTAAATTAAAATAAATAAATACTACTAGATTTTCAATAACTCAATTATTAAAAACGACAGACTAAAAAAAGCTATTATAATTAGGATAAGGTTAGGTTGGCAATAGATATTAACGTATTACATGTTATTAAGGTAGATGAGTCATTCACTTCCATGCTATGATGTATCTACATGACTACATCTTCGATTTTCATCCCAAAGACACTCCATTATTAAATTTGAATATCTATCCAAGTGAATGCCTTATAGCTAAGTTACAAGAAAATATCTGGTTAGTTCTCGATCAGCCTTAACATGGATATAATTTGTCAATCGGATTCGGTTGGTAGGATTTAACAACGTTGATAAAAGGTTTTGAATTCAATTCCTACCAGTGTACTTTCATTAATAAGACATATGTAAATTCCATTATAAGTCATTATTAAACCTTTTAGAATATTTTAACATTAGAATAGGATAACCCCTCTTCCCATAAACTTTATTTAAAAAATTATGTACATAATTTGTCTATAATTAAATTAGAGAATTGAATAAATTAAGGTACAAGTAAAGTCAAAATTAAACATCACCCAATCAAATCAATACAAAATAATTTGAAAGCAAGGAGATTTTTTTTTTTAAAGAAGAAAAAACTTAACAAGAATCAAGGTCAATGTTTTTAAAATTCAAACTAATCATTAAATCGGTAAAAATATTTATTTAGAGTTTAGAGATCAAACCACAAACAAATCAGTGATAATTATATATATATATATATATATATATATATATAATATTCTTTATGATAAACTTTTGTCCAAAAACAAATTTAATTAAGGATTTCAATTTATGGAAAGGAATCGCTTCTTCTAAGGATTCTTTAGTTCCTAAACTGATTTTTAGACTCAAGAGTAATTTCAAATTAAATACAAGATTATGTGACTTGAAATCGAAATACTATTGCGTGAGAAGTAACTTAGTAAAATTATGAAAAATAAGTGAAGCAATTGAAAAGAATTTATTTTGAAAATTAAAGTTTGCTTTTAAACTTAAGAAAAATAGTAAAGAGAAAGCAGTTAAATGACATGAAATATAAAAGAAAAGTAATAAAGTGTAGTGAAGTAAACTTGACATACAATGTAAAGTGTAGAAATATAAAGAACAAGAATAAAAAGAAAGCAATGTAAAGACAATGAAAATAAAGTTGTAGATATGTAAATGTGCAAAAAAGTAAAAAAAGCAAGTAAATGGAAATAATTAAAAAAACTCAAATGATCTTTGACAGAATCACTTGATCTAGAGTAAAAAAGCGTTTGCAGTAAAGTAAAGACTGAAAATGTAAATGGAACTGAATTTAAACTTGCATTGAATTGGTAAATGATACAGAAATAAAATTAAATGAAAACATACTTAACTAGACTTGCGTATTTGCTCGAAGTATCAGAGAGACGTGTGAGCATGTTTACAAGTGTTTGTGAGTAATGAATTTTCAATCCCTAGATATTTCCATCATTTTGGTATTTATAGATATTCTAAGTAACTACCATTTTTTCAGGATCTTGACATGTGTCTAAAACAAAGAAAACTGCTTAATGATTATCAATAATCCTTGTGAAATAATTGTCAGATCTTAGTCAGCAATCCGTGTGTTACAAGTAACTACATAATCTTTGTCAGCAATCCTCGTGTTACATGTAACTGTTATTAACTTCTCTTTCAATTTCAAATCTTCTTGTATGAATTTTAAAATTTGAATCTTCAAACAGTTGCTGACCTCTGGTCGAGACCCTTCTGTCTTTAGAAATTACTAAGTGTAGTCACTCCTCGAGTTTTGTTTTTCGAGACTAACTTGAAATTACCATTTCTAGTAATTATCAAATTGAAATCATCATTTCAATCACTTCAAGTCTACAATTTCGACTCTAGCAGAGTTAAAATATGTGTATCCTTATGACTTAGTAAATTTCATTCGTACTAAGCTTTACAATACACATTCAAAATTGTCTTAAATTGAAAAGTGTTATTTTTATACCAACAAATGCCCCCCAATATTTATTCTCGAATTATGAGAGATAAATGTTTATTTTTGAGCATTAACTTTTCGATTGAAACTGGACTTAGAACTTGGTTTGCTCTATATTAATCCTGCCCAAAACAACTAAGTGGAAAGTCAGAGGATAAAATGTGGAATTTTAAATTGAACTTCCATTCACCTGTACACCCACTATGTGGCCACTCCCCACTAATTAACTGTCACATGTTTTGGGGAACTACAAAGCCAATGGTGGCTTTAAATGATAAAACGGCTGAAATCATCACGTCAGCTTTAATGAAGTTACTGCACCTTTTCCCTTTTTTCTCTCTTCTGTTTTTGAAAATATTTTTAAAGTTTTGAAAAAAGGGTTTTACCTTTTTCACTTTCCCTTTCTTCAGCAAGCCCTTTCTCCTCTGCGCACACACTTTTTCTCTGAGCTCTCTCTTTACGTTTCTTGCGCTTTCCATAGTTGCGTTCTGATGCTCTTTGCCACTCTCTCATTTTTCTACTTCAAGCTCCAAGACCAGTTCTTTAGCCATAAATCTTCCTTCTTACCTCACATTTTCTTGAAGCTTTCCAAGCGTCAATGGCTTTTTCTTCCAGCAAAACAGCCTCTACTCAACCATCCCACTTGTAACATCCTACTCTAATAATAATAATAATAATAATAATAATAATAATAATAATAATAATAATATTATTATTATTATTATTATTATTATTGTTGTTGTTGTTGTTATTGTTGTTGTTGTTGTTGTTGTTATTATTATTATTATTATTATTATTATCTAAAAATAATTTAAAATCTCAAATTAGAATATTATGTTACATAACAAACTATTGATGTTCTCATTAGATTGTAAGATATTTTACATAATGGGAATAATAAACCTTTCAAAAGTTAGTTTATACACACAGCACACTTTTAAGTTAAGCACCAATTAACAAAATTAGGCTTTACTAAAGTCTTCAAGGTGCTATTACAACTTTTCACATTTTTACATATTTACAAAATATTTTCTTCTTTAACTACTCAACAAAGAGTAGTATAATCAGGAAAATGTCTCTTACAGTAATAGAAAAGACATAGTCTCCAAGATTTAGCATAAAAACTTGCTCAACTCTGAAATCAACGAGAACTCTAATTATCGACATTATCTGAAATATTACACCACAAAAGAAATGAGATATAATCTCAATAGGAAAATGCAAAAATAGGTATCCATTTACCACCCACTCTTTACCATCCTCTATTTCTAAACCCATAACTGAGAGTCCAACTAATAAATTAGCAAAATAAGAAGTAAATAACTTAATAAGAGTGAGTATAAATTAATAAAAAAATAAATAAGTAATTCAGAGTATTGTAAAAATAAGTAGCTAAATATTCTTTTCATATCATTACTCAAAATCTTCTTTTCATCATCTTTTTACCATCTTATTTCTATACTCTTAATCAAATATGTCTTTTTATCTTCATTAGAGCATCCCCCAATACTCTCATCATGACTACAATAATTTGATTAAGGCGTCCCCCAATTCTCTCATCATGACCACAATCATTAAAAATGATTAAGGCGTCTCTTAATCCTCTCATAATTGTCACAATAATTTGACCAATGCGTCCCTTGATCCTCTTATCATGGTCTAAATAATAAATTTGATTAAGGCATCCCTTAATCCTCTCACTACGGTCACAATAATTTTCTTTTGCACATTGATTCATTTTTATCCATGAGATGATATTACAAAAATACTTTCTCTATAAAATAAATTGTATCACAATAGATATAATCATAGTATAAATATTGTAAGGAAATAGGAACACTTTTAAAGAATCAAAATTAACCTTGCTCAATACACATAACAATAATTAAGACTTTAAAATGATGAAGCATGTAAAAAAATTGATAAAGAAAATGATTTTTTATTCAAAATTGGCTTCTTGAATTAAGGTTATTCGAATAACATAAACTTTATTCAAATAAATCTCTTCAAAACCTCATTTTTGGCATCCTATCAAGTTTTATCAAAATACAAATTTTTTATCAGAATAACACTATTATTCAAATAACAAAATTTTTATTAGAATAAATCTTTTAGAAAAACAGCATTGGAAGTGTTCTGTCAAGTTTTATTTAATTAAAGGATTTTTTATTCGAATAAATCGCTCAAGAAAAAAGTATTGGAAGTGTTTTAGCAAACTTTATTCTAATAACATCAGTGTTATTCGAATAAAGGGGTCAAAAAGCACTTTCCAGACTTCTGTAATGTCATTGTTACATTAAATTAAAAGCAGAGCAATGTGAATGGATGCAAAGGGATGGAGTAGAAGGTATGGTTGTAAGAAATAGAGAAGAAATAATTATTTTTTTGTCATTTCCTACCTATTTTCATAATTTAAAATAGATTGGAAGTGAAGCTGGAAATGGAAGATGAAGTTGTAGAAAAATAGGGACTAATTGTGTTTTGCTTAGTTGGGTCATTTTTTGATAAATTTGGGAGGCTTCAATGGGTATTTATAGAGCTCAATTCCTACTTATCTTACGTATGAGAATGAGGTAGGGATGGTGTATGGTAGCTTAGCTGTCAAAACGGGATTTCTCTTTGAGAAAAATCCTTTTTCCCGTAATCATGCCTTCAATCTAATTTTTTATCTTGTTTCATACACGTTTCTGCATCATAAGCTTCATCAAGCTTCATTATAGACACTTGTCATGCTTCATCACCCTTAAGTTCCATAATTTTTTGAGGTTTAGCATGTTCATGGTTTGCCACTTGTGATTATTAATCATTGCCATGATTTTCTTAAGCTTCTCGTAACAACACCTGTCTCAGCTGAATTCACCTTCATTTAATGCTTAAACATTTGTTCCACGTTCTTGACTTCCACCTATTTCTGAAATCATAATTTCTAAATCCTATAAGCTTTCCTCTCTTGACATGTATTCTTCTTTATTATTACTTCATTAGTTTTATTGTACCCATTTGATTTCTTTAGAATTATTTGTGTTGATGAAAGAAAATGGATGTAACAAAGTTTTCATTTCTGGTTCCAAGCAACGTATCTTTCATTTGTCTGGTATTTTGCTACTTTTATTCGAATAGAAATCCATCTATTAGAGTAAAAGTCTGTCTCACAAGTACTAACATTGGCTATTTATTCGAATAACAAGAATCCTATTCGAATAAATAGCATAAAATTATCTTTAGAGGTTTATTTCTTAAAATATTTTAATTTTATATTATTATTATTTTATTTTTAGAGTTACATTCTTTCCCTCTTATAAAAATTTTATCCTCAAAATTTCTAATTAATACCTGTTAAAAGAGTTCTAGATACTTTTGTTTAAAATCTTCTTCTACTTCTTATATAGCTTCTCATATACCTTCTACTTCTCATGAGCTATTGCAGCTGCAAATCGATGAAGAACACAACATCTCTACGCTTCCATGGCTCCACCACAGATCAGGACCAACCTGATCCGGAGAACACTGAGGTGCTGCATTGGTCCCTGTTTCGTGTTCTCCAGATTAGGTTGGTCTTGATCTGTGGTGGAGGAATGGAAGCATGGAGCTATTGTGTTCTTCATCGATTTGTAGTTGTAGCAGCTCAGTCCTCAGGTAAGCAACCAAATCCATGGCTGATTTATGTCTTAGAGATGTTTTGTGTGTGGGTGTTACTGTGGGTGGGTGGGTGGGTGTGAGATGGTGAGGGCGGTGGGTATTGCTTATGCTGTGTGTGCTATGGAGCTGCTATGTTTACGAGTGCCGTGGAGCTAGCATGGAGTGGATGGTGGTGTTGTGGAGTGGGTCTGCCATTAATGCCTTGTGCCGTGGAGTGGAGAGGGTCTGTGATTTAGGTGGGCATGGGTCGGTGGGTGAGGTGAGAAACGGAGGAGTGACCAAGTGAGATATTTGGGAAATTAGAGCGAATGGAAGAAATAATGTGAGGGAAAAGGGAAATTTTGAGGGAATGGGGAGAAAATGTGAAGGAAAGGGAAATTAGAGGAAATGGGAAAAAATTGGTTAGGGAGAGGGAAATTTGAGAAGGGTGAAAAGGAAAAATTTAAGTGGGTTGAATGGAGAAAATGAATTTAGTAAGTGAAAGAGTGAAATTATGGGAAGAAAATTAGAGATTCAAAATAGGAAATTAAGGGTGAGAGAAAAATTGTGTTGTAAATTTTTAGAGAAACTTAGAAAATTCTAAGAATTAAATTAAAATTTACTTTCAATTAATTTGTTAGTTAACAAATTTTAGGAATTAGCTTGAAGTATATGTTATAATATTGAAGTTTTAATTATATAATTTATCATTGATTTTTTTAAAAAAAATTGTAAACACATATATGTTTATATGTAGGTTGGTTAAACAATGCCACCAAGAGAAGAATTTTCAACAGGTAAAGCAGAATATGCTCCAAGTGAAGATATTGGTTGGCACTTTGGAAGACTTGTACTTGGTAAAAGTAGAAATAATGAGCAATGCAAATTCTGGGACAGAGTGTTAACGGGTGGAATTACTCAACTGAAAGAACACCTTGTACACATGTAAGGAGAAGTCAAGGGTTGTGCTAGTGTCTCAACTTTTGTCAGATAAATATGATGAAGCTTTTGTTGGATAATAAAGCAAAAAAATTATACTTTAGAAAGAGAAAAGAAGAACTTGTGGCATGTTTAAAAGGAGATGAAGATGATGATATTGAAGGTTTTCTTGATGAAGACATGTCTATGAGGAAAGCTACTGAAGAACACATTGTATCACATAGATAATGGGAAGACATGCAAAGATTTAGACAACAAACTAGAAGATTAGATTCTATATATGAAGGTGGAGGCAGCTTTCATGTCGGTGACAGTAGCGGAGCTTCTCGTCAACATCAACCAAGCGATCTCGAATGGAGATTGAAGTTAGTGGATATTGATTTGACTAGAAGTAAAAGTATGAAACAAACTAAAATTACTACAAAAATAATGAAAACACTAAGAAATAAGTTAGAAGAAGCGGTCTCTAAATTGATAATATATGAGCATCTTCTTATGAACTTATGCAATTCTGCATGGCTACACATTTTACTCATTGAAGCTGCAAAGTCGGGACCAAGAGTTAAATTCTCCACTTCTTATAAGGTTTTAGAAGTGTACTTGGAAAATGAATATCAATCTATGAGTGGTATATAGATGATGAACTTAAACCAACATGGAAGGAAAAAGGGTTGACAATAATGTGTGATGGCTGGACAAATAGCATAAATCACATGCACATTATGAATTTCCTAGTGTATTGCTGCAATGGAATAATGTTCTTAAAATCTATTGATGCTTCTAATGTTCCCAGTAGAAACATTGATTATTACTTTAAGCTTCTTGATAAAGTTGTGGAAGAAGTCGAAGAAGATAATGCTATCCAAGTGGTCACTGATAATGAGAAAGCACTAAAAGTGTAACGCCCCTTTTCGGAAGAGAACGTCACATTGTCAATTACAATGCGGAAATAAAATTATATGAGTTAAGACCCGGTTCATTTTAATAATATGTATATTTCCTCGATTATAGTTGGGTATTTAAATTGGCGAGTATTTTTTTTTGTACATTAACGATAATGATAATTAACATTCATGTTGACGAAGCATAATGGAAATAGAGAATAAAAGCAGTAGTGAAGCATACATGGAAATTAACGTTGCAACAACACATATATATATATATATCATCAAACTGTTTAGTTACAAAGCCTGGTACATCAAAAAGCAAAACTATACCTGCCCCCAAAGGATTATACATACATATCCCCACGGTATCAGAATATACAGCCCACTACAGACAAAACATCAGGCCCCCAAAATAAAATACTGGTAGCCCTCAGTAGCTACAAGTAAAGTCAATCCCTCAAGTGAGGAGGAATCGAGTCAGGATCCTCTTCAGGGTCCTCCTCGGGATCGTCCTCAGGGACTTCCTCGGGATCTTCCTCAGGATCTTCCTCATCAGAGGAAATCACCATAGGAATCGCAGAGTTACGGGACGGGGCCCGAGCTGTGGAATGAAAGGAGTCTTTCTGCGTGGTGTAATAACGATCACCCCACATCTCGCGTATCGGAAGTTAAAATTCCAGATGCAGGCTTATACAGCAGGTGAAAACAGGCGGCTCATGGCGCCTCCAGGCTAGAGATATCGATACATCCCCCAAATAGACGCAACGCTCAGAAGCAAAGTTGATGTGCCAGCACTTTGGCCCTCCCAAGAAGGTCAGGCGCACATCTCCCAGAAATCTTTGCGTGCATGGTTCCATATCCTTCAGCGGTCGCTTAGTCGAGGTAAGGCCAAAAGCCGGGGAAGTCGGGAGCTTCCGGTTCCTTGCAGTTATCTTCGTCAAGACGCAATATACAGACAAACAATAATGGAGAAACAGGGAAAGAGGTAAGACATCCTACCATCATTACCAGTTATAGCATCAAGAAACCAAACGGCACAAAGTGCCCACATAGCATTTATGACAGCAATAATGGTAATAAACATTTAGTAGCAGTTATAATCAACCAAACATTTCCAGATAGTCATATATATATATATATATATATCAGAAATACAACAGTTCTAATTATAATAACAATGTATGCCAGATAATTCATGGACTCGCTATGCACATGTGCCCTCAATAATCAAGATCCTACTCCATGGAGCTAGACACAAACAGTTGGAGAGAATGATCAGGGAGACATGTCAGTATCTCGTCAGCCATAAAAACAAGTGCTTTCCAGAAAATAATCAGTCATTTTGCGCAACAAGACTTTATACAGCGGCATTCTCACAAGATCTCGATATAGGACTGTGGCCAGTCAGGATCGTCGGTGCGTTTGCATCGGTTTGTCCCACGGTCCAGAGGGGCTACCACTGCCCTCTGTGAGACACCCGCGCCCAAACGCCCTCAAGGCCAACTACAGGACTCCACTTGTCTATTCACACCCGCACTAAGGTGTGATCATCTCCTAGGCAACTCAGCCTTAACAAAGTCCAATGGACATTCTCTTTCTTTTTGTGCAATGCATGACTCAATCACGCTTCTCATGACAACTCGGTCAATCATGCTTCAAATGCATGTCATATGATTTATCCACAAGTTTTGATCCCATTCACGGATCCACATCAAACCAATAGCACATTTTAAGGATAACCACAATCCCATTCATAGCCATGATAGAAGTCAACCATTAGGTTAATTATGTTTCTCATAGCCTCACCCATACTCATGTTCTTTCTGTGCTCAACATTCTCACTAGGTGTGATGGCATGCTCACATTCCTTGTTTTTCCCAGTTTATGAATCCCTAATTAATTTCTAGTCATCTAATTATTTACGATTAATATGCTTTTATTTAGTCCAAAAGTCTTGAGTCTGGGAATCACCAGCAAAGCCACAAATTTTAATTGCTAGGTGTTGGGTGATAAACCATACTTGTGAATTTGACAGAGACAATGTATTTAGTGAAAAATTGAGGCTATCATTGGACGAAAAATAACATGACAGAAAGATGAAAGATGAGGTGTCATTATATAACAAGATTGACTAAAAAATCAATTCCTATCGAATGGAGGTTTTGTCAAATGGAGATCAAAACTGTCGAACTTACTAGAAGATTAGCAGAAACTCTGATCCGAAGGGTGGTGTTGACGTTGGAGCAATCTTCCAAGTGTAGAACCGAAAAAAACACTATGGTCAAAAACTCTAATTTGACGGATATTGACACTCTACTCGACGAATATTGACTTTGGGAAGTTTCTGTTAAACGGACAAGAAATCTATTCGACGGATATATCACTCGACGGATGTAGACGTTCCAACTCGACGAATATTGACTTTGGGGAAGTTTTTCTCCTAAGTGGTAAGAAACTCTGCTCAACGAATTTGGCATTCTAACTCGACGGATTTGGCATTGGAGAAGTTTCTCTCCTAAGTGGTAAGAAACTCTGCTTGACGAATTTGGCATTCTAACTCAACAGATTTGGCATTGGAGAAGTTTCTCTCCTAAGTGGTAAGAAACTCTGCTCAACGAATTTGGCCTGAAGATTAATTTCGACGGGCGTGGTCAGGAGTTCATACTCGACGGATTTTGACACTGGACTAAATGATCAGGAATCAAATTCAACAGACATGGTCTGGGGTTCATACTCGACGGATTTTGACATTGCACTAAATGATCAGGAATCAAATTCGACGGACATGGTCAGGGGTTCAAATTATTACTAGTTTTCATATGAAATCTCCAAATTTCTGGGCTCAAAGCCGTGACCATCCGAGAACCCATCGTACGTCGTTTCCTTCCATATTATACGTTCCAACTCATTCAGATATATCCAAAACACACAAACACAATCAAATAACAAACATACATCCCAAACAACATGCAAATATAGAATGACTCTCAATACCAATCACAGACAGCATTCCTAAATGCTAAAAGAGGTTGAGGAGGAGTATCTTCCTCTTACCTTGGAGAAGCACAAAGAAAGGCTGCTCCTTTTTGGCCAGAAATCACGTTTTCAGCTTCCTGGAAATCCTTGAATATTCAAACTTACAAAATCAGAATCAAATATTGAAATGGATACCCATGGTCATCAAAATGACCGTAGGTTACGAAAATGAGAAGAGAGGAAGAAAAAGCTGAGAGCTTTACCTTAAAGCTCCAACCTTTAAGCTTCAAAGACGTAAGAGAATGAAGATGGAGAAAATGGCAGAACTTTGAAGATGACTCCCTCAAAGATGGTGGTCCTCCAAACACAAAGATGGTGCAAGGAGTGTGACGGTTTTTGAAGATGGAAATGGAGGTGTTGGTGGTGGTGATATTGTTGTTGTGGAGTGAAAAGAGAAGAGAGGAAGATGAGTGAACAGTGAGTGAGTGAGCTGCGTATTGGGAGGAGGGGGAAATGAGAGAAAAAAAATGAATTAGACCCCCTATAGTCAAACGTGCAGCACAAAATGGGAGGAGAAGAAAAAAGTGGTTGGAGGAAGCTTCCTTGAGAAGCTTCGCGCGCTTTTCGATAAAATATATAGTAAGATTGTCTCCTTAATTAAATACATCCGACAGATGATTAATTTCACTGTTAGAATTATTTTCTCAGTGAATAAAATTATAATTGATGAAAATAATATTTTATTATTCATCAGATCATTTTATGATACCACGATTTTATCTAGCAGATAAAACTTCAAAAAATGCAAACCTCGCAAACTGTGCCCAGCCTCGGGTTTAGTAAGATCTCCCATTGACACGTTGACAGTTCAAGGTTTACCAGCCTTAGGAAAAATATTTCGTTATCCCGGCTCTGCTCAGTGTACATGCAAAATGAGGAATATATTAAAATATTCATCGTTACCAGAAAAATTCATGAAAATTCCTAAAAATCATAAATATTATAAAATGATTATTTATAACGAAATAAAGAATTTTCGGGATGTTACAAAAAGATGCTAGTTTAAAATTGATGGAGAAAAGACCACATCTTTATTGGTCTGCAAGTCTAACTTATTACTTGGATTTATGCTTGGAAGATATTAGAAAAAATATAATGTCTAAAAAATACTAGATGATGCAAAGAAAATGACTTTGTTTATCTACAACAACACATGGACAATAAATCTTATGAAGCAGTATACAGGTGGCGAGGAAATTATTCATCCAACAATCACTCATTTCGCAACATAATTTTGGCAGGTTGAATCAATTGTGAAGCAAAAACATGCTTTGAGAAATATGTTTGAGTCTGAGGAATTTAGAAAATTTAAGTGGAGAAAGGAGAAATCAGGACCAACATATGATGCTAAAAAAATTATTTTGAGCAAAGATTTTTGAAGTAAGGCCAGTGATATTATAAAGGTATTTGAGCTAATTGTTAAGGTTTTGAGATTCATGGATGGTAATGATAAACCAATAATGAACTTTATTTATGAAGCAATTGATAGAGCAAAACAATCCATTCAAAAAAATTATCGTTACTACACTTAATATAATGAGATCATTGACAAAGAAGGTTCTGCATGCATTCTGACTTGCATGCTGCAGGTATATTAATATATTTAATTTAATTTTTTTTCAAAAACTTATATTTGATTTTGAGATGCTAATTATTGTTATTTTATTTATCAGGTTATTTTCTCAATCCTCAATTTCAATTTAGAGTTGAACATGGAATAGATGTAGCAAAGGAAACCTTGGATGGAACTACAAAAGTAATAAGCAAATTGGAGGCAAACATTGATCATCGAATCAAAGCTATCAATCTAGTGAATTAATTTGCATTTAAGATTTTGGAATATATCATAATTTGTCATCTAAGAACCAAACTGTGATACGTTAATGTTTAGAAACTTATAGTTTTTGAAGACTTATATGGATCATTGGTGCTTGTAGTTATTACTTTTTCAAGATAAGAAAGAGATATTTGGTACAACACAAGTTGAAAGAGCTTGGTCACAAATGAATCCTAGTAAGATTTTGTAGTTTTTGGTATTTGATGTGTAAGTGCAATAAGTTTTTTACCTTTTATTTTTTATTAATATATATAATAATGGACAATCATTTATTTAATCAGCTGAATGATAAATGATTTATGAATCTTGTGCTCCTGAACTTCAATGTATAACTCTAAAAGTTCTCAGCCAAACAACTTCAACTTCTAATTATGAGAGAAATTGGAGTACATTTAGCTATATTCATACAAAGACGAGAAATAGATTGAAGTACCAGAAATTACAAAAACTTGTCTTTACATTTTGCAATATGAAGCTGAGAAAGAGAGACTCTATGAAGAGAAGTCAAGAAGAGATTGATGCTAGTTTCAGTCATACTAATCTTGATTATATATTTCAGGAAGAAGATCATTTATCTCCATGGCTTGAGGAGAGAGAGGGACCATTATTGGATGAGATTCAAAACTTAGAATGGCTCCTTATTGATTCTGATGATGGTGGTGAAGGAATAACTAGTGGGGATGATTCAAATTCAAGTGAAACACCTAGTCAAGGTCATGATAGTGGATTAAGTCCACCAAGTAATAACACTGGTAATGGTGGTAATACAAAACAAATTCAAGGAAGAGGTGAATGGTCGTATCATTCTTTTCAAGAAGAACCATACTTCAAACATGATCAAAATCTCATGATTGACATGACAAATTATAGGATGGATGTAGATCCTTCTGATGATGTAATCAATGGTAGTAGTAGAGGTGAATGGCAACTTATGAAAAACAGAAGGCGTGAGAATGCTATGTTGGATGGTTCTTCCTCATCTAGTGTATCACAATCTTTTAGTGATTTTGGTATTGGTGCATCATCAGAAGGCATCTATGGCAACTATCCACCATATTATCAACATCTTTCTTACATGTCTCATGGCTGCTATCCACCTATGCTAGCCCCACCATATTATCAACCTTCCATGAATTACCAAGAACCTTATCAGTATCCATCATATGCCAGCCCCACCATATTATCATCCTTCCATGAAATTACCAAGAGCCTTATCAGTATTCATCTTCAAATGTTTCCTATGATCAACAACAACAAATGGAACCACCTAGAAATTCAAGATTTTTTTATTATGTCTTTGGCGGAGCAAGATATAATGATAACCAAAGTGAAAATGAAGGTTATGATCCAGCACGTCATTCTACCATGTGGTGAAGTAATCACTCATGCATGAACTTTGTTTAATATATTAGTAGCTAATGATTTATTTATGTTGAGGTTGAGGTAATCATTCATGTATGAACTTTGTTAAATATATGAGTAACTATTGATTTATTTAAGTTGAAGTAATCACTTATGTATGAACTTTGTTGAATATATGAGTATCTACTAATTTATTTATGTATTAATATTGGTCAATTAATTTATTACTTTTGGATATCTTTTATTAATGAAAAAAATTATAAATTATTAGTTATGATACATTGTACAATAAAGTAGATAAATTTATCTAATTTATGTCAAGTAGTGAAAAATTCACGTTGCAGCGATCGTAATCCGTATCACAGTACTCACAACGCCCGTAATCATAAAAATCACAATGCGACCGCGACCTCGACTGCGACCACAATTTAACACCTTGTTGCCTGCAGATGTAATAAGGCTATTGTCCTTGATTCGGGGATGTATTTATGTGATCGTTGTAATTGCCATGTAGTGAATGTGGTCCCAAGGTAATATTTTCCAACTGTTGCCATTATGTTAATATGTTAATTATGGGTGTGTGTTTAATTTATAGATTCGTGGTCTTTTTTTTTTTTGGTATTTGGTATATTATTTTGTGTATCTATTTTATATATAGGATTAAGTTCAGGTTGCTGATGATACTGAAAGTGCGGTCTTTGTTGTGTTTGACCTTGATGAGTATTATATGCAAAAATGGTCTTGTCCTGACACGACTGAGCATCGTAAGGTATTATTTTTTCAGTGTTTGTTTTTTGTGATTGTTATTATAGTTTACATTTTAGATACTAGATTGATATTGTATTATTAATATTTTTTATTTTGTTTTTTGAATTTGTATGTTAATCTAGAGGTACATCTGTAGCACCCTCCAAAGGGCATTACATTTCAAGCCAACTCCTTTTAATTCTTTACCCAAGCTATAAGTTATTTGATATTATAAATTACGAGTTTCAAAATTTCTTCTTTGCGGATAACATAAACTTACCAAATTATAGAAACACAAGACATAAGAATTGAATAATATACATCTTATGTACATAACATAGATTAGTAACAACTTAAATACATAAAGCTTATGTACTCCAAATAATATGTATAACTACCATATCAAAACTGAACCTAGCCCAAGTGCAAAAACTTGAAGAGAAGGGTCCTGCACCTGATCCTCCTCTGGATCCTCTATTGGATCCTCCTCTGGATCCTTCATCGGGTCCTCGTCCTTAGACTCTTCACCAGATAGGTCCCTCAGCTGGGGCAAGATCTCACGGACAGGTGTCATAGCAGATGACACCATAGAGTCTTAATCCTCTCTCAGGGTGTAATGCAAATCACCCCACAACTCCCTGATCGGCATAATGAACTCTAGACGTATTGAGACGTCAAGAGAAAAGAAAGGATCCCCATCGCGGGTTCTACGAACAGACAGGGTCACATCTCCTACATATTTAACTTGTTCAGTATCCCAGCTGATACGCCAAGCATCTATACCTCCATGAAACTGAACTATAACAAAACCAACAAACTCTCTTCTAGTCGCCATCACAGAAAACAAAACAATAGGAAAGCTGCAATCTTCTTCGTCTTCCTTTCAATCTTTATCACGTGTACACATAAAATAGAATAACATAACAGAGAGGTGAGATTCCCTACATCAATACCAACATGGCATCAGAGAAACAATAAAGAACAGTAATTATAGTTATGGCGTTGAGTATCAGATAATTTAGCAGATATAAAATATCATGATGATATGTAGACAGACTATGCATATGTTCATGGACCAATTCCTACTCCATGGAGCTAAACATAATTTCGGAGAGAATGATCTAGAAAACATGTCTGTATCTTGTCAGCATCAAGTTAAGTGTTGTAGTTTCTCAATTTACGCATCATGGCTTATACAAGATAATCCACACCAGATCGTGAATAGAATAGTGCCTGGTCGAGATCGTCGGTGCGTTGCTCAGTTACCACGGCCCAATGGAGCTACCAACTGGCCACTTGTGGGATACTTGCGCCCCGACGCCTCCAAGTTCAACAAGTGAACCGCACTACGCAATTCGCACCCGTACTAAGGTGTAATTCAACTCCTAGACAAAAAGCCTCAACTGACATCGTCGGTATAATGCATGATCAATGACTCAATGCATGCACACATATTAATATTATGATTTTCCATAAACATGAGCTACTCATGAGCCAAGCCAGTCATTAACATCTCCAGGTCTCGTCTGAGAGCCCAACAACATAATGCTGTTATTTTCAAATGTAGGCATCATAATCGCATAATTTAGAAATTATCGTTTTTAAATTACATGAAACATTATCACAAATTTTTTCTAGCATGTATGACTTTTATTTCACTTTTAAGCTTAAATTTTTTTGAAACTTTCAAGACTTAATATAGAAATTAACTTTAGTTCCAATACTCTTCTAGCTAGGCTCCTCTAGGTAATACCTCCTAATATTTTTCATGAAGAACATAAAAAGGAAACCACATTGTCTTAATCTCATAAATTCTTTTCCTTTCCCTAAACCCTAAAAGCACCTTAAGTTTTCAATATCTCTCTCTCAAGCTTATTTTTCCACTTAAAGGCCGAAATCCCTCTCTTACTAAATGGCCAAATTTTGTTTTATCACTCGTTCATTATCATAAATCCTTAATCCAGTTCCTTTTTCACCTAAGCATCTAGGTTCTAAATCAACACAAAAGTTTTGTCTAGGATACCCTATTTAGGGTCACTTGGTTGTGAGCCCTAAGGCCTTTGGACCTCAAAATTTTCATCTTCAACAACAAGATTCCAAGCAAACAACATATTTCAATCATCAAAATTTTCTATTCTACCAAGATTATGCACAACATTAAGTCATAAAATCATATAGGGCAAATAATTACAAAATCACCAAAAGTCAATATAATCAAGTGAACAACCCTCACATGGATTCTTCATTTTCAAAACATCAATTTGTTTCTTACCACAATGAAAGGTTTATGAGAGTAATCTCCCCCTTACCTTAGATGATGACCAGTTATTTCTTGGGTGCCTTCTTGAATTAAACCTTCTTTTCCAAGAGGCTCTTAAAAGCTTTCAAACCCTAACTTGAAGAAGCACTTGAAAAAGGATGAACAAGGTCAAGATCATAACACCAAAATATTTTAGAATGAGGTTTGGATTCAAGAAATGTGGATAGTTAGAATTAAAGAAGATTGGAGAGTGAGTTTTGGAGGTGTGGCCATGAGCTTCAATGAGAGAGAGAAGAAAGAGTTTTGCTTTTGGTTGTTGGTAGAAAGATGAAAGGAAAAAAGATAAAAATAAGTTAAATGAAAGCTTACTCTAGAAGCCTTTTGGCTCCCCCTTGGCCGTGCACTTCTCTCCTTTGGAGGGTGTCCAAAACTTCTCCAACAAGCTTCCTCAAAGCTTCTTTAGGAAGCTTCCTTCCTATTGGTCTAAAAGAGAAAAGTCAAATGTTGATGTCATAAAGGTGTGGTCACATGAGTGATGTCTTCAAGAGAAACCTCTAGAAAAAGGTGACTAGGCTTATATCTAGAACCATCTACTGGATCTTTACTAAAAGCTATTATCTAATGGATAAAAGTTATAGTTAACAAAACTAATATTTATTGTTCAATGGATAATAGAACGTACCTTGATTTTATTTGCCAGATAAAATCTTAGACAAAGAAAACTTCAAAAATTGTCTCCGGTTTCGGGTTTAGTAAGATCCCCCAGCCCCGTTTCAATAGTCCAAAATTTTCTGAAAATAATATTAAAATAATAAAAAATAAGTCAAATAATTCATAAAAATTCACAAAAATCACAAATAATTGAAAAGCAAGAAAGAAAAGAAAATTGGGGTGTTACAACATCCAATTACCCATTTGAATTAGATGGTTGGGTTGGTAAGACCCTACCCTTCAAAGTTGAAGTAAAGGCTAGTTCATCGTCCCATTTTGATAATTCATACTCTGTGAGGAGGATTTGTGATGTGTTGGTATAAAAATAACACATTTTCGATTTAAGGGGCTTCGACTATATGTCGAAGAGTTATTTGGTAACTCTACATGATTCTGATTAGAATCAAATGTAATAAAGTCATCAAGATGACGTTGTTTAATTTGGGAATTACCAAAATATCAGTTTCGACTTGCCATCGAAAAGTGGTAGTTCGAATCGAAATGATAAATTGTAAAACTAAGACTAAAGTGTTAGTTTTAATTTTTGTGATCGAAATGATACTTTCAATTTCATAACTATCAGTAAGGATCTTGAGTGAATCTTGCAGATTTAAGACTTCAGTAACTATTGAAGTTGAAGTGATAGTAAGAGCTCGAAATTACCAAGATGATAGTCAGTATATGAAATCAAGTGAGGTCATTTTGGCTTTATGACAAATATTGTAATTTCAATTCTATATCAAAATCAAGATTCGAAAAAGTAGTTACACTTAACAAAGTTTTGGAGAAGGAAAGGAAGATCTCGACCAGAGAACCATCAAGTGATGGCAGATTCAAGTTTGAATTCAAAAAGAAAGATTTTGAATTTAAAATAGAAGTTGGCAACGGTTGCAGATGTTAGATCAAGACAACACAATGATTGTTGACAAAGATGGAGTAGTTACTTGTAGTACAAAGATCGCTGACAAGGATTTGGTGGTTACTAGACAAAGATTATCAATCATTTAACAATTATCTTTATTTTTAGACACATGTCAAGATCTTTTAAAAAGGATAGTTACTTAAGGAGTCTATAAATACCAAGAGGATGGAAACATTTAGGGATTGGAAATTCAATACTTGCAAATAGTTGTTACTTAACGCTCTCACATCCTTGACTTATTGAGCAATAATGCAAGTCTAGTTCAGTATGTTTCCATCCACTTTCATTTCTATACAATTTACAAATTTAATGCAAGTTTAATTTCAGTCCATTTACATTCAGTTGTTTTATTTTACTGCAAAAACTCTCTTATACTCCTGATCAAGTGATTTATCCAAGGATCATTTGATTTCTTTTAATTGCTTTCATTTATTGCTTTCATTACTCTTTCTGAAAACTTATTTTCCATGCACTTTACATATTTGCATGTTTATTTTTCATTGCCTTTAGCTTGACCTGCTTTATTTTATACTCTTTATTTTAAGCATTTTACCTTACCTGTCATGTTTACTTCAAATGCATTTTAATTTCTGTTATTGACATTTAACATATTTCCATTTGTATATGTTTTTTTTTTAATTTCTTGAAAGCAAAACTTCTCTTATTTTTTACTTATTTTTCATTAAGTTAAATACCACGCATAAACATTCAATTTTGGATTTGCATAAAACTGTCTTATATTCGAAATCATCGTTTGCATTCTTTTAAGAAACTAGTCTTAGACAAGAATCCTAAGAGGAAGCGATTCCCTTCCCTGAATTGAGATCGAGAATCAAACTTTATCCATAAACAAAGGGTTTACCATAACCTAATTATTTATAATCGAAATATTTTAGTAAACAAATTAGCATGCCTAGCCGAACCCTTAATAGATTAGTATCTTAAGGGATTTTGATTTAGTTTATGCATATGAGAAGTGGTAAAATACTACCAAGAATGTCTAACAATACATCATTAAGTGCCCAAAACCCTCAATCAGGGAACAATGGAGCCAATGGCAATAGAGACACCATATTCTCTGCAAATTTGCCATAACCATTGGAACCCGTTATTAGTGAAATTACAAGGGTTCTTGTTTCGAATTTAAAACTAGAACTCTTGGGGTAAGTAAAACTGCACCCTTATATGGTTTGTCTCTTGGGTTCACTCCCCAAAATGTCACATAAAACATAGGTACTACCTAAGCTACATATACAAGTCCAATACCCAATGTTTCACCAAGAAACCAAGTGGAAAATGGTAACGACCAAGTTGCAGGAACTAGTACAAATTGAACTGATAGGCCAAATGTGAGAATACCAATATTCCCTAATTTTTGCAGGGATTTGTCTTCGATTCCCTATGGGAATACGAATACAGTCTTGAATAATATCAAGCAACAGATTGATGAAAGTAACCATAAGATGGTCCATATGCTAACTCAGCAGATGACCACTGTGATAACCCCACTCATAGAGTCCACCAATAACACATACACTACATTGGCTAGGCAAATTAGTAGGATTACAAATGTCTTTGGAAACCTAAAGGAATCTATAGGCAATCAAAGAGGGAACAATCAACCTATTCATTAGGGAAATGCCCTATTGGTAAATCATCCCAATGTTAAAAACACAGTTGAGGATAACCAACCAAGAGAAAATCCATTTGGTCCCAATGCAGGATCTCGAGTAGTCAATCTAAACCAAGATGCTAATAACCTTTTGGAAAGGATTAGGCTAAGTAATCTTAGGGGGTAACAAAATATCAACCAAGCAGTTGAACAGGTGCTTAACAGGTATGGCTTCAATGTGGGATACGCAAATCGTCCCTATTTTGTATCAACCTTCCCAGAATTCATCTAGCAGGAAGAATTGCCTAGAGGATGCAAAATGCCTAAAATATCTAGAAAATTTGCTAGGGAGAGTGGAGAGTCCACGGTAGAGCATATTGCTCGATATACCATCAAAGCTAGGGACACAACCTTGAACGAATATTTAAAAATGAAGTATTTCCTTAGCTCTTTAACCAGAACGCCTTTACTTGGTTCATAACTCTCTCTCCAAATTCGATCCATTCATGGAACCAGTTGGAAAGAAACTTTCACAACCAATTCTTTAGAGGAGAGACCAAAGTAAATCTCGTGGATCTATTTAACATCAGGAGAGGTAATGGGGAATCCATTGATGATTACCTAGCCAGATTTAGGTAGATGAAGGGCAGATGTTTCATGGTTATACCTGAATCTGAAGTAGTCAAGATGGTAGTTGGTGGTTTAGATTATTTATTTTGAAAGAAACTAATAAACTAGAAACTCTTACACATGTCTCAGCTTGCAGATGAAGTGAGGTAAATCGAGCAATTGAAACTTGAAAAGGAAAGGTTTAAGAAACACCTTAGAAAGGAAAAAGTTTCTTATGTCAAAACTCTTGATGTTCAAGAAAAATATTTGGTACAACCAAAAGATAATAAAATAGCCTATATCAAAATTAATGAGGCTGAGGAAGATGAGGAGAATAACCTTAATATAGCATAATTAAAATATGGACCTCCCTATGTTTTCTCTTCTTTAATGCCTAATCGAACTAAGGATAATATGAAATCCTGTAATAGGCCAACTTATGCTTTTGATATATCGAATGCCGATTTAATCTTCGATGTCTTATTAAAGGACAAAAAAATTAAACTTCTTAATGGACATAAAATCCCTTCACTTGAAGAGATAAATAGTCAAAAATATTATAAATATCATAATAGATATGGACATTCGACTAACAATTGTATCCATTTCAAGGATCTCATTCAGAAAGCCATCTAAGAAGGAAGGTTAAAATTTGAAGGTAAAAGCAAGATGAAGGTTGATGTTGATCCATTTGAAGTAAACGCCAGTTACATAGAGCCAGTTGGTATCTCAGAAGTCAACATGATCGAAGTGGGGGGGTCCTCCCCTGTCTTTACCTCCAACTACAGCCTCAATCCATTCAAGGCCAATGAAGAGGAAGTTTTCCCCAAGGCTAGGGAAACTCTGGTAAAATTCCTCCTAAGGAAAAAGAAGGATGAGAAAGGAAGTCTCTCTTTGCTCGAGGTGCAGTGCTGTCTTCGATAGGTTGGCTGCTAAGTCCTTTTAGGCAGCCTTGAAGCAAAAGCAGAAGCAGAAGGCAAAGGCCCCTATAGAAGGCTCAATTAACATCAATAATCATCCAACGAACCACAATACTGTGGTAGTGTAGGATCCCAAGAAGGTCAGGAAAGGGAAGATGAGGATGCCCTCTTTGAATGTGGCTCCCAATCAATGGGTAAGAAATAGTCCACAGCCCCATAAAGCCCATAATAGGCCACTCTGTCCAAGGTTCGAGTATGGGATGAATCCCTTTGGTGGGAATCCAAACACCTGGTTTCGAGGAGAATGATCGAACTTGAGCCAGGGCTTAAGTCCATATCTTTCAAAGTCTCAGTGCGCAAAGCCTAGAGGCTTCGACATCAACTACTACAATAGCAACTACAACAAGAATTAGCCAACCTGCAACTACAACAAAGGTCTTATGCCAGGTGGTCCATGGACCACCCATAAAGATAGAAAAATAAAAACCTCTGAGTTCGGTGGACGGGGGTGTTATTACGGATTCATTCAAATACGGATTCAAGGATGACCTAGACACCATTTTTGGTGTCAATGTGGTGTCCCTCCTCCCTCATAACCTTTCCATTTCAAGTGATCAGGAAGTGGACCAAGAGGAGGATTTCGAAGATGATTCGGAATAGGCTGATTGGTACATGGTTGAGGAAGATACAGTCGATGTGATGGAGAACTCTACAGTCTTCAACACTCCTTCCCTCGAGATGAAGAATCATTTATGCTCATTATTTATCAAGGCAACTGTAAATAGTAAATTAGTGGGCAAGGTGTTAGTTGATGGGGGAGCTGCCATCAATCTATTGCCCAAGAATTTGCTGAAAAAATTTGGCAAGTCAGAGGCTGACTTGTTGCCATATAATATGGTGGTGATAGACTTCAATGGCCGGTCCTCAACATCAGAGGGTGCTTGTTGTGACATTGGCAAATGCACCAAATCGCAAAAGTAATAAAGAGTGAGTTAAGTATCGTTCCCGTGAGGATTATGCTGTCAATTACTAAATTCACTAAATTGACATTATTCAAGCTATCAAAAAGAGAGTTGGTGAAAACAATAATAAAAAATAATAAGTAAAAATAACAAAAGTAGAATTTAATTAAGTGGCTAAAGTTGGAAGACAATGATATAAAAGTATTAGGGGTCAGATTACACTTGAACTCCTTTAATGCAAAATCAAATATTGGTTTAATCAAGTTTTATTCTAATGATTCATGGTCAGTTCCCAAAATTAATCAATATCCAATCCCTTATATATTAATTATCTTCACACTATTTAGAATTAACTACTCCCTTAGTCTAACCCCAAATAGAGAAGACATTATTCAAAACGAGAGAATTAAGAGAAAGATCACATAACCCACAATGTCTATTCTTAGTAATTGCAGAAATTATGGTGTTTATCACAAGTTCTAGGTTCATGCAAATTTTCCCAAATTGGCTAGATTTAGAAAATATTAAGAAAAGAGACAAACACAAAAATCATGAAATAGAAACAGTGATTAAACACAATAATAAGTTTACATCATCAAAGAACAAGATCCATCATCACCCTAACAAAAAAGGTTTAGTTACACATGAAAAAAAAAGAACACAAAGGGAATAATATGATAAACTGCATCGTAGATAAGTGGAAAGGTTGAAGAGAATTCCTAATCTTCAACCCTCATACCACTTTAGGGTTTGTGTCTCTTGACGACTGCTGTGTTATGTCCAAGTGTATCCAAGTGTGTTCAATTTGGCATAATTTTCTTATTTATAAAAAATAATGATGCTGCTTATGCATTCAGTGCTCAAGTGCTAACTTTCCAGCGCTCAGGCGCTGGGACACTAATGTGGAATGCTCAGGCAAGCGCTAGACGTTTGATGGTTTTTTCTTATTTTATTGCTTCTTTAAATGTCCAATCTTCTCCGTGTGCAATTACCTATAAAAACACATAAAACACGTAATAAGAACACAATTAAAATACTAAAAATATAACAAAACTTGAGAACAAAACTCAATCAAAGAGGATGAAAACCCAGAATTTGAACTATAAAAATATAAATTTTTAAAAGTTCATCACTCCCCCAAACTTAAGATTTTGCTTGTCCTCAAGCAAAATAAAAGGAAAAAAGAATAAAACACAAAACAAAAAGACTAAACAAGTAAAAATTCAAAACACACAGATTCAAACATAGTAATACCGAGTATTAAAAATTATACATATCCTCAGAAACTGTTTCACAATCTAATTTCAAAGTGTCACACATGTACAATCCAATTATCACATCGTTTCTCACATGTAACTCATGCAAAAATGACTTCCCAAAAACTTGAATGAAAGACCAAATCTACTCATAAAGTACAAGCCCAGATAGAGTTATAAAAATGAAAATGCACAGTAAACCCATATCCATAAGGCTGTTTTTCATCTCTCTCTCTTCACTACTGTAAACAACATGTAACACCCCTTTTTAGGAGGGAACGTCACATTGTCAATTACAATGCGAAAATAAAATTATATAAATTAAGACCCGATTCTTTATAATATATTATAAATTTACTTGATTATAGACATGTAATTAAATTGGCGAATAATTTTTTTTTGTTACAATAACAAAAATTAATAAACACAGTGATGGAACATAAATGGAAATAAAAGCAAAAAGAATTAAAACATACATTGGAATTAACATTCCATATTCATATATATATATATATATATATATATATATATATATATATATATATATATATATATATATATTTATCAAACTATTTAGTTACAAAGCCTGGTATACCAAAAAGCAAAACTATACCTGCCCCAAAGGATCATACATACACATCCCTAAGATATCAGAAATATACAGCCCACTATAAAAGACATCAGGCCCCCAAAATAAAAATACCGGCAGCCATCAGTAGCTACCAGCAATATCAGTCCCTCAGATAAGGAGGAATCGTATCAGGATCCTCTTTAGGATCCTCTGCGAGGTCATCCTCGGGGACCTCCTCGGGGTCTTCCTCATCTGAGGAAACCACCATAGGAGCCACATAGCTATAGGCCGGAGCCTGAGTTGTGGAATCGAAAGAGTCCTCCTGCGGGGTGTAGAAGCGGTTACCCCACATCTCTCAGATGGGCAGATAAAACTCCAGACGCAGGCTAATGCAGCAGGTAAAGATCAGCGGCTCATGACACCTCTAGGCCAAAGAGATCGACACGTCTCCCAGGTAGACACAGCGATCAGAATTCAAGTTTATGTGCCAGCACTCTGGCCCTCCAAGGAAGGTCAGACGCACATCACCCAGAAATCCACGCATACGTGCCTCCATACCCCACAGTAGATGCTAATCGTAATCAGGCCAGAAGTCGGGGAAATCGGGAGCTCCAACTTCCTTGCCGTCGTCTTCAATGGGACACAATATACAGATAAAAGTAACAAAAGTACAGGAAAGAGGTAAGACATCCTACCATCATTACCAATTATAGCAGCAAGAAACAAAACGGCGCTAAGCGCCCACAGATCATATCAGATAATAATCATAAGCATTAAATAGCAGAAGTAGACAATTAAGCAATTACAGGCATATATATATATATATAATAGTAACACAACAGTTCCAATTATAATAATAATATTAATAGTAAACAGATGCCAGATAATATATGGACCCACTATGCACATGCATACAAAGTCAAAATCCTACTCCATGGAGCTAGACACAAATGGTCGGAGAGAAAGATCAGGAGACCTGTATGTAACTTGGCTGTCGTAGCCAAAGTGCTATAATTCATCAGTTTATCCACGTGCACATCATGACATTGTACAGACAGTCTACATTAGATCACGATATAGGACAGTGCCCAGTTAGGATCGTCGGTGCGTTTACATCGGTCTACCCCACGGACAGAAGAGCTACCAACTATCCATTTCGAGGTACCCACACCCCGACGCCCCCATGGTCAACAATATGACCTACACTAGTCTACTCGCACCGCACTAAGATGTGTTCAACTCCCAAGCAACTTAGCCTTAACAACAGTCCAACGGATATTCACAATGCATACAGACTCTACGCATAATCATGTATAATCATTATTACATACTATTCCACAATATGCCACAATTGGCCAAAGTAAGAATCAACACAATCATTGGTCACTCACATGGACCCACAATAACATAATATTGTTATTAAATAAATTAATACATTTTTGAGGTATATTATGAATTCTTACTTAGGTTTAGCTTTTCTTACAAAGTTTGTCTCTAAAAGAATTCTCTTAATTAATTAAATTCTCTTAGGTAATTTATTCTCATACACTTAGAAAGTTATTCTAAGATTCTCAAGGTCTCACACTCTCTTGTTCTTACCCTAATTAAAAGTATCCTAAGTCTTATGAAAATTCCATTCTTGGTTCTTTAAAATTTATGAATCTCAAAGTGTATCCAATTCTCCCAATTTGCTAATTTTCTATCCTATTACCAATGATTTAATCACTTGATTAATTAAGTTTCAAGGTTACCAAGATTGCATAATTAAGCCCTAAAAAGGCCCTAGAGGCCGTGGCCTCCCTAGGGATCAAGTTCCCAAATTTTTCATTCCATTAATTACCTAATGTACACTTGATTAAATATGAATTCCAATTGTTACAATTGTTCACAAAGAACCCTAAAATTTGGACCCCAAAACCGTGGCCATCCAAGACCCAATCCAACATTATTTTCTTCCATTTCATGCATTCCAATCCATTCAAATATATCAACATACACAATTAATCAAACAAATAACTTAAACAAATTAAATACAACACATAATCATGCCAATCAAGCAAACAAAGAATAACCCTCAATAGGGTTTTCTCACAATCAATCACAAACAAGGTTTCTAAATGCTAAAAGAGGTTGAGGAGGAGTGTCTTCCTCTTACCTAAGTGACGAACAAACAAAGAACTCCCTTGAAGCTCTTTGGATTTTTGGATTTGGTACCTCCAAGAACCCTAAAATTTCAAACTCATTAAAATAGCACCATTGCTTGAAAAATAAAGCATGAATGGTCACCAAAAAGACCATAGAAACGAAAATAAGAAAAGGGAATGAAGATTCAAGAAGCTTACCCAAAAAGCCCTAGGCTTGAAGCTTGAAGGAGATGGTGAAAATGATGGATTTTCAAAGAACCACCAATTAGAAAAGTGTTTAGGAGATAGAGAGGATTAAGAAAATGGGGTAGATGAAAATTTTGTGATGGATGAGAGGATTATGGGTTGCTGGTTGAATGGGTCTAGAGAGAATGAGGAGAAAATGGTTTTGTGAAGAAGAAAGATGAAGCTTAGAGAGAGAAGTGAATAGGAAATTAAAGTAATAGTTTTTTTTTGAATTTTGAAAGCTTGTATAGTTTTAATGAAATGAATTAAAGCACAATTTCCCCCCCAGATGGTGCTGCAGCCGTGAGTGCATGGAGAGAGGAGAGAGAGTGTGTGGCTTCCATAGGAAGCTTGGAGGAAATTTCCAAGAAGCTTTCTTGAGAAGCTTTGCACAATTCTCAATAAAGTGCATAGTAAGATTGTCTCCTTAATTAAATACATCTGACAGATGATTAATTACACTGTTATAATTATTTTTCTAGTGAATAAAAATTACAGTTGATGAAAATAATATTTTATTGTTCGTTGGATAATTTTATGATACAGTAATTTTATTTATCAGATAAAACTTCAAAAAACGCAAACCTCACAAACTGTGCCCGGCCTCAGGTTTAGTAAGATCCTCCGTCGACACGTTGACAGATCAAGGTTTACCAGCTTTAGGGAAAACATTTCGTTATATCGGCCCGCTCAGTGCGCATGCAAAGCAAGGAATATGTTAAAATATTTGACATTTTTAGAATATTCATAAAAATTCCTAAAAATCACAAATATTAAAAAATAAATATTCATCACAAAACAAATAATTTTTCGGAGCGTTTGACTGACTCTGCTTAGTGTGCACATAAAACGAGAAATATATTAAAATATTCAGCATTTCTAGAAAATTCTAGAAAAATCTCCATAAATCATGAATATTGGGAAATGACTATTCATGATAAAACAAATCATTTTCGGGGTATTACACTGACTCCGGTCAGTGTACACGTAAAACGAAGAATATATTCACGCAAATGAGGAATATATTAAAATATTTGACGTTTCTGAAAAAATCCACAAAAATTTCCAAAATTTATAAATATTATAAAATGATGATAAATGATAAAATAAATAATTTTCGGGGTGTTACACAACACATAACCTAGGATCAAAATGGTCTTTACAAAGCTTATAATGTAAGGCCAAAGGTGAGGATTAAGAAAGAATGGGTAAGATAAAGAAAGCAAAAGTTAAAATACAAAATCATGCAAATTTCAAAATTCAAGTCACAGATTGTAGAACAAGTACAAAACGAAGCATAAGAAACAACACATCAATTTTTTTTGTTTTTTCTTCTTTCTTTTTTAACAACCACCCCCAAACTTATTTCTTTGCAACACACTGGGTAACCTTTCTCTTTTTGAATTTTTTCTTTTTTTAGCTCCTGAAATATTTCATGCACAAAAATAACGAAGGCTTGAATAATACAATAATACAATATATGTACTCAACAAAGGGTGTGTAAGAAGGAATTTTTTTATTATGGGTATGACAAAGGTAAATGTGGGTAAAAAAAAGAGATAGAGATCAAACAAGAACAAAGCTACAAAAGGGACCTAAGGATATATTGTGTTCACTGGCTTGAAAGGCTCAAACAGTCCAAAGAAGACCCTTATCATTTCCTTAATCATGCATTGTCTAGGATTTCGCCTCAAGAGAGAATCAAACAACTTCTAGATGTAAATCATCTACACACATGCTTTCCCATAAACTTTCTCTAAGCCTGACATACAATTATATCCCAAGGTCTATCAAACATAAAGATGGAAAGAACATCCATACACAATTGAAACAATAGAGATAAACATAACTCATAGGTTCTCATGTGCTACCCTAAGAAAATAGATCTATCCATAATTTATGCAATAATTGGATATTTAATTCAACACACCGATATGCACAAATTAATGACTCAAAACACAATAAGGTAATGATAACAAAATAAAAACAATAAGAAAAAAAAAATAAATAAATAAAAATTAAAGAAAGAAAAAGAAAAACTCTTTTTGGTGGCCGACAACTATGTACATCCCCCTAAAAAGACTCTAAAGGTACCTAAGCTAACTAAATGTTAACTTCGAAGTAAAATAGAAAAAATGTTAGTTTATAAAATAAGAAAAACTAAAAACTAACTAAAGAAAAATAAACAAATAATAAATTTCAAAAGAAAAGAAAAAGAAAGAAAATTTGGGTTGCCTCTCAAAAGTGCTTGTTTAACGTCATTAACTCGACGTTGCTTTTCCAACTAATTAAGCTGGCTTGAAACAGGAAAAGTAAGATGACGCCTTTCCTTTTTCAGATTTATGTCTCCATACTCGGTCAATGGTCTTAGAACTACCTCCAAAGGCATTTTAAACTTGACTCGAGCTAAGTTGTCCTGAATTCATCTTAGCATGAGAAATTCCACCAATCCATGGTGGTTTCAATTGAACAACAAGTGAGGGATTAGCTTTCAATGAACCTATTTGCAATGAATCAATGGAAGCTGGAGGATTTTTTTTTTCTACCCCAACAATCTCAGAGATAGGAGGACATTTCTCCTTTTCATCAACAATATTAAAATGGGAAGATCAACATTGATTAATCATGAATGATTCTTGCTAGCCAAATTCTGTTGAGGCTTACCTTGAATACATTTGACAAGGGCATAGAAATCTGATGTCAGTACAGATTTATCAAAAACATTAATGGTCACTTGATCTTCATCTACCCTCAAAATCAGTTCACCACTGGGGACATAAATCAAAGCTCCTGAAGTAGCTAGGAATGATCTTCTAAGAATCAGAGGGATATTAGCATCCTCATCCATATCTAAAATCACAAATTTTGTTGGAAAGAAGAATTTGTCCACCTTTACCAGCAAATCTTCAATTATACCATATGGACGTTTAATTGACCGATCAGCTAATTGAAGAGACATTGTAGTTGGCTTCACTTTTTCAATCCCAAGCTTACAAAGAATTGTCAATGGCATTAAATTGATGTTAGTTCCTAAGTCACATAGAGCCTTCTCAATGGTCAGTTTGCCACTAGTGCATGGAATAGTGAAACTATATGGATCTTTTAACTTTGGTGGCAGCTTCCACTAAATAATGGCACTACATTCTTCATTAAGCATCACTGTCTCATCTTTTTTGATCTTCCTCTTTTTAGATAGCAGGTCCTTCATAAATTTGGCATAAGAGAACATGTGCTCGAGTGCTTCAGTAAAAGGGATGTTTATCTGCAATTGCTTGAATATATCAAGGAACTTTAAGAACTGCCTCTCTTGCTTCTCTTGATTCTCCTTCTTCAATCTTTGAGGAATTGGAAGCCTAGTGTATAGTGAAGGGTCAAATGCTTTCTTTTGCTCAAGTTTTTTCTTCCTTCTTTGCACTCTTAGTTGTTCTTCTTTAGCTTTTTCCTTCTCAATCTCTTCTACTTTATCACCAACTTTCTCTTGGACTTGTCTTGAAATATTAATTTCTTCCTCAACATTATCTTCTTTTAGTTGAGGGCTAACAACTTTTCCACTCCTCAAGGACATTGTCATACACTACTCTTTTGAATTAACCACTATATCACTTGGTAAGGTGCCTGGAGGTCTTTCTGAGAGCTGTTTTGCTAATTTGACTAACTTGATTCTCTATACTCTGAATAACTGCCCTTTGATTCTAAAAATTAGCTCTTGTTTCCTCCATAAAAGTGCTGGTACTAAGAGCAAGTTTCTCAATAATATTTTCAAGATTAGATAGTTTTTCTTGCTGAGATTGTGAAGATGGTTGTTGATAGGGAGATGGTGGTGGTCTTAGCACATTCTAATTAGTCCATGAAACGTTTGGGTGATTCCTCCACCCTGAATTGTATGTATTGGAATATGGGTTACCTTGTGGTCTCAAAGGATTGTCCATATATTTTACCTGCTTTTGAGGAATAACACCTGAAATGCTTGCTTCACATCCACCATTGGCATGGTTACCTCCACAGAAATCACAAATTATAGCTTGATGATTAACTGCACTCACCTGCATATTCCCAAGTTTCTTTGTAAGGTTAGCAATTTGTTGTGAAAGACTCTTATTCTGAGCAAGTAAGGCATCGAGAGTGCCAAGCTTTACAACTCCCTGTTTAAGTACTACTCTCCCACTAGGCATCTGATATTCATTGGTAGCCATAGTCTCAAATAATTCCTAAGCATCTTCAGGAGTCTTAGTGTTCAAAGACCCACTTGCAAATGCATCTACCATAAGTCTTGTGGAATGATTCAAACCATTATAGAAGATCTGCACCTGTTGCCAAACTTCAAAAGTATGATGAGGACACTTTCTCAACAGCTCCTTAAATCCTTCTCATGCTTCATAGAGAGATTCTCCTTGATTTTGATTAAAGCAAGCAATCTCACTCTTTATCTTCACAAATATTGATGGAAGAAAATACCGAGTGAGGAACTTACTAACAAGATCATCCCAAATGTCCTCATCATACTTCAAAAGTATGATGAGGACACTTTCTCAGTAGCTCCTTAAATTTTTCCCATGCTTCATAGAGAGATTCTCTTTGATTTTGATTAAAGCAAGCAATCTCACTCTTTATCTTTACAAATATTGATAGAGGAAAATACCGAGTGAGGAACTTACTAACAAGATCATCCTAAATGGATATGCTTCCTTGAGGTTGGGCTTGAAGCCAATTCTTAGCCTTGTCTCTCAAAGAGAATGGAAAGAGTCGTAGCCGTATGACATCATCACTAGCTCCATTATATTTAATAGTGTCACAGAGCTGCAAGACATTAGTGATGTGCAAGTTTGGATCTTCTGCCTGACCTCCCCCAAACTGATTCTATTGCACCAGCTGTAGAAGCTCTGGTTTAATCTCAAAATTTTTTACTTGGATAGCAGGTCACACAATACTGGTTAAGACATTTTTAGAATATGCAGTTGCATAGTCAGCCAAAGTGCATCTTCTTTGTGTAGTAGTGTTCTCCGCCATCTTTTCTTTTAAGCTTTTTCTTTCTCTAGCTACTTTCCTGTTTGCTCTTTTTGTTCTTGTTATCTCCGGATCAAAAAGTAATTCTTCTGAATCTACAATACCTTGCCTAAATAAACAAATAAGCAAACCAAAGTGAAGTAAAGAAAAGAAATTTAAAAAAATGACTAATAAAAATAAACAAAGAAAAACAAGGTGAGTAAAAAGAAACAAATTAAAAAGAAAATTAAATGAAGAAAAATAAAATTAAATAAGAAAAATAAGTGCCTAAATTAGTGTCTTTTCAACTACTATTTAATATTGACAAAAATATTCCTTAGCAGTAGCGCCAAAAACTTGTTGTGATATTGGTAAGCGCACCAAATCACAAAAGTAATAAAGAGTGAGTTAAGTATCGTTCCCACGAGGATTATGTTGTCAATTACTAAATTCACTAAATCGATACTATTCAAGCTATCGAAAAGCGAGTTGGTGAAAACAATAATAAGAAATAATAAGCAAAAATAATAAAAGTAGAATTTAATTAATTAGGTAAAGTTGGAAGACAATGATATAAAAGTATTAGGGGTCGGATTTCATTTGAACTCTTTTAATTCAAAATCAAATATTGATTTATTCAAGTTTTATTTTAATGATTCATGGTCAATTCCCAAAATTAACCAATATCCAATGTCTTAGTATATTAATCTTCTTCACATAATTTAGAATTAATTAATCCCTTAGTCTACTCCAAATAGAGAAGACATTATTTAAAATGAGGGAATTAAGAGAAAGACCACATAACCACAATGTCTATTCCTAGCGATTGCAAAAATTATGGTATTTATCACAAGTTCTAGGTTCATGCAGATTTTTTCAAATCATACGTCAACCCAAAAATCATTCTCAAATTGGCCAGAGTTAGAAAAGCATTAAGAAAAGAGATAAATACAAAAATCATGAAATAGAAACATTGATTAAACACAATAATAAGTTTACATCATCAAAGAACAAGATCCATTTTCACCTTAACGAAAAAGGTCTAGTTACACATGGAAAAATAAGAACACAAATGGAAGAATACAATAAACTCCATTGTAGATAAGTGGAAAGGTTGAAGAGAATTCCTAATCTTTAAGCTGCACACCACTTTAGGGTTTGTGCCTCTTGAAGGCTATTGCGTTCTGTCCAAGTGTGTCCAAGTGTGTGTTCAATTTGGCATAACTTTCTTATTTATGAAAAATAACACTGCTGCTTACGCGTTCAGTGCTCAAGTGCTAATTTTCCAGTGCTCAGGAACTGGGACACTTATGTGGAATTTTGCGCGCTCAGGCGTTGAGACTTTAGTGCTTGAGCGCTAGACGTCTGATGGTTTTTTCTTCTTTTTATCACTTCTTTAAATGTTCAATCTTCTCCATGTGCAATTACCTACAAAAACACATAAAACATGTAATAAGAACATAATTAAAATACTAAAAATATAACAAAACTTAAGAACAAAACTTAATCAAAGAGATTAAAAAAGGATGAAAACCCAGAATTTGAACAGTAAAAATATGAATCTTTAAAGGTTCATCAGTGCTATTGCTTTGGACTTAAGGTGGCCTCAGTCACGAGGTCAACCTTGTTTATAGCTGGGGAGACATGTTGTGGGGCCAGTGCCTTCAACTATCCACTAGCAGATGTTTTTATGGAACCAGTTGGGAGAACTGGAAATGGTAGAGGCTGATGACGCGCTGTATCATGTTAACCAGAACCATGCAGACTTGCAGATCTACGTGCTAGGAGATAGACCGTTCTGTATTTAGGACTTATCATCCTTAGACAAGAAGAGAGTCAAGATGGTAGCTCTCACCCCCCAACAAGTTTCTCAATAGTGCCAAAAAGCTGATTCATTTCAGCTTAAAAATTGTAATGATTCCAGGGACTATAGGCGCTTGTTTAACATTCCAGACTGAGTATATTCAGCCTCAAGTTGTAATAATAATGTCAAAAGTTAGATCCATATGGCTTGAATTACAACCTATATGGCTGAAAATTGCACAAAAAGTGCAATTTCGAGTCAGGTGACTCGAATTTCAGCCTACAAGGTTGAAAAATTTGGTTTCATGGAAAGTAATAACTAGGATTATATTTATGATGATTCCTCTTTAGGATTCGAATAGACCCCTATGTCTTTACAAATTAAAAGAATAGAGGTACAAGATCTTTTGGACGAAATCAATCTAGGAAATAATGTAATAAGTAAACCTACTTTTATAAGTAGTTTAATAAATTCAAGTTTCAAGTATAAGTTGATTCATTTGCTTGAAGAATATAAAGACTATTTTGCATGGGAGTATGAAGAAATGCCTAAACTTAGTCAAGATTTGGTATAATAGAGACTACTAATTCGAGCAAGACAAAGACTAATCAAGCAAGTTCCAAGAAGATTTGCCCTTCAAATGGTCTTGAAGATCAAAGAAGAAATTGAAAGGTTACTAAAAGCTAAGTTAATTCAAACTGCCAGGTATGTTAATTGGATTTCTAATGATGTTCTTTTCATAAAAAAAGAATGGTAAGTTAAGGATATGCATTGATTTTCGAGATTTAAATTCTGCTACTCCTAAAGATGAATATCCTATGTCAATTGCTGACATGTCAATTGACTCAGTTTCAGGCCATGAAATCCTAAGTTTTATGGATGACTATTCTGGGTATAATCAGATTTATATTATAGAGGATAATGTGTCAAAAACTATTTTTTGATGTCCAGGGGCAATTTGTACTTATGAATGGGTAGTCATGCCATTCGGATTGAAGAATGCAGGAGCCACGTATCAAAGAGCCATGAATACCATTTTTCATGATATTATTGGTAAACTCATGGAGGTGTACATTGATGATGTGGTAGTCAAATTGAGATCAAAACAGGAGCACTTCTCGAATCTGAGGCAATCATTCGAAAGAATGAGGAAACATGGATTAAAAATGAATCCTATTAAATATGCATTTGGTGTTTCTGCAGGAAATTTTCTTAGGTTCCTGGTTCAGAAGAAAGGAGTAGAGGTTGATCAGAACAAGGCTAAGGCTATTCTTGAAGCATCACCTCCTTCGAATAAGAAGCAACTCTAGTCTCTACTGGGAAAGATTAACTTCTTGAGAAAGTTCATTTCGAATTTGTCTGGAAATACCAAAGTCTTCTCTTCACTCTTAAAGCTCAAAGCTGAGGAAGAGTTTTGATGGGAAAAAGAACATCAAATCAAGTATTATTTGGCTAATCCTCTAGTAATGACGCCTCCAATGCCTAGATGCCCCTTGAAGTTCGATATCTCAGCATCGAATGAAACCATTGGGTGCATGTTGGCCCAGGAAGATGAAAATGGAGTCAAAAAAGCTATTTACTATCTTAGTAGAGTTTTGATAGATGTTGAAATTAGATATAGTGCAGTTGAGAAGCTATGTTTAGCTTTGTATTTCTCATGTACTAAGTTAAAGTACTATGTAAAGCCACTTGATGTACTTATCATGTCAAAGATAGATATAATAAAGTACATGTTATTCAAGTCTATCTTACATGGTAGAGTAGGGAAATGAACTCTTGCTTTAACTAAATTTTCTTTGAAATATATGCCATTAAAGGTTATGAAAGGTCAAGTGTTGGCAAATTTTTTGACTGACCATCCCTGTGTTGATATCGAAGAAACTAATATTAACTATGTGGGTTTAAAACCATGGAATTTGTATTTCGATTGATCAAAACACAGTAGGGGTGTTGGTCTTGGAGTTTTGACTTTTCACCTATTGGAACTCCAACTAAATTCTTATTTGAATTAAAACATGAGTGTTCGAATAATGAAGTTGAGTATGAAGCTTTGATTGCTGGGTTACAGACGTTAATTTTGCTCATGGCTAGAAGTATTAAAGTTTTGGGTGACTCTCAGTTAGTCATTAAACAATTAACTTGAGAATATAAGTGCATTAACCAAAATCTGTTTAGATACTTTGCTTTTGCAGCAAGGTTGTTATGTGAATTCAATGAGGTTATATTGTAACATATTCGAAGGGAAGAAAATTATGAAGCCAACAAGCTTGCTCAAATAGCTTCAGGTTACAAGGTTTTGAGTTTAACTTTGTCTAAGTTAATCGAAATTAAAGAAAAGTTGTATCCATTCGTGAATTTAGAAGTATGTCTAATCGAGGACATGGATGATTCTGATTGGAGAAAATCAATTGTTGAATATTTACAAAATCCAAGTACAACAGTCAAAAAGAAGTTAAAATATAGAGCCCAACATTATGTTATAATGGGGGATTCGCTTTACAAAAAATCATAGATGGAAATTTATTGACATGTTTAAGTGAAAAGGAAGCATTCACAACCTTAGCAAAAGTGCATGAAGGCATTTGTGGTGCTCACCAAGCTGGTGAAAAAATGAAATGGGTACTACATAGGCAGAGGGTCTATTGGTCTACAATGGCTAAAGATTGTCATTTGTATGCTAAGTCCTGTGAAGAATGTCAAAAGCATGGGAACATTCAGCATATTGTAACGCCCTTTTTTGAGGAGGGAACGTCACACCATAACCACGAAACGAAAATAAAATATATAAACTAAGACCCGATTCATCATAATATAGATAAGTCTGTTTAGTTGTAATTGTAATAAATGATTTGGCGAATACCTTTTTTTTGTAATAAAATGATAAGACATAGTTACAACAGAAAGTAACATAAGAAGTAAACCATACATTCATACATCATAATTATATATATACTTGCATCATACTCGTTTAGATACATCGCCATATACACAAAAGTAGAAGCTTTGCATACCCCAAAATGATTACACATATACAACCCACCAAAAAGACAAAAACATCAGGCCCCCAAAAGATTTACAGATAGCCATCAGCGGCTAACGATAGCATCAGCCCCTAAAGCGAATGAGAAGGAACCGTAGATGGATCCTCCTCAATGTCTTTCTTGTTAGAGGAAACCCTTATCGAAGCAACCGAGTTACGAGTAAGGGCTCGTGCAGAGGATAAGAAAGAATCCTCTTGTGGGAGTAATAGTGTTCACCCACATATCACGTATGGGCAAGTAAAACTCTAAATGTAAGTGAGCATTAAAAGTAAAGATAGGTGGGTCATAATGTCCCCAAGCCAAAGACACAGTCACGTCCCTGAGGTAGACACAGCAATCCGTACTCAAGTTGATGTGCCAGCAGTCCAGACCTCCATGAAAAGTTAACCTCACATAACCCAAAAAGCCACGCGAACGGGACGCCATGTCCAAACAGGAAGCTAATCAAAATCAGGCCAGAAACTAGGGAATTCGTGTACTTCCCCTTCTTCACTGATGTCTTTAGAGAAACACATAAATAAACAGAATGACAGAAATACAGAAAAGAGGTAAGACATCCTACATTTAGTACCAATTATGGCAGTAAAGAAACAGAACGGCGCAAAGCACCCATATATCATTCCAGAAATAATAGTCAGCATCAATAGGCAAATAGTAAACAACTTAACAGTTTCAGGAAGTTATAACATCAATAAGACAACAGTTCCAATCATCATATGAATAAATGCCAAATAATATGTTGACTCACTATGCACGTGCATATGATATCGAAATCCTACTCCATGGAGCTAGACACAAACATCAGAGAGAATGATCAGGAGACATGTCTGTAACTCGGCTGTTGCGGCTAACAAGTGCTATAATTTCTCAATTTATCAACGTGTACATCATGGCATTGTACATGACATTCTACACTAGATCACGATATAGGACAGTGTCTCAGTTCGGATCATCGGTGCATTTGCATCGGTCTATCCCACGGCCCTAAAGAGCTACCAACTGACCATTGTAGGACACCCGTATCTCGACGTCCCCAAGGTCAACATTATGACCTACACTAATCTATTCACACCTGCACTAAGGTGTGATTCAATCTCCTAGGCAACAAGGCCTTAACAATAGTCCATCAGACTTTCACAATGCATGATGACTCAATGCATATTCATGTATATTCAACAACGATATACTTTTCCATAGCATGCCACAATTTGGCCAAGTTAAACATCAACAAAATATAGGTCCACTCATGGGCCCACAATACATATTATCAAGTTCTTAAATACAAAAATACACTTTTAAGGTTTATTATGAAGTTTCTCTTTAATCTATCATTTCTTATAGAATCTTTCTCTAGAGGAATTCTCTTGAGATTCTTATCAAATCTTCATTTATCTTAATTAGCTAAGTTCTTTACTTAAATTTAATCATACTTACTTAGAAAATTATCTATGATTCTCCAAGTCTCACACACACTCTTGTTCTTCCCTTAAGTTCAAAAGAATCACCCTAGGTAATCAAATAAGTTTCTTTCCATCTTATGAATCCATAATAAATTCTTAAATTATCTAATCACCTAAGCCTTAGTTTGATGCACAACTTTTAGCCAATATGGCCCTTGAGGCCGTGACCTCCCAAGGACAAGAGTCCAACTAATTCTTTCATCACATTATTAATTACTTAATACTTAATTACTTAAGTTTCAATATTACCCAAAAATTACATATTTAGACCCAAAAAGGCCCTAGAGGCCGTGAGCCTCCCAAAGGGGTAAGAACCCAAATTTTCCATTGCTCTATTAATTATTATTCACTTGATTAGTTATGTCTCCAACTTGTTACAAAATTTTAACCACGAATACCCTATTGAAGGGGGCATGGCCATGAGCCTCATTAAGGAGAGCAAGGAACCCTTGCTTCCAATTCATATTTCTAATCCATCAAAATCAATCCAAGATCATCAACATATACAAATACAACTAAGATCACATAGAGGAAATTAATACAAAGATCATTAGAAAAAAACACATAACCAAGAGAGCAACCCTAACATGGGTTTCTCACAACCAACACACAAACAAGTTTCCCACTACCAATAGAGGTTGAAGTGGATAATCTTCCTCTTACCAAGAAAGAAAACAAGAAAAGAACTTCCTTGAAGCTCTTTGTAGATTTCAGCCTCCACCACCACCAAAACCCTAGGACATCAAACTTTCACAATAAATAAATCAAACCATAAAAGAGGAGTTCTTAGTCGCAAAGATGACCAAGAATCATGAAAATGAGAAGAGAAAATGGAAAAGTCATAAACTTTACCTCAAGGTTTCAAACTTTAGAGCTTGGTGAAAGAAGATAAAAATGGTGGATTCAAGAGGTGGTCGAGAAAATATTCTAGATGATGAGAAGATGTAAGAAACAAGGTTGGTTGAGCAAGAAAATGTGGGTGGCCAAAAATGGTGTCTTAGCCGTGGAAGAGAAGAGAAAATGGAGAGAATGGGTGAGCTCCTTGAAGATGATTCCAACAAGAAAGAAAGTCTTCTAATCAAGATGTAGATTCAACCAAAATTGTTGCTTGAAATCAAACAAGCATGGAGGGTGGAAGGATGTGGTGCTACCGTGGGAAGAAGAAGAGAGAATGAGGAGAAAAGCTTAAAAGAAAAATGAGAGAAGAGATGTGTAGAGAGAGAAAGTCATAGTAAAGTGATTTCAAAATTAGAAATGAAAAGTCATAAAGTGAAAAGCTAATTTTTGACTCCAAAATGGGCCTCATTGTCTTGGAGCTACATGGGAGAGAGAGGGAAAGGAAGTTTCCTCTAGAATCTTGGTGCAAAGCTTCCTTGAGAAGCTTTGTTAGATTTTATGTAAAAATCAACTTGACTAGACATAAAGTAGATTTCTAGATAAGGTGATAATGAATTTTACTACAAGCTATTACCCAATAGACAATTATTACAGTTTACTAAGCCAGTACGTATTGCCCAATGGATAATAGAGCGTATTGCAAAATTTTTATTTAACAGAATGTACTGCAATTTTATTTATCAGATAAAATCTCAAAAAACGTAAACCTCGTAAACTATGCCCGGCATCGGGTTTAATAAGATCCCCCATCGACGTTTTCACAGTTCAAGGTTTACCAGCATCAGGGAAAATAATTTATTTTTTCGACTCCGCTCAATGCGCACATCAATCGAGAAATATATTAAAATAATTAATAATTGTGGAAAAATCCAAAAAAATTCAAAAAAATTACAAATATTATTAAATGACTATTTATCATGAAACAAACAATTTTTGAGGTGTTACAACTCTCCCTTTCTAAAAAGAAATTTTGTCCTCGAAATTTTCATACCTTATAATAGATGTGGATGTTGTTCCTTCATCTTATCTTCTAACTCTCACGTTGCATCTCCGGTCGTGTCATTCCAGATCACTTTTACTAACAGGATTTCCTTCCCTCTGAGTTGCTTTGCTCTCCTATCTTCAATCTTTATAGGAGGTGCCTCATAGGTTAAGTTCTCTTTCAATTGTACTGTGTTCGGTGCTATGACATGGCTCAGGTTAGAAATATACTTTTGCAATTGCGACACATGAAAGACATTATGAAGGTTAGAAAGAAAAGGTGGTAGGGTTATTTGGTAAGCTACTGGACCTATTTGATGAAGAATTTGGTAAGGTCCAAGGAATTTGGGAGTAAGTTTTCTAGATTTCAGAACTCGGTCGACCCCAATCATAGGCGTGATTTTCAAAAATACATGCCCGCCTTCCTCAAACTCAAGAGGCTTTCTTCTTTTGTCCCCATAGCACTTCTGTCGACTTTGAGCTATCCTAATCTTTTCCTGAATCATCTTGACTTTCTCAGTCGCTTGTTATATAAGATCAGGCCCAATAGTAAGGTGCTCTTCGTCTTGGTACTAACACAAAGGTGTTCTGCACCGTCATCCATATAGAGTTTCATAGGGTGCCATCCCTATGCTCGAATGGAAACTATTGCTGTAGGTGAACTCTACCAATGGTAAAACTTCATCCCAACTTCTAGTTTATTCCAAAGCGCAAGCTTTGAGTAAATTTTCCAACGATTGGATCGTCCTTTCAGATTGACCATCGGTCTGTGGGTGATAAGCAGAACTCAAACGTAGCTTCATTCTCAACACTCCTTATAAACCTTGCCAAAACTTTGATGTGAACCTTGGATCTCTATCAGAAATAATACTGGTAGGCACACCATGCAGCCTAACGATCTCACCAATATACAGCTGAGTTAGCTTCTCCATATTGTACCTTATGTTGATTGGTAAGAAATATGTTGACTTCGTGAGTCGATCAACGATTACCCATATTGAATCATAACCTTTTCTGGTCTTTAGTAATCCAACCACAAAGTCCATCATAATACTATCCCACTTCTATTCGGGAATAGCTAGGGGTTGCAATATTCTTGATGGTCTCTGGTGTTCAACCTTTGCTTTCTGATAAACCAGACAAAATGACAGACATCTGGAAATATCACTCTTTATTCCTTGCCACCAAAATAACTGTTTCAGGTCTTGATACATCTTGGTTATTCCCGTATGCATACTCAACTTGCTCATGTGAGTATGTCTAAGAATATACTTTCTAAGTTCTTGATCCCTGGGTATACAAACTCTACCTCTAAATCTTAGGATTCCATCAGTTCTTTCCTCAAATATTGTCACACCGCCTTACTTCATTAGCTCCCTTTCTTGCAAAAACTTATCAACTTTCTGTTTCTCTCGAATGTCTTCCATTAGTTCATTTGAAATAGTTACCATGTTCATACAAATCTTCCCAGGTGCCAATTCCACTAAGGACCATACATCCCTGAATTGCACTATCAAATCATTTTCCTTGACCATCATAGCAGAGATACTGAGCATCTTTCTACTTAAGGGGTCTACCACAACGTTTGCCTTTCCGGGGTGATATAGAAGTTAAAAATCATAATCTTTCTGAAATTCCAACCACCTTTGATGTCTCATATTCAACTCCTTTTGGTCATACAGGTACTTCAAGCTCTTGTGGTCGCCAAAGACGTTAAACGTTGCCCCATAAAGAAAATGCCTCCATATCTTCAAAGCGAATACCACAACTGCTAACTCCAGGTCATGAGTTGGGTAGTTCTTCTCATGTACTCACAACTATCTCGAAGCGTAAGCCACCACTTTTCTATTTTGCATAAGCACACATCCTAATCCTTGGTATGAAGCATCGCAATACACTTCGAAGGGCTCACTTGGATCAGGTAGAACTAACATTGGTGAAGTAGTTAGTCACCTATTCAATTCTTGGAAACTTTCTTCGCAAGCATTAGTCCACTCAAAGGCTTGATTCTTTCTCGTGAGTCGAGTAAGAGGCCCTGCTATCTTAGAGAATCCCTCAATGAATCTCTGATAGTATCCAGCTAATCCCATAAAGCTCTAAATTTTTGTCATTGTCTTCGGCCTTTCCCATTGCAGAATCGCTTCCATTTTTTACGGGTCCACTGCAATCCATTCCCTCGAGATCACATGACCTAAAAACTTAACTTCTTCCAACCAGAATTCACACTTTGACAATTTGGCGTACAACTTCTTCTCCTTCAGAATCTGGAGAACTATACTGAGGTGTTCAGCATGATCCTCCTGATTTTGAGAATAGATCAGAATGTCGTCAATGAAGATAACAACAAATCTGTCTAAGTAAGAATGAAAGATTCTATCATGCAGTCCATGAATATGGCAGGTGCATTCATTACACCAAATGATATCACAAGATATTCATAATGACCGCAACAGGTACCAAAAGTCATCTTGGGAATATCCTCGACCTTCACTCGAATCTGATGATAGCCTAATCACAGATCGATCTTAGAGAATACTGCTGCTCCTTTCAGTTGATCCATCAAGTCATCTATCCTTAGAAATGGATACTTATTCTTGATTGTGACCTTATTCAGCTGGCGATAGTCTACACACAATCGCGAAGTCTCATCCTTCTTTTTGACTAGCAGCACTGGTAGGAGTGATCAACCCGAACCGGGACCCGCGAACCCGACCTACCCGACCCGACCAGATTACAAATATCCGGATTGGTTCAGGTATTCGGGTCAGTTCGGGTTGACCCGGTGAAACCCGATCTCTCATGACTGACCCGATGACCTGGAAAAGAAGTTATTTTGCCTAAATTTAACCATTTTTTTATTCAATTTTCATAACCCGACTCGGTGACCTGACCAACCCGACCAACCTGATTACTCAACCCAAACTAACCCGATTACCCAACTTGAACCAACTCAATTTTAATCGGGTTGGTTCGGTTTGGGTTACTAAAAAAAATTCTCAAACCCGACCCGAACCGACCCAACCTTACCTAATTAGTTTGGATTTTTTTTCTCCCCAAACCCGACCCAACCTGACTCGTGATCACCCCTAAGCACTGGTGCTTCCCATGGTGACACACTAGGTCTAACAAACTATTTTTCCAAGAGTTCTTCTAACTGCTTCTTAAGCTCAACTAACTCTAATGGTGACATCCTGTAGGGCGCTATAGATACAGGACTAGATCCAAGCACAAGATCAATGGTGAACTCTATCTCCCGCTCTGACGGTAAACCAAGTACGTCATCAAGAAAGACTTCAGGAAATTCATTAGCTACCGAAATAACATCTAAATCTATCTTGCTCTCGACTTCTAAGGAAGACAATAGCATATATCCCTGAGCTCCTTCTTTCAAGAAAGATCAAACTTGGTTGGCCGTAAAAAATCTAGAAACTTCATCTATAGGGAAAACTATGATTTTACTAGAACAGTCTCACAGGATATGGTTAGAAGACAACCAATTCATTCTTAAAATTATGTCTAATTGGGAAATAGGTAAACAGATCAAATCAACAGAAAAGATTCGACCCTTAACAATTAAAGGATAGTTTAAACAAACTTTGGTGGTAACAACAAGTTTAGTAGTAATGGTAGAAACAGTCAAATCAAAAGGTAAGGAAGACACAGGTAAACCAAGTTGTTGCATATAGTCATAAGAAATGAAAGAGTGGGTTACCCTAGAGTCATACAGTACAATCAAAAGATTACCTCCTATAGTACCCTCTCCTTGTATTAGATCTTCAGATTCGAAGGCTTTTGCTCCACTCATAGTGTAGACTCGGCTTCCTACCTATGGTTTTGCAGCTCGTGCAATATTGACTGAAGGCTCTGCCTTAGCTTGATTGTAGTCCCTGGAGACGTGTCCAAGTTTCCCACATCGAAAATAGATAATTCCTTTGATGGTGCAATCCCTCGTTAGGTGATCCTTACCGCACTTCAAACACTTTGGCGAAAATGCCACCCTCTGACTAGTTCGATTTCTACCAGAACCTCCACTAGAACCTCTACCAGATAACTGTTGTTGACTTCTCGGTGGTCGAGAATAGGATTTCTTTTGAAAGCAGTTTGCATTGTTGCCACTTTCTCTTTGGAACTTAGTAGGTCCAAAGTTACGATTCCCCATATCCCGTGCCTGATCCAGATCTTCCATTCGGTGACACGTGTCCAATAGCTCTGAAAACTGGTTAATCCTCAATGTTATGACCGCCCTTTTCACGTCATGCCTCAATCCATCCTCAAATTTCTAACACTTCCATACCTCGTCCAGCTGGTGTTGGAAATACATTGAAAACTTGGATAAGCTCTCAAATCTTGGCATACTCACTGACAATCAAGTTCCATTACCTCAAGCTAAGGAACTCCATCTCTTTAGCATGTCTTGCGCTTGCTGGGAAATACTTCTCCAAGAATTTATCCTTGAATACCCCCTAGGTGATTACTCGACCTTCAGCTTCTAGTAATCTCTGTGCTCCGTTCCACCAATCTTTCATGTCTCCAATCAGCATAAAAGCAGCATAGGTTACCTTCTTATCATCGGCACAGTTCATGTCTTTGAAAATTTTCTCCAGCTCCTTGATCCAAAGACTAGCCTTCTCTGGATCAAATTCTCCCCTAAACTGAGGATGGTTGTTATGACGGAACTCTGACAGATTTTGAGTATCGGCTGAAGCTTCTTGCTGTTATGCAGCCCTTTCCTGCTATTGAGCAGCTCTCTCAGTTTGTTGTACAATGACATTCACCATTCGTTGCATTACTTCGATTGCTGCGGCAATGCCTCCACCGCGTGCCATTTCACTTTTTCAAGGTAGACTGAATGAAAAAACACAAGGAAGAATCAGATGTATCCTTTCGGAATACCAAACACAGAGAATCACATAGCACAAACAAGATATACTTGACCACAAAGATCTAAAAGAAAACTAAGGAAATTAAGGAGGTATGACCGTTAGCCTTATTAAGGAGAGTAAGGAACCCTTGCTTTCAATTCATATTTCTAATTCATCAAAATCAATCCAAGATCATCAACATATACAAATACAACCAATAAGATCACATAGAAGAAATTAATACAAAGATCATTAGAAAAAAAATACATAACCAAGAGAGCAACCCTAACATAGGTTTCTCACAACCAACACACAAACAAGTTTCCCACTATCAATAGAGGTTGAAATGGATAATTTTCCTCTTACTAAGAGAGAAAACAAGAAAAAAACTTCCTTGAAGCTCCTAGTAAATTTCGGCCTCCACCACCACCAAAACCCTAGGACATCAAACTTTCACAATAAATAAATCAAATCATAAAAGAGGAGTTCTTGGGCACAAAGATGAAATAAGATGAAAATGGTGGATTCAAGAGGTGGTCACAAAAGAGAAAATGTTCTAGATGATGAGAAGATGTAAGAAACAAGGTTGGTTGAGCAAGAAAATGTGGGTAGCCAAAAATGGTGTCTTGGCCGTGGAAGAGAATAGAAAATGGAGAGAATGGGTGAGCTCCTTGAAGATGATTCTAACAAGAAAGAAAGTCTTCCAATTAAGATGTAGATTCAAGTAAAATGGTTATTTGAAATCAAACAAGCATGGAGGGTGGAAAGGATGTGGTGCTGCCATGGGAAGAAGAAGATAGAAGGAGGAGAAAAGCTTAAAAGAAAAATGATAGAAGAGAAGTGTATAGAGAGAAAGTAATAGTAAAGTGATTTCAAAATTAGAAATGAAAAGTGATAAAGTGAAAAGCTAATTTTTGGCTCCAAAATGGGTCTTATTTCCATGGAGCTATATGGGAGAGAGAGGGAAAGGAAGCTTCCTCTAGAAGCTTGGTGCAAAGCTTCCTTGAGAAGCTTTGTTAGATTTTGTGTAAAAGTCAACTTGATTATACATAAAGTAGATTTCTAGATAAGGTGATAAGGATTTTTACTACAAGTTATTACCTAATGGACAATTATTATAGTTTACTAAGCCAGTATGTATTGCCCAATGGATAATAGCGCGTATTGTAAAATTTTTATTTAACAGAACGTACTGCGATTTTATTTATCAGATAAAATCTCAAAAAATGTAAATCTATAAACTGTGTCCGGCCTCAGGTTTAGTAAGATCATTGACGTTTTCACAGTTCAAGGTTTACTAGTCTCGAGAAAAATATTTTATTTTTTCGACTTCGCTCAGTGTGCACGTAAATCGAAAAATATATTAAAATAATCAATAATTCTAGAAAAATTCACAAAAATCACAAATATTATAAAATGACTATTTATCATGAAATAAATAATTTTCGGAGTGTTACACATGTTCCTAAATGTGATTTGTATTTGATTACAAAGCCTTGATCATTTTGAGGATGGGCTCTTGATCTAATAAGTCAGATTCATCCACCATCTTCCAAGGGGCACAAGTATATATTAGTTGCTATTGATTATTTTACGAAGTGGGTCAAGGCAATCCTTTTGAAGGATGTTACTCAATAAGACATTATCAATTTTGTTGAAGAAAATATCATACATAGATTTGGTATTTACAAACTTTAACTACTAACCAAGGTACTATATTTACTGGTTGTTACATTACTGAATTTGCTAAGTCAAGGAATATCAAGTTACTTACTTCGACTCCTTATTACGCTCAAGCGAATAGGTAAGTCGAAGCAGCCAATAAGATTTTAACTAGTTTAATTAAGAAACATGTTGGTCAAAAACCAATAAGTTGGCATAAAACTTTGAGCCTAGTTCTATGGGCTTATTGATATTCTACTAAGGAAGCTATTGGTACTACGTCATATCATCTAGTTTATAGTCATGATGTTGTGTTATCAATCAAAATTAATCTTCAATCAATTAGGTTGCAACGACAAAATGAAATCCCTACTTAGGATTATTGGGATTTGATGTTTGATGAATAAAATCACTTGAATGAAAAAAGGTTAATTGCTCTTGAAAATTTGATGCAACAAAAAGAAAGAATTGCAAAATTCTAAGATCTTCAAGTCAAGAAAAAAGAGTTTAACTAAGGAGATTTAGTTTGGAAGGTTATTTTACCTATGGAGAAAAAGTTGAAGTTATTTGGAAAATGGTCCCCAAAATTGGGAAGGGCTATATCGAATCGAAAGCATTTTCTCAGGTAATGCTTATTTGATTATAAATACTATTTCCAATGAAAGAATTGCTTCAATAAATGGTAAGTACTTAAAATTATATAGATTAAAAATTCATGAAATAAAAATTTCATTATAAATGTCAAAATTTCATTCAAAAGTAATCAAAATTTCAAATGTCATTACAAAATAAACATTCAAGAATATTTATTGAAGTCTTGAATGCAAAGATCCCCAAGCATCTATAATTCTTTTCTATTCTATGGAAGCTACTTCGAAGGATAGAGCTAAATCCTAAATAGCTTGCTTCACATGGTTGCTTTTGACAGTCCACCACTGGCAATCTTTATTAAGGGTTTGTTCTTGATGTGCACAATCCCCAGCAAGGGCTCGAAGTTCACTTTGTTGTTCTTCAAGTATTTGCAGTTCTTGTTTGAGCTCAGTAATTCTTTCTTCATTCTGATTGATATTTTGTTGAGTCATTCAAAGAACGGTAGTGAGGTTCAAGCATTTCTTTTTTGCCTTGGCAACATTTACCATCAATTGGCTCTTTTTCTCGAGCAATTGCTAATTATTGGTGATAACTTGATCAAGAGTGGGAAACTTGGTTGGTAAGTCCTTTGTTATGTAAATCAACTCCTGAACAACTAACTGGGCATTTGAGTTCAGTTGGTCGAGAAGGACCAGTAGTTTTTGCTTCCTGTCTTTAGTAACCATGACTTGATCTACCCCAAGGCTTAAAAGATCATTCAGCTCTTTCAATAGTTAGGGGGCAGATATGCTTTGGACTTCAACTTCCGAATGAACCGTGGGATGATGAGATTTGGAAGATAAAGATCATTTAGACAGAATGTCTTCGAGATGCTTCATGACCTCGTTGTCATCCTCCTCATCATCAATACACATAGCTTATGCTTCTTCTTCGAAAGTGGTTTTAGTGTGCACTGACTGGACTTTAGCAGAAGTTAAAGGAGTAGTCTCAGAAGTCTGAATGGTCTCAATCGAGATAGAGACTTTGATTTTTAGCAGGGATGCTTGTTTTAGAACTAAGGTGTATCTATATCATTAAAAAGGATAAGGGTTATGATTCTCTTGTGAAAATTTTATGGTCATTCTCATGTAATGACGTAAGGTGAAGATATCAAACTTGAGCATCAGTTTCAACGATAGGGACCTCTAATATAGGTTCAGTTTCAGGAACTACATTTTCCTGAACAGAAGTAAGAAACAAAGTTAGAATCATTCGAGACAAGCGAAGCTGAATAAACCTGTAAAGATATCAAACCTAAACATTAGCTTCGATGGGGATGTCTTGAGCCTCGGTGCTAGTTTCTTTTTCAGCTTGGGCCTCAGCATCAAACAGCCTATCGAAGTGGGAACTTAAGGCCAAGGTTACTTCTGGCCTAGGTATAAAAACACCTGGGGTGAGATTCGAATCCCTTGGAGGATAAGGGATTGGTGATGGAGTCCTAAATCCTCTTGAGGATGCAGGAGAGGATGCAGGAGTGGTTTCTTTGTACGCTAAAGGGGATGATTCTTGCTTGAAGTCAAAATAGTTAATTATAAGCTATAAAGGTTTTGAATATATATACACATAAAAAAAACTAAATTACCAGTATAGGTTCAGCTCTTCGGGTGGCTAAATCTAACTTAGCACTCCTCGAAGAAATTGGCTTTTCATCCTCTTGAGAGGGTTCATTAGAGCTATCAGAGGTTATAACGTGCGTCTGTTTCGACGCTATGTACTTTACTGGCCCAAGTTTCATTAAGCTTTCTTCAACAACCTTTCCCTAAAATAAAAAGAAATCGAAATCAGTAATGTGAAAAGAGTTGATTAAGAAATTTCTAGTTTCAAATGACTTTTTACCTTAGACTGTGGAGAGACAACAAGTGTGGCCTCTTCAATCACCTTTTTCTTTTTCTCAGCAATTTTTGCTTTTGAAGGTGCTGGGGCATGCTTATTTGGGGGTTGGGATGAAGAGGTTGTCTTCACCGAGGTTTCTGATTTGGTTTTTTGGATTTTTCTTGGCCTCAGAGGTTCGTCCTCCCATTCTTCATCTTCATACAAATCCTCCATCACTTTAGTTCTTTTCGAGACTGCAATAATAAGTGTATGGTCAGTAGTCGAATCGAAAACAAAGAAATAAAGATTAAAGAGTTAAGACTTTACTATATGGTGGGTATTTTATTACTCGAGTGTATCCAAAAATTGGAACCTGACAGTTGTCCAGATAACAGTTAGCAAAAGTTACTTCTCGTTTCTTCAAATCCTTGCCAACACCCAATGCTCCACTTTTGGAGTCTGGATACCAGTTGGCCATACCAAATGGAGCATTAGGAAGTGGAGGAAACTTTAGTGGGGTTTCAAAGCTTTTGAAAGAAGCCAAAGGATTCGAAACTAACGCACCAATGAAAAGAGTGTAACATAATTGGTGATGTGCTGCTTTCTTTTGTTTTAGGACTTGCTCAGCCTCTCGAACCACTAGTTTTAAGGATCGTATTTGACTTTAAAGAATTTCTCAAATTTAGAGATTTCTTTAAGGTGCATACTTTTTGTTTTCTTGGAAGCAGCTATAATCTGCACAAAGGAGCCTGCATTAGTAAATCATCAAAGGCAATCTGTGAATGAACGCTTTTGTGGGGAGTAATATTTTTTCCACGAGTTCTCGAATCCTAAAGTTGAGAAGAATGATAGCTCACACTCGAAGAGGTTAAACTATTCTCTCATTGTGGTATTCTTCTTCATAAAGCGTTTGTATTATTCAAAATCTTTAGCTTTTGACTCGTAAATTTGATACTTGTCTTTAAGCGAGATGCGAGCAAGAATGGATTGTGAAAACCCAAGTTGTCTAGAGACACAAGAGGGTAGGTAGATTTGGAGGCTGTAATCTTTTGACTTTGGATAACCAGGAGAAAGGATCGAAGTGGTAAAGATGTTGCTCCAAATATTGTGGTTTTCAACTTGAGCTCTAGGAGTTGAGCATAAATATGGTTGTTGAAACCATTCAAGGCCACAGTTTCGAAGAGCAAAAGGAGAAAATTTGAAGTTATCCGAGTGACACTTCATGTTTAGGAACAATGAAAAGAAAAATTTGAAATCCTCAACTTCTTTATCTGGTTTTGAGGCATAGTAAAGTTAGGACAATCGAGGACCTTCAATTGTATTAATAGTGGTTGAAGTAGCTGAACTCTGAAGATGAGGTTCGAGGATGGCGTTGAGCCAAAGCTGCAATAATCAGAAAGGACTTCAGGATTGGTAAGGGGTTTGGTTTCCGATTGAAGTAGGTTAATTACTTCTGTAATCAAAGCATATAGTTGGGTAAGAATCAATTTGCCCAAACAACGAGGAGAAACCCCATGAAGAAGGGTGGCTAAAGGAAGGTAATATTTTGGAATTTGGAGAGACATGGTGCAGAAAACAAAAGCACTAAGCCAAAACATTAGGAAGGCCACATGCTCTTCATCAGAGACTTTGTCAATCTCGAGATAGTTGATCTCAATGAAGGTAGTATAAGTTAACTTCGTGAAGTTAGGCTCTATTGTTGTTGTAGGACTCATGGTGCTAGTAATTACCTTACCAAGAGGCTTAAGGGTAGTAATGACAACTATGTCAAAAAATTTATGAGTCAGTATCCCATAAAGGACATGGAAGGAGTTGGTAGATCTGTTCCAGAAAAATAAGGAACTAGTCAACATAGGGGCATTATATTCCAAACGCTCCTTACTTAGCTGGATGAAATTGAAAATACTAGCTGCTTCCTAGGTAGCCTATTTGGCACTTTCAACTTGATTTAACCACCTAAGATACAAAGATCTAGTGTAAGAACTAGTAGGTGGTGAATTTTGAAAGATCTTTGGGAAATAGTTGAAGAAATCAGTTTTTAGGGAAGAATGAAAAGCTATGATTGATTCTTCTTCAACACATGGGAAGAAAAATTGAATAAACTCATATTCTTCAAAGGGAAAGGTAGGTCCTAGAAATGCTAGTTTTTGTAGGCCTATAGTGAAGGGAATCATTACTTGAGTTTTCCAGAGCTTAGAGTTATTAGTTGAAGGGTTTGGAGCTTAAGAGATTCCATGCTTCTTCAATAAAGTGGTTACTGTGGCAGCGTTGGGCTACTCTATTATCTCTTTTGTCTTAGAGTTTGAGAGAGAAACTTGAGTAGAGGTTGTTTTAGAAGAAGAAGAGGCGATTGTTGTGTGAAAACTTCAAGAGAGAAGGAAGAAAGCTCACAAGGAAGCCTTAGAGATCAGTAATGGAAAAAGGCTGAGCAGAAAAAATTTAAAGAGAATGTAGAAAAAGGAAGTAAAAAGGAGAAGCCCTTTTTTACTCTTTGTTAAGAGTAGATATTATGTTTGTGTTTTTAATTAGTATTATTGTGTACTATTCATACTAGGTTGTACTGCTAGCCCATTTATTGCTAGCCAATTTACTGCTAGCCCATCTTACATATATAAATACATAACCTGCACCCATAGTGGGTACAATTTTCCATTCATCTTTTCTCATTACATGGTATCAAAAGCTAGTTTCTAAATTTTTTTTCTCTCTCAACTTTCCACACACAAAAAAAAACAAAACGTTTTCAGTTTTCAGATCTAAGGCAGCTGCTAGCGGCTGCCACTTAGTTTCGAGTTCCAGCTGGTAGGGAGTGCCAGTATGAGGTCGTCCGGCGCCGGGGGAAGGTCGATGAGGCGGTCGGTGGCACCCTCGATGCAGGAGGAGCGTCATTTGGGTGCTCTGTTTGTGTGAAACTCGCGGGTCCGAAGCGTGGGGAACACCTAGACCTTATGGGTGGTTGGCGTGGAGTTCGTCTACCATAAAGAGGTGTGATCGGTGGTTGGGGGTGGTTCACCGGCGTGTGGACGTCCGACGATGTCTTCTACGAGGTGCTTTCGGCATTTTCGTGCTAGTTTCTTATCGTTTTTAGGCTGTTTTGCTCTAGGTTGGCGCAATTTGCATCGTTGTGGTATTTTGAGCACATTTGGCGTGCTGTTGGTGATCCTTTCCCTCCTTATAGGCTGATTTGAAGAATTGAACACATTATTACTTATCACTTCAAATGTGCAGGAGATGTAGGCTCAGCAGGAGCAATTGGCAGTGATGTATTTTTTCTCAGGGCTGCATAGTGAATTTGGTGCGGCCCGATCTCAGATTTTGACCGGTTCTAGCAGTATGACCCTAAAAGAGGTTGCTGTGAGCTTTCCAAGTCCCATCCCTTAGCTTCGAGTGCGGCCTCTGCTTTGGTGAGTAGTACTTGATGAGACAGTTCCCGTGGTGGTCATGGTGGACGAGGTAGTGGTCATGATATTGGAGATCCACGGGGTAGTGAAGGTAGAGGATGGGATTGATAATAACATATTTTATACATTAATAAATCCTCATATTTAGTCATTTATACTCTCCATGTACTTAATTAATTGATGCTTGGTCATGTTTTGTAAGTTTGAGCTCAAATTGGGCCTAATTGAATTTTTTCAGCATTATTGAGTTTTGACGCTGTTTTTATGTTTTGGCCATAACTTGAATTATAGATATCTAAAAATTATGCATTTTACCTTATAGGAAAGCTGAGAGGAATCTCTACAACTTTAATGAAGAGCACGAAGTCTCAATCAGATTTCTAGTAGACCTAATTGGGCCTGGAAGTTCAGACTCGGGTTTGGGGAGCATATGGCATTAAAGTGAGCATATCTTGGTTAATTCAAATCCAATTTAGATGAGACTTAGGCCATTATATTCCTACAAGGCCCAACTGTGTTTGGGAATGTAATAAGGCACTAGAGGCCAATTTATGGGACAGTTATAGGGTTAGAAAAAGGGAGTCCAAATAGACACTTTTCATATTCTACACTTTCATCTTCTCTCTAGAACTCTCTTCTCCACATTCTCTCTAGATTTTCATTTTTTTCTTTACTTTTTCTGAGTTCTTCCCTCCTATTCATGGAGGGGTAGAGCACTTACTCAATCCAAGAGATTGACAACTTGATGATTAATCTTGAGATTTCAATTTAATTGTTAAATATTCATCTATTAATCAAGTTTCTCTTCCTCCCCCTCTCTTTGTTAATTCTGGTTGAATGCTTAATTTGATTAGAATTTTTATATGTTAATTGCTTAATTACCATGTGCAAAGAGATGATTTTAGAGACTAAACATTGCATTAAAGGTGTTTTATGAAATGTTTGACTTGCTTGGATCTTGGTTTTTAAGTTAATTTTGATTTTGGATGAATGCTTAAATTGTCTAACTTTAATTAATTGAATCCTAGAAGCATTTCTAAAGATCCATGGATCATTGAGAGGTGTCTTGATGTGATGTAAGACTAAGGGTTTGGTTGATGGTTGGATGGATCTTTAGTAATCAAGGATGGATTAAAAATCAAGATTGACTAATTCTCTTGGATTGGTTGATTCTTAATTCTGATTTCTTCCATTTATTTGAATTCTGTTTCTGCATTTTGATTCTCAATTTTGATTCTCCATTTACTTGAAACCCTCCACCTTTTTGCTTCTGTTTCTATTCGCGTAATTCTTTTTTTGTTCTGTTTTCTAGTTTTTGTTATCTAATTCTGTTTTCTTATTTTTGTCCATTAACTTCCCAATTTTTGCTTGATTTGATCTAATTGCAATTACAATCCTTGAGAAATGATCCGGCGTTGACTCTTATGCTATAAGCCATAAGTATAACTCGATTATAATTTTGATTAAGTTCGGCGCTCGCCAAAATTTTAGCACCATTGCCGGACATTGTTAGGTGCAATTTGATCACATTAAGTGACCATACTAACTCTTTCTCTCACTATCAATTAACTCTTGTTGAATTGCATAACAATTGCATTGCATTTTGTTGTTGATCTTTGGTTAATGTTTTATTGGTTTTGTTACTGTTGATCATTCTTTCGTTGCCTTTATTGTTAATTGCATTACAAGATCTCCTTATAAGTGTCATTCAATCATTTTGGATATGTTCTTAACTGCCTAACATCGTTTTATACCCAGTTAACATTTTTCTCCAAGTTCTGCTTTCTTTGGATGTAGAGGGAGACTAGTGTTGATCTAATTGTGGAGTTTGGACTTGAGACTTGGTCCCCAAGGTTAAATCATCATTTTCAGCAAAGTGATCCTTAGATCTTCCCCTCGGATTTTAGCCAAATTCCATCATTTGACAAGGTTTTTGAGACTACTCAAGACATAACGGTAAATCTAATAATTGTTATGGTAACTCAGAATGAGTCAAAACTTGGTCAGTTGAAGAAAAATGGCTGGAAAAACTAGGCTTAGTGATGTGTGAAATCCGCAAGTGTATGGTTTCGTCGTCAAGTAATAAAAAGATCTAATCCACAGGGACTGTGTCTATGAATACCAATTAATTAATTAATTCAATTAAATTAAACAAAGGGGATAAAATTATTGATTGATGAGAACGTAGTAACAAGGTAATTAAATAAATAAATATAAAAGTACAAATTGAGAACAAAGATAGCAAGTTATTAAGAAAGGTTTTTCAGATTTAAGAAGATTTCCAGAATTGGGGGTAACCACAATGATACAAGACAAATCCTAATTGACAACCCTTTTATTAAAATTAAAATTCAATTGAAGGAGAATTACTCTAAATTAGTTAATGTTCTTTCTCAAAAGACAAGAACTATGCCCAATTAAACTAATTCCTACTCTCATGGTAATTGAATTTAAATTAAACTCATTACGCTTTATGGTAATTCATTGAATCCTCGAAAAGCTAAACCTACTCTCGTGATTTAGACCTTAAGTTCAATTCTTATGGTTCCAACACCTAGGTTCACCTCTCAGTACGTCCCTAGATATCTATGAGATGTAAATATATGGCCAGTAAATTCACATAAATAAGCGCAATAAGGATTGAATCAAAGAACATTCAAGATTAATAAAAAGGGTAAATAAAGTCAATTAATCATCATTAATGTATCAAAGGGCATTGCCCAATCCTAGAAACAAAAGAAACTACTCAGATATGGAGAAGAAGAAACAAAAAATCAAATTCAAGAACATCCAAACCCGTAATCAAAGAGAGAAGAGAAGAGAAAGATGAAGATCAAGAGCCTCCAAGTGTGCCTCCTTTAAACTCAAATTGGAACCCCAAATATTACATTCAGAGTATCTATTTATACCCCTAGGGTTTCAACTGGTCTAAGCCCATCCAAAGAAATAAAAATGAAACTTAAAAACAGACTCGGACTGCGATCCACGGCCATGGATCATTCCATGGCCAGGCCGTGGATCTTGCTGACTGAATTCCACGGTCGTGGATCATTCCACGGCCAGGTCATGGAATTCTCTGGAAAATCACTTTTGCTTCTTCAAGTTGCTGCTCGATCCATGGCCGTGGGGAATTCCACAGGCAGGCCGTGGATCTCTCTGTAGTGAGCTTTTTGCCCCTGTTTGCTATCCGTAAAGCTCCAACTTCAATCATGCAAGCTTTCCATCCATTTCAAGGCCAATTGAGAACCAATCTTGCACAACAACACCACAAACACCGCAGTTATCCGAACTAAATGAAAAACAAATAAAAAGAGAAACTAAAATGCCTAAAATGCCTAAAAATGCATGCAAAACAAGAACAAAATATGATGTTATTTCACACACATCAAATCCCCCCAAACTTAAGATCTTGCTTGTCCCTAAGCAATAACTAATGTCAAACCAATAAGTGGGATCAAGAGACAATAATGAATGAGGAACCCCAAAAAACATCCAACCAAGCAATAAGCAAAGGTAAACCAAGAATTAGAAAGGTAATTAAAATCAAGTCCAATTAGAGGCTAAAGTTCTCAGAAATCATGCTCCTCACTAAATTAGGCTCACTCCACTAACCTCACTCAAAGTGTTTAAGGGTGAAGACAATGCGCTCAATATTCCTCAAAGAAAAAGCATTTCCATAAGCTTGATAAGAAACCAAATTTCCACTAATAATCAGCATGCATGCAAGAATCAAAAGGTCTTTCAAGGGTTGTAATGGGGCCATAGGAATAATGTTAAGTAGGGTAAAGAAAGGAAGGTATGCACGAAGAGCTAACAAAATTTTCAATAAGCACAAGAAATCCAATAGAACATAAATGGAGCAAAGGCATTTTTCAATCAAGAGCATAACTCCACATTTTCAAGCATTTTCTTCCTTACTTTTCCTTCTTCTCTTTCTCTTCTTTTTCAAGCTTTTCTCCTATGATTTTCTTTTTTTTTCTTTTTTTTTTATTTGAGAAAGAGAAGGGTCATTCACATATGATTCCCAACACAACTTTACACAACTTTCAAACTTAATTTGCTCCATTTAATATTCTAAATGATTACTAGTAATATATCATCATAGGCATCAAGAAAAACAATTATGCAATAGGCTCAAAATGGGCAACTAGTGGATGAAAGTGTGATAATTATTTCAGAAGGCCAGAAAAATACTTAAGATGCCTTAATCACATTCAAGCATGAAACAAAATTTTTTGCCTCAAAATGGTTTCAAATCAAGTTCTAGAGCACAAAATCAATGAGGAATTATCACTCAACACAAAGAATGGGAGCAAAAATCATATAGTACATAAATCTCATACGAGCTCAAAACTCACATTTAGAGGTTCAAAAATCAATGAGAAGCACAAATTCAGAGAACATATGCTAATTATTAACTATCAAGAAATCACCTCCACTATCAATTAAAACAATGCCTATTGCTTACCACAAGAATCAACAAATTGGGTTCCACAACAATACCATCTCAAACTCCTCAAAAGAGAGGGGCACAAAGTTCAACCAAAAAGCCGAGAGATATGATGGTGTGAAATACAACATGAAGATGCAATGTAAAATAAGACATAAAAATGCATGAAACTAATGATCTAAAATGAAAATGAAAATACCCCCCAAGCTTAGAACTTACATCGTCCCCAATGTAACAATCTATAACTAGATAAGGGATAAAAGAAAAGAACTCACTACGGTGGTGGAAAATCTTCTAGTGTTCAATCCATGGCCATGGAATTTTACATGGGCTGGGTGTGGAACTTTCTGACTTCACTCTTCTTCTAATTTGAGCTTCAAAAAGGGTCAAACCTAAATAAGATCCATGAGAAAAAGATCAAACTAGTAATCCAACACACAAAATCAAAAGAAAAAGAAGAAGAAAAAAAGAAAAAAAAATAAAGAAGCTTGGGTTGCCTCCCAAAAAGTGCTTGTTTAAAGTCATTAGCTCGACTCTGGTCTGGTTTCTATGCTCAGGTGATGTCAATAGAGTAATGCTCAGTCCCCACTCATTCAAAGTGTTTCACTCTCTGGAAATTTAGCATGAAAGGCTCATGGCCTTCTTTCTTCACCTCAAGCACACCGTAGGATAAAACTCGAACAATCTCATATGGTCCTAACCATTTCAACCATAACTTACTAGGACAGAAATGTAGAAGTGAGTTATTGATAAGAACTTTATCCCCGAGTTTAAATTCATGCTTCTCGACACACTTGTCATTCTACTTCTTAAGTCTTTTCTTGCAGGGTTTAGATTTCTCAAATTTTGTAGTACCCTTGGGCAAGGTCTTTTCTAGCATAGCATTAGTCACTGATTACAGCACACCTAAAAGCACAACACTATCCACAATATTAGTAGTATCTATACGATTACATGAATTTGAGGAATTAGAATTATTTTCATATTTAAAAACATCAAAAACTACTTCCTCATCATTCAATCGCAAAGTCAATTTCCCTTCGTGGACATCAATGATCGCCCTTCCAATGGCAAGGAATGGACGCCCAAGTATGATCGACATTTTAGCATTAGTTTCCATATCAAGCACAACAAAATCCACCGGCATATAAAACTTACCAACCTTCATAGGAGCATCCTCCAAGATGCCTAAGGGGTACTTGACAGATCGATCCACTAATTGAAGGGAGATAGTTGTGGGTTTTAGTTCACCCACCTCCAACTTCTTACACATAAAAAGGGGCATAAGACTAACACTAGCCCCCAAATCACACAAAGCTTTATCAAAATTAGTGTTGCTAATCAAACAAGGAATAGAGAAGCTACCTGGATCTTTTAGCTTAGGAGACAATTTATTTTGATTTAAAGCAGTACACTCCTCAGTTAAAGCTACTGTCTCATATTCTTCTAACTTTCTCTTATTAGATAAAATGTTCTTAAGAAATGTAGCATAGGTAGGCATTTGTTTCAATGCCTCAGTGAAAGGTATATTAATATATAATTTCTTAAGGACCCCTAGGAACTTCCCAAATTGCCTATCTTTGAGGGAAGGGCACTGGGGGTTGATATGGTTCAGGGGGTACATACTTAGACACCTTCTCATTAGTTTCCTCTTCTTCTAAGGGTTGTGTCTTAGTCTTTTTTTCCTCATTCCCCTTATCATTGTCACTCTCCCCATTACCCTTGGGATCTTCTAATTTCTTTCCACTTCTCAAACTCATAGCCTTACAATGTTCATTACCTGGATTTATTTCAGGTTGATCAGTAAACTTACCCTGTTGCCTATGTGAAGTGCTTGCTTGTTGGGCAATCTGGGTTTCCAACATCTTATTATGAATGGCTAAATTGTTAACCTTAGCTGACAACTCTCTAATGGCCTCAGTCATAACTTGCCTATGTTGGCTAAACTCCTCATTTTACTTAGATTGACTCTCAACAAAATTCTCAAGAAGAGACTCAAGTCTAGATTTTTGTACTTGTTGGAGTCCAGAAGAGGGTTTAGCATTACCTTGCCTAGCTTGGTACCAACTATTTCGATAGGAGAAGTTAGGGTGTGATCTCCAATCGGGGTTATAAGTTTGGGAATATAGATCATTCCTCCCCTTTTGGTTAAAGTCATAGAAATTGTGGCATGATTCCACTTGCTCCACCGGTGCACCTTGTGAGGAGCCAAGTCTAACTTGGCATTTGGCACCTATGTGTCCCTGTGCTCCACAAATCTCACAAAAATTATTAGAAGCACTATGGCATTAACATGAGCTTTCTCAAGCATGTCAAAACGTTTATTCAAAGAATCAAATTTTGACATAATTAAATCAACACCATCTACCTCAAACTTACCTCTCGCGAGTTTTCTTGGGTTATGACCTCTTTCATTTGCCCATTGGTGATGATTTGCAGCAACACTCTCAATGATCTTATAAGCTTCTGTGAGCCTTCTGTTCATCAAAGCTCCACCAGCTACGGAGTCAAGAGACACCTTCAAAGAATATTTTAGACCATTGTAGAAGGTATGGACGATCAACCATTTTTCTAACCTATGGTGTGGGCAGGCTTCCAGCAAAGCCTTATATCTATCCCAAGCTTCTGACAATGACTCTCCATCTTTCTGAATGAAGCTTGTGATTTGGGTCCTTAGATGAGCAGTCTTGGAAGGTGGAAAAAATTTGTCCAAGAAAGCTTGCTCCAATTAGTCCCAAGTAGTGATTGTCTCAGTGGGAACAGACTTCAACCAAGCTCTAGCTCTATCTCTCAATGATAATGAAATAGACGGAGACGAATAGCATCAACAGAGGCGCCTTCAATCTTGAGGGTCTCACAGAACTCCAAGAATATATCCACATGATCATTCGGGTCCTCTGATGGCAATCCTCCAAATTGGTTCTGCCTTATCATAGAAAGTAAGGCAGGAGCTATGGTGAAGTGCCTAGCTTCAATGTCTGGCCGAGCAATTCCAGATCGCAAAACCCGAGCATTAGGGGCTGCATACTCTTTTAGCAGTCTATTATCCTCAGCTTCAGCCATGACAACTGTTGGTTCAGATATTTCTCTCGCTCTTTGCCTTTGTTGTCTTCTCTTTCTATGAAGAGTTCTTTCAATTTCAGGATCTGCTTCAAAAATAGTCTCGGAATGTCTAGTACTTTGCATAAATAGAGAAATTACCTGCAGAGAGTCAAAGAGAAAACAAGAACGTAAGAATATGATAAAAAGAAAAAAGTTTAAAATAATCAAATTAAAAATTAAACTAATATTCAAGAAAAACACAGACCCCAGCAACGGTGCCAAAAACTTGATATGTGAAATCCGCAAGTGTACAGTTTCGTCGTCAAGTAATAAAAAGATCGAATCAACATAGACTGTGTCTATGAATACCAATTAATTAATTAATTCAATTCAATTAAATAAAGGAGATAAAAATTTTGATTGATGAGAACGTAGTAACAAGGCAATTAAATAAATAATATAAAAGTGCAAATTGAGAACAAAGATAGCAAGTTATTAAGAAAAGTTTTTCAAATTCAAGAAAGCTTCCAGGATTGGGGGTAACCATAATGATACAAGACAAATCCTAATTGACAACTCTTTTATTAAAATTGAAATTCAATTGAAGGTGAATTACCCTAAATTAGTTAATGTTCTTTCTCAAGAGACAAGAATCGTGCTCAATTAAACTAATTCCTACTCTCGTGGTAATTGAATTTAAATTAAACTCATTACGCTTTATGGTAATTCATTGAATCCTCGAAAAGCTAAACCTACTCTCGTGATTTAGACCTTAAGTTCAATTCTTATGGTTCCAACACCTAGGTTCACCTCTCAGTACGTCCCTAGATATCTATGAGATGTAAATATGTGGCCAGTAAATTCACATGAATAAGCGCAATAAGAATTGAATCAAAGAACATTCAAGATTAATAAAAAGGGTAAACAAAGTCAATTAATCATCATTAATGTATCAAAGGGCATTGCCTAATCCTAGAAACAAAAGAAACTACTCAGACATAGAGAAGAAGAAACAAGAAATCAAATTCAAGAACATCCAAACCTGTAATCAAAGAGAGAAGAGAAAAGAAAGATGAAGATCAAGAGCCTCCAAGTGTGCCTCCTTTCAACTCAAATTGGAACCCCAAATATTACATTCAAAGCATCTATTTATACCCCTAGGGTTTCAACTGGTCTAAGCCCATCAAAAGAAATAAAAATGAAACTTAAAAATTGATTCGAACTGTAATCCACGGCCATGGATCATTCTACGGCCAGGCTGTGGATCTTGCTGACTGAATTCCACGGCCGTGGAATTCTCTGGAAAATCACTTTTGCTTTTTCAAGTTGCTGCTCGATCCATGGCCGTGGGGAATTCCACAGGCAAGCTGTGGATCTCTCTAGAGTGAGCTTTTTGCTCCTGTTTGCTATCCGTAAAGCTCCAACTTCAATCATGCAAGCTTTCCATCCATTTCAAGGCCAATTAAGCATCAATCCTGCACAACACCACAAACACCCCAGTTATCCAAACTAAATGAAAAACAAATAAAAAGAGAAACTAAAATGCCTAAAATGCTTAAAAATGCATGCAAAACAAGAACAAAATATGATGTTGTTCCACACACATCATTTAGTGTATTGAGGTCACTTGGATTTAAGCCAAATTCCATTGTTTAGACCATTTTTTCAATATTTAAGATTTTTTGTTGTGTTTTTTAGTCTCATTTTTGTGTACTTTTCATGCTGTGGTGGTCCTGTGATTTTTAAAAATTATTGGATAGGTTAATTAGATTTATTTTGGTAGATTTTTAGTGTTATCTAGTGTATTTTGCTTGTTTACTGATTTTGAGCTTTTTATGCTTTGGATGATGCATGACTAGGTCTTCTACTAGTAACTTGCTTGATTTTGATCTTGAAATTGATAAGACTTTATATGCACTGATTAGAGCTCGTAAGCTTAGCCAAAGAATTGCTTTTGAATTTGATTTTCACATTGAATCTATTAGTAAATCCGAGAGCTTAAGTGATTTTGAAACTATGGCTGACAACATGCATAATATGACTCTTAAAGAACTTGCTGCTCCTTATGTAACTTACCAGCCTTTATGCATTCAATATTCTGATCTTGATGCTGACTTTGAGTTAAAATCTAGATTGATACACTTGTTGCCCAAGTTTCATGGTCTTGCAGGTGAGGACCCCCATAAGCACCTAAATGAGTTCCGTGTGGTTTGTTCAACCATGAAGCCGCATGGGATCCCTGAGGAGCATATCAAGCTGAGGGCATTCCCTTTCTCACTTACTGATGCAACCAAGGATTGGTTGTTTTATCTCTCACCAGGTTCAGTCAGGAGTTGGAATGATATGAAGAGGTTATTCTTAGAGAGATTTGTTCCTGCCTCCAGAGCTGCTGCAATTAGGAAGGACATATATGGCATCAGATAGATTTCATGTAAGACTTTGCATGAGTATTGGGAGAGATTTAAGAAGTTGTGTTTAAGCTGTCCACACCACCAAATCAGTGATCAACTCTTGATTCAATATTTCTATGAGGGTTTACTGCCAAATGACAGAAGCATGGTGGATGCTGCTAGTGGAGGAGCCTTGGTGGATAAGACCCCTACTGCTACCAGAGACTTGATTTCTAAAATGGTTACCAATACACAGCAATTCGGGATAAGAATGGTAGCTCCAAGCAGAAGTGTAAATGAGATCTAAATGTCTCATGCAGACCAATAGAGAATGGAACACAGACCTGATGAATTGACTTCTTTGGTGAGATAGTTAGCAGTGAGACAACAACCACCAATGCAGATGCTTGCAGCTGTGTGCGACATTTGCTCTTGTTCATCTCATCCCACTGATACATGCCCCACACTTCAGGATAGTGGTTCTATTTTTCCAGAGCAATTAGTTGCAGCAGCTGGCATTTTTCCTAGTAGACCTCAATATCAGCAGTCCCAGCAGCAGCCAAGATATGATCCATTTTCTAATGCTTGTAACCCTGGCTAGAGGGACCACCCCAACTTGAGATATGGGAATTCTGGTTAGCAACAACAACCCCAGCAGCAGTAGCAATTTAGATACCAGCCATCTGCATTCAGACAGCAACAACCTGTGCAGTAGTCTATCAAGTCCACTCCATCCAAGCCATCATTAGAAGATTTGATGAAACATATGGCCACAAACAACATCCAGTTTCAGCAGAATGTCAATGCCACCATTCAGAATTTACAGACTCAAATTGAGCAGTTGGCAACCATTGTGAGTGAGTTGAAAAGTCAAGGGTCGAGCCAATTATCTTCACAAACAGTTAATAACCCAAGAGGCAATGTAAGTGCCATTACCTTGAGAAATGGCAGAGAAATTGATGGTCCTACCATAACCAAAGCTCCCATTGCAGCAACCAGAGATTGATCAGAAATAGCAAAGTTCGCACAAACTAAATGCCCCAGTCCAGAATAAATGTGCAGAGAATTCAGACCTGGTCATTCCACTACCTTTCCCAAATAAAGTGACACAGTCCAAGCAGATAGCGTAAGGAGAAATGAAAAGGGAAGTCATGGAGACATTCAGGAATGTAGAAATCAACATCTCCCTGCTGAATGCAATTAAGCAAATTCCCAAGTATATCAAATTTCTCAAGGAGTTGTGTACTCATAAGAGAAGACTTAAGGGTACTGAGAAAGTCAGTATGGGCAAAAATGTTTTTGCAATGATTCACCCAAGCATGCCACAGAAATGCAAAGATCCTGGAACTTTCACAATCCCTTGCACGATAGGCAATTCTAGATTTAACCGTGCAATGCTAGATTTGGGTGCTTTTATCAATGTCATGCCTATGTTAGTGTATAAGTCTTTGAACATTGGCACCTTGCAACCTACTGGTATAGTGATTCAGTTAGCAAACAAGACCACTGCTCATCCTGCAAGAGAGCTGGAATATGTGTTAGCTCAGGTGAATGAGCTCTTTTTTCCAGGGAACTTCTACATTCTGGACATGGAAGATGAGTCTTCAACAAACCATGATCCATTGATTCTAGGAAGACCATTCCTCAAGACATCCAAGACCAAGATAGATATACATATTGGCATCTTTTCTATGGAATTTGGTGAAGATGTGGTACAGTTTAACATTTTTTTATGCCATGAGACATCCCCTTGAGGAGCATTCAGTTTTCCATGTTGATGTAATTGAGATGCTGGTTGATGATGCTTATGCTGATATGAGTGCTGATTTCTATAATGTTGCTAACTTTCTGGATTCTATCACTTGTGATACATGTGCTGGCTGTAATACTGAACTATGTGGTGCATGTGCTGAGATTTATGTGGTTATCAGTGATGATGCAGCTGCTGACTTGACTGATGTAGCATGTAAAAATAAGAGTCAGAATTATGTCAAATTTAATGCTGCTGAGTTGCTTGGTTCAAATAGCTTGTTGCCTTCCATTTGTGCACCCCTCATCCGTAAAATTGAAGACTTTGCCAGACAACCTTAAATATGCATATTTGGGAGATGGTGAGAAACTGCCAGTGATTATTGCTTGGAATCTACAACTTGAACAAGAAGAAAAATTATTACAAGTTTTGAGGCAGAATAAGCAGGCCATCAGATGGACACTTGCAGATATTCCTGGTATTAGTCCTTCCACATGCATGCATAGGATTTTATTAGAGGAAGGTACCAAACTGGTGAGGTAGCTCCAAAGGAGACTGAACCCCCTGATTCTAGATGTTGTGAAGAAGGAAATGACCAAGCTACTACAAGCTGGCATTATTTATCTAATACCTGATAGTAAGTGGATGAGCCCAGTGCAGGTGGTTTCAAAGAAATCTGGAGTCACAGTAGTTGTAAATCAAAACAATGAGCTTCTACCCACAAGAATCCAGAACAATTGGTGGGTGTGCATTGATTATAGGCAGCTTAACAAGGCTACTAGGAAAGATCATTTCCCATTGCCTTTCATTGATCAGATGTTAGAGAGGCTGGCTAGCAAGTCGCATTACTATTTCCTAGATGGATATTCGGGTTATTTTCATATTCATATAGCCCCAGAAGACTAAGAGAAGACAATTTTCACCTACCCATTTGGAACATTTGCATATAGGAAGATGCCCTTCGGTCTGTGCAACACTCTGGGCACCTTTCAAATGTGTATAGTAAGTATCTTTTCTGAATTTTTAGAGAGTTGCGTAGATATGTTTATGGATAATTTTACTGTTTATGACTCTTCCTTTTATGCATGTTTGGATAGTTTGGCTCGGGTTTTGTATAGGTGCATTAAGACTAACCTTGTTCTGAATTTCAAAAAATGTCATTTCATGGTAGAGCAAGGTATAGTTTTAGGGCATATATTATCTAGTAAGGGTATTGAGGTAGATCCTACAAAAATAGATGTCATTTATGCCTATCTTATCCCACATGCGTGCGAGAGGTTCATTCTTTCCTTGGTCAAGTTGGTTTCTATCAGCAGTTCATAAAGGATTTTAGGAAAATTACCCTTCCACTATCCAACTTGCTGCAAAAGGATGTGGAGTTCCACTTTGACTAGAGGTGCAAGGATGCCTTCAATTGTAACGCCCCTTTTTCGTAAGGGAACGTCACATTGTCAATTACAATGCAGAAATAAAATTGTGTAAGTTAAGACCCGGTTCATTTTAATAATATGTATATTTACTTGATTATAGTTGGGTAATTAAATTGGCGAGTATATTTTTTTTGTTGATTTAATAACCATGATGATAATGACAATAAATGGAAATAAAGGATGAAGACAGAATTAAAGCGTACATTGGAAATTAACATCTCATATTCATATATATTTATCAAACTGTTTAGTTACAAAGCCTGGTACATCAAAAAGCAAAACTATACCTGCCCCCAAAAGATTATACATACAAATCCCCACGGTATTAGAATATACAGCCCACTACAGACAAAACATCAGGCCCCCAAAATAAAATACTGGTAGCTCTCAGTAGCTACAAGTAAAGTCAGCCCCTCAAGTGAGGAGGAACTGTGTCAGGATCCTCCTCGGGGTCGTCCTCAGGGACTTCCTCGGGATCTTCCTCATCAGAGGAAATCACCATAGGAATCGCAGAGTTACGGGATGGGGCCCGAGCAGTGGAATGAAAGGAGTCTTCCTGCGGGGTGTAATAACGGTCACCCCACATCTCGCGTATCGAAAAATGAAATTCCAGACGTAGGCTAATGCAGCAGGTGAAAACAGGCGGCTCATGGTGCCTCCAGGCTAGAGATATTGATACATCCCCCAAATAGATGCAGCGCTCAGATCCAAAGTTGATGTGCCAGCACTCTGGCCCTCCTAAGAAGGTCAGGCGCACATCTCCCAAAAATCTGTGCATACGTGTCTCCATACTCTTCGGCAGTCGTTAGTCAAGGTGAGGCCAAAAGTCGGGGAAGTTTGGAGCCTCAGCTTCCTTGTAGTCATCTTCAATGGGACGCAATATACAGACAAACAATAATGGAAAGACAGGAAAGAGGTAAGACATCATACCATCATTACCAATCATAGCATCAAGAAACAAAACGGCACAAGGCGCCCACATAGCATTTATGATAGCAATAAGGGTAATAAACATTTAGTAGCAGTTATAATCAACCAAACAGTTCCAGGCAGTTATATGTATACATATCGATAATACAACAGTTCCAATACATTAACAATAAATACCAGATAATTCATGGACTCACTTTGCATATGCATTCTGTAATCATAATCCTACTCCATAGAGCTAGATACAAAACAGTCGGAGAGAATGATCAGGGAGACATGCCAGTATCTCGTCAGCCGTAAAACAAGTGCTTTAAAAAAAATCAGTCATTTTGCGCAACAAGTCTTTATACAGCGGCATTCTCATAAGATCTCGATATAGGACTGTGGCCAGTCAGGATCGTCGGTGCGTTTGCATTGGTTTGTCCCACGGTCCAGAGGGGCTACCACTGCCCGCTGTGAGACACCAGCGCCCTGACGCCCTCAAGGCCAACTACAGGACCCCACTTGTCTATTCGCACCCGCACTAAGGTGTGATTCATCTCCTAGGCAACTCGGCCTTAACAAAGTCCAACGGACATTCTCTTTCTTTTTGTGCAATGCATGACTCAATCATGCTCCTCATGACAACTAGGTCCATCATGCTTCAGATGCATGTCATATGATTTAACAACAAGATTTGATCCCATTCATGGATCCACATCAAGCCAATAGCACATTTTAAGGATAACCACAATCCCATTCATAGTCATGATAGAAGTCAACCATTAGGTTCATTAAGTTCCTCACAACCTCACCCATACTCATGTTCTTTCTGTACTTAAATTCTCACTAGTTGTAAGGCATGCTCACGTTCCTTGTTTTTCCCTGTTTATGAATCCCTAATTAGTTTCAAGTCATCCAATTATTTACGATTAATATGCTTTTATTAGTCCAAAAGTCTTGAGTCCAGGAAAATACACGGCTGGAACCACCAGCAATACCACTAATTAAATTTCTAGGTGTTGGGTGATAATTTACACTCTTGAATTTGACGGAGACAATGTATCTAGTGAAAATTGAAGCTGCCATTCGACGAAAAATAACATGGCAGAAAGATGAAAGATGGGAAAACATTATATGACAAGATTGGCTAAAAATCAATTCCTGTCGAACGGAGGTTCTATCAAACGGATATCAAAACTGTCGAACTTACTAAAAGATTAGCAGAAACTCTGATTCGATGGGTGGTGTTGACGTTGGAGCAATCTCTCAAGTGTCGAACCGACGAAAAACACTATAGTCAGAAACTCTAATTCGATGGATCTTGACATTCTACTCGACGAATATTAACTTTGGGAAGCTTCTGTTAAACGAGCAAAAAACCTACTCGACAGATATGTCACTCGACGGATGTTGACCTTCGAACTCGACGAATAATGACTTTGGGAAAGTTTCTATTAAACGGATAGAAAATCTATTCAACGGATATGTCACTCGATGGGTATTAGCATTCTAACTCGACGAATATTGACTTTGGGAAGTTTCTGTTAAACGGGTAGGAAATCTATTCGACGGACATGTCACTCGACGGGTATTGGCATTCTGACTCGACGAATTTGGTATGAAGATTAACATCGACGGGCATGGTCGGGGGTTCATACTCGACGGGTTTTGACATTGCATTAAATAATTAGGAAATCAAATTCAACGGACATGGTCAGGGGTTCATACATGACGGATTTTGACATTCTACTAAATGGTCGGAAGATCCAATTCGATGGATATTGGTACCCTAACCCGACGAATTTTAACATTGTGCTTAATGGTCAGAAACTCAAGTGATTACAATTTCTCACAAAGAATCCCAAAATTTTAGCCTCAATACCGTGGCCATCCGAGAACTAGTCTGACGTCATTCCTTCCATTTCAGGCATTCCAATACATTCAGATATATCAAAACACACAAAACAATCAAATAGCACACACACATCACCAACAACAAGCAAACAAGAATGATCCTCAATACCAAACTCAGACAACATTCCTAAATGCTAAAAGAGGTTGAGGAGGAGTGTCTTCCTCTTATCTTGGAGAAGCACAATGAAAGGTTGTTCCTTTTTGGTCAAAAATTTCGTTTTCAGCTTCCTGGAAATCCTTGAATATTCAAACTTACAAAATCAGAATAAAATATTGAAATGGATACCCATGGTCATCAAAATGACAGTGGGTTACGAAAATGAGAAGGGAGGAAGAAAAAGCTAAGAGCTTTACCTTAAAGCTCCAACCTTTAAGCTTCAAAGGTGGAAAGGATGAAGATGGAGAGAATGGTGATCTTTGAAGATGACTTCCTCAACGATGGTGGTCCTCCAAACACAAAGATAGTGCTAGGAGTGTGACGGTTTTTGAAGATGAAATGGAGGTGTTGGTGGTAATGAGGTTGCTGCTGTAGAGTGAAAGAGAAAAGAGAAGAGAGAAAGATGAGTGAACAGTGAGTGAGCTGCGTATTGGGAGGAGGGGAAATGAGAGAAAGAAGATGAATTAGACCCCCTTTTGTCAAACATGCAGCACCAAAAATGGGAGGAGAGAGAAATGAAAAAAATAATGGTTGGAGGAAGCTTCCTTGAGAAGCTTCACGCATTTCTCGATAAAGTGCATGGTAAGCTTGTCTCCTTAATTAGATACATCCGACAGATGATTAATTATACTGTTAGAATTATTTTCTCAGTGAATAAAAGTTACAATTGATGAAAATAATAATTTATTATTCATCCGATAATTTTATGATACCGCGATTTTATCTAGCAGATAAACCTCGAAAAATATAAACCTCGTAAATTGTGCCCAGCCTCGGGTTTAGTAAGATCCCCCACCGACACGTTGACAGTTCAAGGTTTACCAGCCTTAGGAAAAATATTTCGTTATCGCGGCTCCGCTCAGTGCACACGCAAAACGAAGAATATATTAAAATATTCATTATTTCCAAAAAAATTCACAAAAATTCCTAAAAATCATAAATATTATAAAATAATTATTTATAATGAAATAAAGAATTTTTGGGATGTTACAACACTCCCCTTCTAAAAAGGAATTTCGTCCTCGAAATTTGCATACCTTAGAATAACTGTGGGTGTTGCTCCTTCATTTTGTCTTCCAGTTCCCAGGTTGCATCTCCAGTCACCTCGTTCCAAATTACCTTCACCAATGCGATTTCCTTGCCTCTTAATTACTTTATCCTTCTATCCTCAATTCTTACAGGAGACGTCTCATAAGTTAAGTTTTCTTTCAATTGTACTGTATCCGGTGTTATGACATGACTTGGGTCAGGAAGGTATTTTCGAAGTTGTGACACATGGAAAACATTATGAATGTTTGAAAGGAAAGAAGGTAAGGATATCTAGTATGCTACAGGACCTACTCGGCGAATGATTTGGTATGGTCCAAGGAATTTTGGAGTGAGTTTTCTAGATTTTAAAGCCCGGCCTACCCCAGTCGTAGGTGTGACTTTTAGGAATACATGCTCGCCTTCCTCAAACTCAAGATCCTTTCTCCTTTGGTCTGCATAACTCTTTTGCCGACTTTGAGTCATCCTCATCTTTTCCTGGATCATCTTAACCTTCTCAGTTGTCTGCTATATAATCTCTGGCCCAATAGTAAGGCGCTCACCATCTTGGTGCCAACACAGAGGTGTTCGACACCGTCGTCCATACAGAGCTTCATAGGGTGCCATCCCTATGCTCGAATGATAACTGTTGTTGTAGGTGAATTCTATCAATGGTAGAATTTCATCCCAACATCCAGTCTGCTCTATAGCACAAGCTCTAAGCAAATCTTCCAAAGATTGGATCGTCCTCTCTGATTGACCGTCGGTCTGCGGATGATAAGCAAAACTCAGTCGTAGCTTCGTCCTCAACGCTTCTTGCAAACTCTCTCAGAAATTTGAAGTAAATCTCGGATCTCTATCCGAAATAATACTCGTAGGCACACTGTGCAGTTTGACAATCTCTCCAATATAGATCTGAGTCAATCTCTCCAGTTTGTATTTTATGTCGATCGGGAGAAAATGTGCCGATTTCGTGAGTCGGTCCACAATTACCCAAATTGAATCATGACCTTTCCTTGTTCTTGGTAGTCCGACTACAAAATCCATTGCAATAATGTCTCATTGGCATTTAAGAATAAACAATGGTTGTAGCAATCCCGCTGGTCTCTGATGTTCCACTTTAGCATTTTGACAGACTAGACAAGTCGACACACGTCTAGTGACGTCACTCTTCATTCCATGCCACCAGAATAACTTCTTCAAATCTTGGTACATTTTTGTTATGCCCGGATGCATACTCAGCTGGCTTGTATGAGCATGGTTAATGATGTATTCTCTAAGTTCTTGGTCCCGGGGGACACAAACTCTTCCACGGAATCTCAAAATTCCATCTGTTCCTTCCGTAAATGCTGTTTCGTCACCTTGCTTCATCTGTTCTCTCACTTCTTGTAAGAATTTGTCACTCTTCTACTTTTCCCTTATGTTGTCCATTAACTCGCTTGAGATGGTAACCATATTCATGCAAATCTTGCCAGGTTCTAATTCCATAAAAGACCACACATCTCTAAACTGCTCTAGCATATCCTTTTCCTTGATCATCAGGGCAGAGACACTGATCATCTTCCTACTTAGAGCGTCTGCCACAACATTTGCCTTGCCAGGGTGATACAGAAGTTGGAAATCATAATCCTTCAGGAACTCTAACCACCTTTGCTACCTCGTGTTCAACTCCTTCTGATCATACAAATACTTCAGACTCTTGTGATCACTGAAAATGTTGAACGTCGCTCCGTAGAGAAAATGCCTCCATACCTTCAGAGAAAAAACTACAGCCGCTAACTCCAAGTCGTGCGTCGAATAGTTCTTCTCGTGCACTCGCAATTGCCTTGAAGCATAAGCCACCACTTTTCCATGTTGCATGAGTATAGATACCAGTCCTTGGTACGAAGCATCACAGTACACTTCAAACTACTCATTCGGATCGGGTAGCACTAACACTGGTGAAGTAGTTAATCGATTCTTCAACTCTTGGAAACTCTGCTCGTAGCTGTCGGTCCACTCAAAAGCTTGGTTTTTCCTTGTGAGTTGTGTAAGTGGTCCAGCAATCTTGGAGAATCCCTCAATAAGCCTCCGGTAATATCCAGCTAAGCCCACGAAGCTTCGGATCTCCGTCACTGACGTTGGCCTTTCCCACTGTAATACTGCCTCCACTTTCGATGGATCCACAGCAATCCCATCCTTCGAGATCACGTGACCCAGAAACTTAACTTCTTCCAGCCAGAACTCACATTTCGACAGTTTAGTATACAATTCCTTCTCCTTTAGAATCTGAAGAACTATACTGAGGTGTTCAGCATGGTCCTCCCGATTTTGAGAGTATACCAGAATGTCATCAATGAAGACCACAACGAATCTGTCCAAGTAAAGACGAAAGATTCAGTTCATGTAGTCCATAAAGATAGCTGGTGCATTCGTCACACCAAACGGCATCACGAGGTATTCGTAATGACCATATCGGGTACGAAAGGCTGTCTTGGGTACATCCTCTGTCTTTACTCGTATTTGATGATACCCAGATCGCAGATCGATCTTCAAGAACACCGCTGCTCCCTTCAGTTAGTCCATTAAGTCATCAATTCTCGGGAGTGGATATTTGTTCTTGATCGTTACTTTGTTCAGCTGCCGATAGTCCACACATAATCTTGATGTGCCATCCTTCTTGCGAACTAACAGCACTGGTGCTCCCCACGGTGACACACTTGGCCTGACAAATTGCTTTTCCAAAAGCTCTTCTAGCTGTTTTTTGAGCTTAGCTAACTCTGTCGGTGCCATCCTATAAGGTGCTATAGACATGGGACCAGCTTCCGGTACTAGGTCGATAGCAAACTCTATCTCTCTAGCCGGTGGTAAACCAGGTACATCCTCAGGAAAGACTTCGGGAAACTCATTCACCACTGGAATCGTGTTCACATCAACCTCACTCTCGACTTTCAAAGAAGACAGTAGCATATATCTGTGAGCTCCTTCTTTCAAGAGAGCTTGAACTCGGTTGGCCGTCAGAAATCTAGAATTCTCATCTATGGGAAAAACTATGGTCTTTCTGGAACAGTCTAACATAACATGGTTAGAAGACAACCAGTCCATCCCTAAGATAATATCTAGTTGGGAAAGGGGTAAACAGATCAGATCGACCGAAAAGGTTCGACCTTCAATAACCAAGGGACAGTTTAAACAGACTTTGATAGTAACTACTGGTTTATCAGTGGGGGTAGAAACAGTCAAGTCAAAAGGTAAAGACGACACAAGTAGACCCAGTCTTTGCACACAGTCATAAGATATGAAAGAATGGGTTACCCCAGAGTCATACAGTACAGTCAAAAAATTACCTTCTATGGTGCCTTCTCCCCGTATCAAATCTTCGGATTCGGAGGCTTCAGCTCCACTCATAGTGTAAACTCGTCCTCCAGCTTGTGGTTTCTTGGCTTTTACAGCATTCATTGAAAGTTCAACCTTCGCTTGATTGCAGTCTCTGTAGATGTGTCCAGGTTTTTCACATCAAAAATAGATAATCCCTTTAATAGAACAATCCCTTATCAGATGATCTTTTCCGTACTTCCGGCATTTGGAGGGGTACGCCACGTTTTGGCCAGTTCGGTTCCCAGTAAAACCTCCACCAGAACTTCCGCCCATGGTTTGTTGCTGATTTCCCATCGGTCGAGAATATGGCTTCTTTTGGAAGCGGTTAGCACTGTTATTGCCGCCTCTCTGGAACCTCGCAGGCCTAAAGTTCCTATTCCTGGTATCTCTAGATTGCTCCAGAGCCTCTACATTACAACAAGTATCCAGCAGTTGTGAGAATTCATTGATCCTCAAGGTGATTACAGCCTTCTTCACTTCATACCTCAATCCTTCCGCGAATCTTCGGCATTTCCATGCTTCAGTTGGTTGATTCTGAAAGTATGTTGAAAACTATGACAAGCTTTCAAATTTCGCTGCGTACTCGCTAACGGTCATATTTCCTTGTCGCAGGTTGAGGAATTTCGACTACTTCGTGTGCCTTGCGCTTACAGGAAAATACTTGTCCAATAACTTTTCCTTGAATAACTCCTAAGTGATCTCTTGCTTTGCAGCTTCCAGCATTCTCTGCACTTCATTCCACCAGTTCTCAACATTGCCTACCAGCATAAAAGTAGCGTAGTTCACCTTCTTGTCCTCAGCGCAGTTCGTCCCTCGAAAGACTTTCTCTAATTCCTTGATCCACAGACTAGCCTTGTCCGGATCAAATTCTCCTTTGAATTGATGAGGGTTATGGCGTCGAAACTCTGCTAATTTCTGAGCATCAGCTGTAGCCTCTAGCTGTTGAGCAGCTCACTCTTGTTGTTGTGCAACTCTCTCTTGCTGTTGTGCAGCTTGCTCAGTTTGTTGTGCGACGGCCTCAGCCATCCTCTGCATCGCTGTAATAGCTGCTGCCATGTCTTCCCTTCGCGCCATTTTACTTTCTTAAATCGGATAACTGAAAACATAGAAAAGTTAGTTGCATTCACTAGGAATACCAAATAATACACCTTTACGTATACTATTCAGAGAACACACAGCACAAACAAGACAGACTCAACCACAAGACCCAAAGAAACATAAACCGGGGCTCTGATACCAACTCAATGTAACGCCCTTTTTTGTAAGGGAATGTCACATTGTCAATTACAATGCGGAAATAAAATTGTGTAAGTTAAGACCCGGTTCATTTTAATAATATGTATATTTACTTGATTATAGTTGGGTAATTAAATTGGCGAGTATATTTTTTTGGTTGATTTAATAACCATGATGATAATGACAATAACTGGAAATAAAGGATGAAGACAGAATTAAAGCGTACATTGGAAATTAACATTTCATATTCATATATATTTATCAAACTGTTTAGTTAAAGCCTGGTACATCAAAAAGCAAAACTATATGCCCCAAAGGATTATACATACAAATCCCCACAGATCGAATATACAGCCCACTACACTACGGAAAAAAACATCGGGCCCCCAAAATAAAATACTGGTAGCCCTCAGTAGCTACAAGTAAAGTCAGTCCCTCAAGTGAGGAGGAACTGTGTCAGGATTCTCTTCAGGATCCTCCTCGGGGTCGTCCTCAGGGACTTCCTCGGGATCTTCCTCATCAGAGGAAATCACCATAGGAATCGCAGAGTTACGGGACGGGGCCCGAGCAGTGGAATGAAATGAGTCTTCCCGCGGGGTGTAATAGCAGTCACCCTACATCTCGCGTATCGGAAAATGAAATTCCAGACGTAGGCTAATGCAGCAGGTGAAAATAGGCGGCTCATGGCGCCACCAGGCTAGAGATATCGATACATCCCCCAAATAGACGCAGCGCTCAGATCCAAAGTTGATGTGTCAGCACTCTGGCCCTCCTAAGAAGGTCAGGTGCACATCTCCCGAAAATCTGTGCGTACATGTCTCCATACTCTTCGGCAGTCGCTAGTCGAGGTGAGGCCAAAAGCCGGGGAAGTCTGGAGCCTCAGCTTCCTTGCAGTCATCTTCAATGGGACGCAATATACAGACAAATAATAATGGAAAGACAGGAAAGAGGTAAGACATCCTACCATCATTACCAATAATAGCATCAAGAAATAAAATGGCGCAAGGCGCCCATATAGCATTTATGACAGCAATAAGGGTAATAAACATTTAGTAGCAGTTATAATCAACCAAACAGTTCCAGGCAGTTATATGTATACATATCGATAATACAACAGTTCCAATACATTAACAATAAATGCCAGATAATTCATGGACTCACTGTGCATATGCATTTTGTAATCATAATCCTACTCCATGGAGCTAGACACAAAACAGTCGGAGAGAATGATCAGGGAGACGTGCCAGTATCTCGTCAGTCGTAAAACAAGTGCTTTCCAAAAAATAATCAGTCATTTTGCGCAACAAGGCTTTATACAGCGGCATTCTCACAAGATCTCGATATAGGACTGTGGCCAGTCAGGATTGTCGGTGCGTTTGCGTTGGTTTGTCCCACGGTCCAGAAGGGCTACCACTGCCCGCTGTGAGACACCCGTGCCCCGACGCCCTCAAGGCCAACTACAGGACCCCACTTGTCTATTCGCACCCGCACTAAGGTGTGATTCATCTCCTAGGCAACTCGGCCTTAACAAAGTCCAACGGACATTCTCTTTCTTTTTGTGCAATGCATGACTCAATCATGCTCCTCATGACAACTAGGTCCATCATGCTTCAGATGCATGTCATATGATTTAACAACAAGATTTGATCCCATTCATGGATCCACATCAAGCCAATAGCACATTTTAAGGATAACCACAATCCCATTCATAGTCATGATAGAAGTCAACCATTAGGTTCATTAAGTTCCTCACAACCTCACCCATACTCATGTTCTTTCTGTACTTAAATTCTCACTAGTTGTAAGGCATGCTCACGTTCCTTGTTTTTCCCTGTTTATGAATCCCTAATTAGTTTCAAGTCATCCAATTATTTACGATTAATATGCTTTTATTAGTCCAAAAGTCTTGAGTCCAGGAAAATACACGGCTGGAACCACCAGCAATACCACTAATTAAATTTCTAGGTGTTGGGTGATAATTTACACTCTTGAATTTGACGGAGACAATGTATCTAGTGAAAATTGAAGCTGCCATTCGACGAAAAATAACATGGCAGAAAGATGAAAGATGGGAAAACATTATATGACAAGATTGGCTAAAAATCAATTCCTGTCGAACGGAGGTTCTATCAAACGGATATCAAAACTGTCGAACTTACTAAAAAATTAGCAGAAACTCTGATTCGATGGGTGGTGTTGACGTTGGAGCAATCTCTCAAGTGTCGAACCGACGAAAAACACTATAGTCAGAAACTCTAATTCGATGGATCTTGACATTCTACTCGACGAATATTAACTTTGGGAAGCTTCTGTTAAACAGACAGAAAACCTACTCGATGGATATATCACTCGACGGATGTTGACCTTCGAACTCGACGAATAATGACTTTGGGAAAGTTTCTGTTAAACGGATAGAAAATCTATTCAACGGATATGTCACTCGACGGGTATTGGCATTCTAACTCGACGAATATTGACTTTGGGAAGTTTCTGTTAAACGGGTAGGAAATCTATTCGACGGACATGTCACTCGACGGGTATTGGCATTCTGACTCGACGTATTTGGTATGAAGATTAACATCGACGGGCATGACCGGGGGTTCATACTCGACGGGTTTTGACATTGCATTAAATAATCAGGAAATCAAATTCGACGGACATGGTCAGGGGTTCATACACGACGGATTTTGACATTCTACTAAATGGTCGAAAGATTCAATTCGACGGATATTGGTACCCTAACCCGACGGATTTTAACATTATGCTTAATGGTCAGAAACTCAAGTGATTACAATTTCTCACAAAGAATCCCAAAATTTTTGCCTCAATACCGTGGCCATCTGAGAACCAGTCCGACGTCATTCCTTCCATTTCAGGCATTCCAATACATTCAGATATATCAAAACACACAAAACAATCAAATAGCACACACACATCACCAACAACAAGCAAACAAGAATGATCCTCAATACTAAACTCAGACAACGTTCCTAAATGCTAAAAGAGGTTGAGGAGGAGTGTCTTCCTCTTACCTTGGAGAAGCACAAAGAAAGGTTGCTCCTTTTTAGTCAAAAATTTTGTTTTCAGCTTCCTGGAAATCCTTGAATATTCAAACTTACAAAATCAGAATCAAATTTTGAAATGGATACCCATGGTCACCAAAATGACAGTGGATTACGAAAATGAGAAGGGAGGAAGAAAAAGCTAAGAGTTTTACCTTAAAGCTCCAACCTTTAAGCTTCAAAGGTGGAAAGGATGAAGATGGAGAGAATGGTGATCTTTGAAGATGACTTCCTCAACGATGGTGGTCCTCCAAACACAAAGATGGTGCTAGGAGTGTGACGGTTTTTGAAGATGAAATGGAGGTGTTGGTGGTAATGAGGTTGCTGCTGTAGAGTGAAAGAGAAAAAAAAAAAGAGAAAGATGAGTGAACAGTGAGTGAGCTGCGTATTGGGAGGAGGGGAAATGAGAGAAAAAAGATGAATTAGACCCTCTTTTGTCAAACGTGCAGCACCAAAAATGGGAGGAGAGAGAAATGAAAAAAATAATGGTTGGAGGAAGCTTCCTTGATAAGCTTCACGCGCTTCTCGATAAAGTGCATAGTAAGCTTGTCTCCTTAATTAGATACATCCGACAGATGATTAATTATACTGTTAGAATTATTTTCTCAGTGAATAAAAGTTACAATTGATGAAAATAATATTTTATTATTCATTCGATAATTTTATGATACCACGATTTTATCTAGCAGATAAAACCTCAAAAAATGCAAACCTCGTAAACTGTGCCCAACCTCGGGTTTAGTAAGATCCCCCGCCAACACGTTGACAGTTCAAGGTTTACCAGCCTTAGGGAAAACATTTCGTTATCCCGGCTCCGCTCAGTGCGCACGCAAAATGAAGAATATATTAAAATATTCATCATTTCCAGAAAAATCCAGAAAAATTCCTAAAAATCATAAATATTATAAAATAATTATTTATAATGAAATAAAGAATTTTTGGGATATTACATCAATCACCTGAAGCGAGCATTGACCAGTACACCTATCATCCAACCACCGAATTGGACACTCCCATTTGAGCTCATGTGTAATGCCTCTAATTATGCATTGGGGGCTGTCCTTGCTCAGAGAGTCGGCAAAGTACCTCATGTCATCTCCTATGCTTTGAGGACTTTAGATGCTTCACAAGCCAACTACACCACAACTGAAAATGAACTTTTAGCAATTGTTTTTGCTTTAGATAAATTTTGATCATATCTGCTTAGTTATAGGGTGGTTGTGTTTTCAGATCATGCAGCTTTCAAGTTTCTCCTGAAGAAGTCCGATGCAAAACCTCGGCTGATTAGGTGGATGTTATTGCTCCAAGAGTTTGATATTGAGATTTGTGATAAGAGTGGAGCAGAGAACCTGGTGGCTAATCACCTGAGTCGAATTGAGAGAGAGGTTGATTCTTCTCCCATCCATGATGTTTTCCTTGATGAGCAGCTTGAAGGTAACTTCCCTTGGTTTGCAGATTTGGTTAATTTCTTAGTTGTTAGAGCACTTCCTGCACATTTCACTAAGGCACAGATTGATAAACTGAAAAATGAGTCCAAATATTATGTGTGGGGTGACCCTTATTTGTTCAGATTTTGTAGTGACCAAGTAATTAGGAGATGTATCCCTGATCATGAGTTTGATTATGTTCTTATCTTTTGTCATGCATTTGCATATGGTGGACATTTTGGACCTACTCGTACAGCTAGGAAAGTTTTGGACTCTGGTTTATATTGGCCTACCTTATTCTATGATGCATATTTGTTTTGTAAATCTTGTGAATAATGCCAGAAAATAGGGAATATTTCTCGTAGGAATGAGATGCCCTAGCAATCCTTGTTGTTCTGTGAGATATTCGATGTATGGGGTATTGATCTTATGGGTCCTTTTCCTGTATCATTTGATTTTGTTTACATTCTGCTTATTGTGAATTATGTATCTAAATGGGTGGAGGCAAAAGCCACTCAAACTGATGATTGTTGTTGTGGATTTTGTTAGATCATATATTTTCTGCAAGTTTGGAGTCCCGAATGCCATCATTAGTGATTAGGGTTCGCATTTCTGCAATCGGAGCATAGACACTTTGATGAAAAAGTATGGAGTCATGCATAGAGTTTCTACACCTTACCACCCCCAGACTAATGGGCAAGCCGAGGTTTCCAACAGAGAGATCAAACAGATACTTCAGAAAACAGTTCAGCCTAACAGAAAGGACTGGAGCAAGAGGCTTGCAGATACTTTATGGGCTTACTAGACTGCCTATAAGACACCAATTGAGATGTCTCCTTATCGGATTGTTTTTGGAAAAGCATGCCAGCCGCCGGTGGAAATTGAGCATCGCGCATTTTGGGCAATGAAGAGGTGCAACTTGGACCTAGTTCAAGTGGACATGGAGTGGAAGCTACAGTTGCAGGAATTGGAAGAGATCCGCTTGGAGGCTTATGAGAGTTCCAAACTTTATAAAGAGAAGACCAAAGCCTTCCATTATAAGATGATCATAAGAAAAACATTTGAGATTGGTCAAAAAGTTCTCCTCTATAACTCCCGCCTCAAGCTCATGCCTGGGAAGTTCTGACCTAGGTAGCTTTGTCCATTTGTTGTTACTAAGATTTTCCCTTATGGTGCTGTGCAGGTTACAAGTGACAATACCACTTAAACTTTCACAGTCAATGGATATCGCCTCAAACCATTTTATGAGGGAGCTCAAGAGGACATTTTGGAAGAGGTCCACTTGCAAGAAACTGCCTACCCCACTTGATAAGGATGTTTTTTTTCTTTTCCTCTCCTTTATTTTACTTGTCCTTTATTAATTGATGATTTTGATGGATGTTGTTTGTCTTTTGAGCTTTACATTGAGGACAATGTCAAATTTAAGTGAGGGAGGAATTTTAGCATTCTATTTTTGTTGTTGTTTGCAATTTTAATGTTACAATTTTATTTTTTTGTTTCTGCTTTGTTGTTTAATTTTTTGTTTTAATATTTTCTATTTTCTCCATTTAAATTCATTTCTATTTTTAATTTACTATTTATGTTTTTGTTGTTTTGATGTTTCGATATTTTTGTATTTCTTTGTTACTATTTTGTTTGTTGATTTTTTTTATTTTTGTCGTTTATGTTTTTATTGTTGTATCCATTAAATTTTATTTCTATTTTCTATTTTTTGTTTCTATTTTTCTATTTTTGTTTTCTCTTGTTGCTAAATTCTACTATTTCTAATAATTCTATTTTAGCATTCTGTTTTTTGATTTTTGCTATTTACTATATTTTTCGATTCTATTTTTCTATTTCTATTGTTAATTTTTCGTTATTTCAATTTTTGTTCTGTTGTTATTATTTTTGTTTCTATTTTTGTTTTTGTTGTTTATGTTATTTTTTTGTTAGTATTTCTATTTTTAATTTTAATTCTATTTTCTTTTTTTAAAGAAAAAATGTGTTTTTTATTGCTTTCCAATGATGTTTTGAGATTTATGAATTTTATGAGTTTGAAGCAATTAAAATTCAAGGTTCATAGCAGGATTAAATAAATTTTCTTCCTTCTTAAATTTGACATGCTTGGTTTTAGATGTTTGATTAGTGAAATGAGTTTGATAGATGCATACCTTGTGAGATTTTGAGTCTTTTAATGGATGGATTTAACATTTATGTCATTCTTCTATTTCTTGTGTGATTTTCACTCATGTCAATTGATCATTATAGAACTTGCTTTGATTCTTTTTTAGGTTACATTTTCATTTGCATGCATGAACATGATTGAGGCCTTCTTTCTAGAATTAGCTACTTTGGCCAAATAGCCAACCTTGCATTTCTTCTCTTTCTTGTGTGATTTTCACTTATGTCAATTGATCACTCTAGAACTTGCTTTGCTTCCTTTTTAGACTACATTTTCACTTGCATGCATAAACATAATTGAGGTCTTCTTTCTTGAATTAACTACTTTGGCCAAATAGCCAACCTTACATTATTTCCCTTTGATTAACCCTCTTGAGCCTATTAGCCTATTTTTTGTCTTAGCTCATTATATGCCTTATGTGAAAAACCATGTTTTATCTTACCTTGAGGAATGGAAGAGTATTGGTTCATTTTCATTAGAGGAGCTCTTTTACTTATTGGTAATAATAGTTCAAGTGTGGGGGTTGTGCAAATTGATGTGCAATATGCAAAGTGTTTGGTGAAAAAAATAAAAAAAAACAATAGAAGAGCCAAATGAAAAGAAAAAAATGTAAAGAAAAAAAAGAGAGAAAAAGAATAAATGCAAGAAAGGTCGTGAAAGAAAAAAAAATAAGAGAAGGAAAGAGAAGGAAATATGTAAAGAGAACGTGCATTATTTAGAGTTGGGGGATAAAATTTCATGTTTGTTACTTGTCATTTGAGTTCCTTCCCAATGCTCTTTATTCTCTTGAGTGTTTAACTTGTCATACCCATATTGTTTTCTTCCCTTTTCTGGCCCCATTACAACCCTGAATAAAGTTCTCTTGATTTGTGTATGCATGTGTTTGAGTAGTGGAGAAGTAGAAGATAAGCAAGCTTATGGTAGTGCGATTTTTATGGGTTAAATTTAGTGAAATGCTTACCTTGTAAACACTTAAGGGGTTGAGAGTGTATCTTGTAAGGATCTACTATTCTTGATTCATGCTTTTCAAATTGAAGATACCTTACTTGTTTGTTTGGGATGTGAAGTAATGTTACCTCATGAATGCTTTGTTCCCTTAAATCTTTGGTTGCTCTTTGTGCTTATAGCTTTTGTATTCTTGAATGTCATTGAAATTTGAGTCTTTTAGAGTATTTATTTTTTGAGTTTGTCTTGTTTTTCCTTGTTCCCTAGTTTTGGTCTTATGTGATTTACCTAAAGTGCAAAAAGTTAAGTGTGGGAGAATTTGATAATCACATATTTTATACATTAATAAACCATCATTTTTAGTCATTTACACTCTCCGTGTACTTAATTACTTGATGCTTGGTCATGTTTTGTAAGTTTGGGCTCAAATTGGGCCTAATTGAATTTTTCAGCATTATTGAGTTTTGACGTTATTTCTACATTTCAGCCATAACTTGAGTTTTAGATATCTAAAAATTATGCATTTTACCTTGTAGGAAAGCTGAGAGGAATCTCTAAAACTTTGATGAAGAGCTCGAAGTCTTAATCAGATGTCTAGTGGACCTAATTGGGCCTGGAAGTTCAGACTCAGGTTTGGGGAGCATATGGCATTAAAATGAGCATATCTTGGTCAATTCAAATCTAATTCAGATGAGAATTAGGCCATTATATTCCTACAAGGCCCAGCTGTGTTTGGGAAGTGTAATGAGGCACTAGAAGCCAATTTAGGGGGCAGTTATAGGGTTAGAAAGGGGGAGTCCAAAAAGACACTTTTCATATTCTACACTTTCATCTTCTCTCTAGAACTCTCTTCTCCCCCTTCTCTCTAGATTTTCTTTTCTCTTTCTTTACTTTTTCTGAGTTCTTCCCTCCTATTCATGGAGGGGTAGAGCATTTAATCAATCCAAGAGACTGACAACTTGATGATTAATCTTGGGATTTCATTTTAATTGTTAAATATTAATCTATTAATCAAGTTTCTCTTCCTCCTCCTCTCTTTGTTAATTCAGGTTTAATGCTTAATTTGATTGGAATTTCTATATGTTAATTGCTTAATTACAATGTGCAAAGAGATGATTTTAGAGATTAAACATTGCATTAAAGGTGTTTGATGAAATGTTTGGCTTAATTGGATCTTGATTTTTAAGTTAATTTCAGTTTTGGATGAATGTTGAAATTGTCTAACCTTAATTAATTGAATCTTAGAAGCATTTCTAGTAAAAGATCTGTGGATCATTGAGAGGCATCTTGATGTGATGTAAGACCAAGGGTTTGGTTGATAGTTGGATGGATCTTTAATAATCAAGGATGAAATAAAATCAAGATTGGTTAATTCTCTTGGAATGGTTGATTCTTAATTCTAATTTCTTCCATTTATTTGAATTCTATTTCTGCGTTTTGATTCTCAATTTTGATTCTCTGTTTACTTGAAACCCTCCCTCCTTTTGCTCCTGTTTTTGTTCATGTAATTCTTTTTTCTGTTTCTATTTTCTAGTTTTTGTTATCTAATTCTGTTTTTCTTTTTTTTTTTCATTAACTTCCCCAATATTTGCTTGATTTGATCCAATTGCAATTACAATCCTTGAGAGACAATCCGGTATTGACTCCTATGCTATAAGTCATAGGTATAACTCGGTTACAATTTTAATTGGATCCTAAGGAACCACTTATTTGTCACTATTGTAAGGAACTTGGTCACATTAAGCAAAACTGTTGGAAACTTCAACAAAAGAATCATTTCAATCAGTCACATTTTGCTCATATTGCTACTGATGAAGGCATTTCTACCAACAACCCATCAGTCAGATCTGTTATAATGACAATGGACGAGTTTGCTTAGTATACTCAGTTTCAAGCCTCTTAGTCCATTTCACCATCTCCTTATGTTGCCTCTGTTGCTCATACAGATAATCCTACTGCATATTTATCATCACTTTCTCGCAATTGGGTCATTGATTCAAGGGCTTTCGACCACATGTTTGGACTGTGAACACTTAATTTTGTCCGGATCATTAAAATCTTTTAAAATAAAATAAAAAATAATAAAACAAAAGTTAAATAAATAAAATAATTCCATTCCAAATTAAACCCCACCCAATAGAAAATATGTCCAAACCCATTTGACTACCTAGGCCCATCTGCTTGAGTTTCTAAAGTTAAAAAAAAAAATAAAGAGAAGGCTAACGTTGCAATCAGCCAAGGAACATGCCAAAAAACAAAAGAAAAAATAAGTTTCTTTTTGGTGGTGGCAGGAGAAAAGCAAAAGAGTAATGGCAGAGGCTTTCAAAGCATCCAAGAGGCAAAAGAGTAGCTGCCTCCTAAGCATCATACGCTGTAGCTCTTTTGCAACAATGCAAGTCAAAGCTATGAAAAAAGGATGATACACAAAGAAGGAAGGATGCAGGAGAAATGAGAAGAGTTTTGAATTCAAGATTAGAGTGAGTGACCATAAAATCTGCTATCTAGAGAACCCAACTAAAAGATTTTGTTAAGTCTATAAAAGGAAGAGCAATGCATAGAGAGAGGATCTTTATTTTGGCTAGAAAGATTGACATTAAGAGTGAGAAGTGAATTTGTAGAGAAACCTGAACTGAGAAGAAGCTGTGTTAGTTTTTTTTCAGAAAGTTTGAGGTATACTTCCCCTGTTCTTCCATAATGCATTTTGATTTTCAGTATCGTGATTTGCATCTAAAGGGATAGAATTGTTTTTTTCTTTCTTTCTCTTTTTCCTATCTTCTTTTCTCTCTTCACGTTCTGATTCTCAATCACTCACAACCATACAACCTTCACCATCCTGAATTTTGAACCAAAATAAACCACCATACAGCCACCAAAACTAACAACTGCAACACACCACCATCGAGCACAAACTACCAAACACCAATGACTACCACGCACCACCCAAACCTGCCCTCAACACGCTAACATTGCCGCCGTCCAACTCCACATCACCCCTGTGAATCACCTCTAAGCCACTCGGATCCACCACCGAGGACCCTTGCAATGCACCCAGCCTTTGCAACTTCAAGCTTCAACTGCAACCCACCACCATATAGTAGAAGCAGCACCGCTACCAACCACCTCCACCGTCATGGTCTCTGCTCCGCCGTTAACGACCCACAACTCATAGCCATAACCCCAAAACTTTGAATTAGTCCCAGCCACTCAGACACTTCGTCAAGCCACCACGACTACGACCCCCGCCTTCATAGCACCTTGAACCACAGTGAGACTAACCAAATCACCAGATCTGTCACCCAAATCATCGCCTCCACCAGCCACAACGAACAGCACCGCCGTGAACTTGCGCAGCAAGCCAGATCTGGGTGGGTCACCGTCGCGCCCCTTCTCGCCGTCAAGCACGGGCAACCACGCCCGGGTTGCCGTCGTCGCGCCTCCCTCCAGATCTGGGTGGATGCCTCACCGGCCAACTGGGACCTGCGCAGCAGCCGCGCAAGCCAGATCCCCCACTATCGCACCTCTCCTGAGTCGCTCGGCCACCGTGAGGCGCGCCGCACGCCACCACCGTCGCTCCCTTGTTTCACTGCCTTCGCAAAAACACCCCCCTCTCTTTTCGTTTTCCTCTCTATACCAGAAATATCGTCAGCTTCTTTTTTTATTTCTATTCTTTTAGTAAAGTTTTTTAATCTGGTGATAAAAAAAAAGGGAGAACTTTTAGTTGGGTTTGGGCTGGTGGTCTTTCAAAAAATGTTGATACCTAAAACAGAAAAGTTTATTGTCCAAGGATTAGGCTTAATAGGTTTAGTTTAATTTGATTTTGTTTTTACATCATAATGAGCCTTTGTTTTAGTAAATTAGATTTTTCTAGAGTATCTTGTTATGCATAAAAAAAATCAAAGTTTTAAAAAAAATATAATAATAATAAAAATGAAAATATAAAAATAAAATAAAATAAAATAACTGAACTTTATTAAAAAAATAAAATGGGGTTAACTGAGTTATGACAGCTTGTTAATCCTATAACTTTCAAAATCATTTAAGTTATGACAGTTTGATTTGTCTATTTTAAAACAATAAAAAAAATAAATTAGTTGAACTTTCAAAAAAAAAATTTAATTAAAAATAACTAACCCATAATCATTTTCTAAAGAACGACGTGACTTTAAGTTCCTCATTGCACTCAAGAATTCGTAGGAGCAGAATCTTTATTCTGTCAAGTAAAAATTAAATTATCATAATTTATTTGTTTATTTCGTTTATTTTTTTAATAAAAGTGGTAAAACAAATATTTTCAAGAGATTTAAAAATTTACACAATTAATTTAAGGTACCTTCTTAGGACAGGTGTATTAGAAGTGCTGTGATATTAAGTTTCCACCATTCCTTTTACATAACCGACTCCCGAATCTAATCTAGTTTCAAAGACCATTTTTCTTAAGTTTTTCAATTTTTTCTATCCTAAATAAAATTGATGACAACTCCATTCTTTTTTGAATATATTTTTTTTTTCGCTGCTCCTGCCACGATCACGGTCATGACAGATGGTAACTCCGTTGGAGACATTTGAGAGTCAAGCCTTTGTAAGTTGGTTGCGTAATTTTTGTAACGTTTTATATGTTTGTTTTACTCTTGTTGTTTTTGTTTTGTTTAATTTGTTTATTAATTATTTTTAAATCACTTTTTTTATTTATTTTATTTTTTACTTTATTATGCAAACATTAGGATAGAGGATCTTTGAGAATTTTGTTTTATGTTTGTTTTGTTTTGCAAGATGTGGGTAGTCTTTAGAATTATGAAAGTTTGTATGCTCTCTACACACACTGTACTTACATGTTTCTCACACACATTTGAGTGTGGCCCTATACCCGGGTCTGAGTAAAGCCTAAGTTAGGTAGAGGTTGTGTAGTGGTAGTCATTCTGGATATACATCCTGTTTGGTTATCGTGAAAACCTCATCTAGAGTGTGCATTTTTCACAAATGTTTCATACCTAGTGGTTTACCCGCTGTTTGTGGTCAACATCCTGAAATGGGACTCAGCTCTAGAGGCCTTTAGAATAGTAAAGCCACCCAGTGAAAGTTCTTATGAATCAGAAAGATCCATAAGTCTTTAGGATAGAAATATTCAAATTTAAGGCAATCCTTTTTAGGGCACAGAGAGAACGTACCTTCTCGTCATCTATAAATTTATCCATGTCATAATATCTATTGTACATATACATCATAAGTAGTGTAGTCCATTGATGTGAAAAATCACAATCATACCCCTTCAAAAAAAAAGTTTTTTGCATAAAAAGAATTTCTTTACAAAAAAGAGAGGCAAGTCACTATTAAAGGACCAACTATTACATTCATCCTATATATTGAAAAAAAAACAAACTTTCATCATGCATTCTTGTATATGTTCACCTTTTAAAAATATTGTTTTTTTTAATTCCATTAGTATTAATATATTTTTTTGTTAAAAAAAACTTGAACCATTGCTTGTCTTGGGAAAACGAAGATCACACAAACCCGAACCTACGAGACTAGGTCGCAAACCAGGCTATAAAAGATGTCAAACTCAGAAAGGAATTTAAGTTGAGAGATGGATGAAATGAGGGGAAGAATCGTTGCAATGGCAGAAGGACAATCAAGGGTCGAGAATTTACTGAGACAGTTAATTGAGACCCTTAGAACAACAAATGAAACCCCTGCCGACACTGGAGTAGATGCAAATGAAGGGGATGATTCCATAAATAGAAATCTTGAAGGGGAGAATAACAATGCAGAAGCCACTCATGAGCAGCCAGTGAAAATATTCTTGAACAACAACTCAGAAAAAGAAAAATTAAGAGATGAATTGATTGGGAAAATGCAAGAGAAAATTAAAGCCATTCAAGGCCCTAATTCATATGGCCTGATGGGAATCGATGAACTGTGCCCGGAGGTTGAAGTTAATATCCCTAAGGACTTCAAAATGCCAGATTTCTCAATGTACGATGGAAGTACCAATCCAAAGTTTCATCTGAAAACTTACATTAATGGTCATTTGGTCACGGGATCAAAAATTCTTAATCAATTTCTTTCTTGTTATTCTTTTCTTTTCTTTACTTGTTTTCTTTTGGTTCGGATTCCATGGGACTCTCATTCTAGAAACTTTTTGGTGGTCATAAAGTCCATGTGTGCATGTGCCTTTTGCAAAAAAAAAAAAGACAAAAGATGTAAAAAAGGAAGTTTTAAAAAAAATAAAATAATAGAGAATAAATAAGTAATCACCGAGTGTGCATTATCCTTTTGTCTCCAAATTAAAATTTTTGAAAATGAGCAATCAAGATTTGAAATGAAGTTTGGCCATCTTTCTCTCTCCTTCACAAGAATACATCTTTTCATTATCGCTTGTTATCCCTTTTTGGACTTGAAAGTTTTCTTCAATAAACCTTGGACAAGGATCAACCCCTACACTAGGGGATAACACAAAACAAAGGTTGATTGCCATGGTGATTATTTTGAAACATAATGGAAAAAGAGAAAAGGAAGAAAAGGTGAAAGGGACAGAAAGTAAAAAAATGATGAAAAAAAAAGAAACAAAAAAAAAGAGAAGGGAAAGAAAGAAGAAAGAAAATGAAATGATATGGTCTTGACAAAGGTGAATGATTGAAATGAAAAGAAAATGGGAAGAAACGGAGAACCATAAGATAAGAGTGCACTTGAAAGCGCAAAAGCAGCTAATAAAGTTTAATTTTGAACAAGGATCATTAGTCCCATTTAACCCTTAAACATTTGTTTGAGCCTTATATCTTTGATTTCATAACCACTAACCTTGGCCACGTTACAATCCTTAAAAAGTCCATTCTGATCAATGAATGATTGCTTTTATAAGGCAAAATATTATGCTCATTGATGCACACTTTTCAATTGTCGCATTTTCAAATCCAAGTGCAGGTTGTCTCAAGTAATAAATTTCTCGGGAGTCCGAGGTCGATCCATAGGGAATTGTTGAAGATTAATTAAGGTAAAGTGAATATTTTGTTATTACGATTAAAATTATTTACTTGGGTAAAAAGATTCACTCTTGGTAAATAAAATAAAGGTAAGATTAATTCCTTTTGTAACTCAATTAGAATCCTCACAACATGAAGGTTCCAATAAAAAAATACAACGTTAGAAGTTCATTTAAAATAATATACGTATTTATATTATGTTTCTAAAAAATATTACCAATACTTATAAATGGATTAAAGCATTCATTGTGCCAATATTTTGTCTACAACAAATCAAGAACTCCACTTTATAAGGAGAGTTTCTAACACCACCACTTGTAAATGGGTTAAAGCATTCATTGTGTCAATCTCTTATCTACAACAAATCAAGAACTCCACTTTACAAGGAGGGTTTCTAAATTATTGGAAACAAAATACAATACGTATAATGGTTACTAGAAAATATAAATCATTTAAGCACAAGAGAAGAATAAATCTAACCTTATTTTATTACCAAGAGCTTCACCCTTTCACCCAAGTAAAATAAAACTTAGTTACTCATAGATAAGAAGAAAGAAAGAGAGAAGAAGAAGAAGAAGAACATGACTTTAATTTAGAACAAAGGAAAATTACTACAAGAAAACCTAGTAACAAAATGACATCATTTTGGTAACTAACACCTAACACCCTCAATGATCTGCTAAGGTCCCCTTTTATAGAGGATTAGAGATACAAAATGACAAGGGAGCTGAGTCATTAGTGGGTGGATGAGTGGAAAATGAGTGGAAAATGCCAAATGACTTTAGGTGAGTGGAAAATTATGGAGATTCCTTGTCTCCGAAATCATGCAGCTCTGAAGTCATTGCATTCGTCCTTTTTGAACCAAGTAATCTTCATAAAAGTTGTAGGCCTGGATCTTAGCTTTCAAATGGCTTTAGTTTGAGTCCAATATCATTTCTATAACTCCAGATACGTTCAAATTACTACACACTACTCAGACCCAGTCACAGCTCCTCTGTTCTGACTTCCAAGCCCAATATCACCTTCAAGGAGTCTGATTCTAGAAAAGTGTTCAATATGAAAGTTTTAGATATGGGTCTTAACTATTCAGCATCCAAATTTCAGCCTATTGGACAACTTTTATCCCGAAATATGTGATGAACAGTACACATAGGTTAAGCTGTCAGGAAAAACACTCTGGTTCTTGCTTCAACCCCAATTTGAGTTATCTACTCGTGTGATTGGGCCTTTGAAGTATTCTTGAAAGTTGTAGAACTCTCTCTTATCTTTCAAATGGCACTAGAATCACCTCCAAAGACTACTTACATCCCAAGATATAGCCCAAATACAGAAACAACGTAAGACGTAAATTATGCTAAAAAAATTCAATTAAGTCCAATTTGAGTCCAAACTTACAAAACATAATAAAACTCAATCAATTAAGTACATAGAGAGTGTAAATGACTAAAAATGAAGGCTTATTAATGTATCAAATATGTGATCACCAAATTCCCCCACACTTAGCTTTTTGCACTCCTGGGCAAAACACAAGACCAAAACTAAAAAAAACGAAATAGACTCAAAAGTTAAACACTCTAAAAGACTTAATTTTTAATAATATTTAAAAATGAAGAGCAACCAATCATTCAAGTAATCAAAACATTCATAAGGTAATATATCTTCACATCTCAAATCAATAAGCAATGATATTTTAATTGAAATGCATGGGTCAAGAATGATAGATTTTCATAAGATTCACTCTCAATCTCTCAAGTGTTTAAAAGGTAGGTATTTTACTCAATTCAACCCATGAAAATTGCACTACCATAAGCTTGCTTATCTTCTACTTCTTCACTACTCAAAACACATGCACACACAAATCATGAGGACTTTATTCAAGGTTGTAATGAGGTCAAGGTAAAGAAGGAGGTAATATGGATATGACAAATTAAATACCAGAGAATAAAAGAGCATGAGAGATGAGTTCAATTAACAAGCATAAAAGTTCATCCCAACTCTACCTAATACAAATTCCCTTTACATATTCTTTTTCTTTCTTTTATTACCTTGTTGACCCTCTTCTTTTTACATTTTTTTATTGATATTTTTTTATTTTTTTATTTTTTATTTTTTTTTACAAAAATAACATCATATATACATTTTTTTAACCATTTTGCACACACACCCCCACACTTGTTCAAGAACTCATCGAATGACAAAACTAATGTTCTCTTATTCCCTAAGGTCAAGTAAGAACATGGTTTTTCATTTAAGGCACATAATGAGTTCGAAACAAAGAATAGTCAAATAAGCTCAAAGGGGTTAAGCAAGGGGAAATAGGTCATTTCTAATACTTTATGTTGGCAAGAATCGGAGAATTTCCAAGAAGTCATAAAAGTGTTTGATATCATATTGAGACAACATGCTGCTAAACAAGGCTGACTATTTGATTAAAGTAGCTATTTCAAGAAAAATGCCTCAATCATATTTATGTATGCATATGAAAATGTAATCTCAAAAAGAATCAAAGCAAGTTCTAGAGTAACAATTCCATGAGTGAAATTCACACAAGAAAGAAGAGAATGGTACAAATGTTCAATCTATTCATCAATAAGCTCAAAATCTCACAAGGCATAATTTTATCATTCTCAGTCCACCAATTCAACATCCATAACCAAGCATGTGAATTTTAAGAAAGAAGACAATTTACTCAATCATGCAAATTTCCCTGAATTTGAATTGCCACTTCCACACAAACTAGTTACTACCCCAATTAGTCCTTACTCTGCCACCAATTTTTGATGCGTCTCAAGAGTAAATAATTTAATCATTACTCTGCCATCCCTAATTACTTTTGTTGTTAATAAATTGATGACAAACACAACAAACATATTAAAAAACACACTTCCTAATTTTTTTTGGGTTTTTTTTTACAACCATCATTCCCCCCAACCAGATCACAACATTGTCCTCAATGTCAAAACATAAATAGGAAAAAGGATAGAATATATTACCTGTTGCTGCAATTACTAAAAAGAAAAACCTTACACAAACAAAAACAAAGGACGATAAATAAAACCAAAGGTAAAGGAAAGTTAAAGATGAAGTGTCAGATCACACTCTTGTTCCTTGCTGCCTCCCTTGTTGTTGCCTCCTTTTGTTGCTGCCTTCTGACCAATCTATCTGAGCTGTTACTAGATCAGGTTCATAAACAAAAGCTTCTAATTTATCAATCAACTCATCAACAGTAGAAGCAGAGATAAGGAGTCGTCTTGCTGAAGGTGTGACAAATTTCTGTTCCACAGCATGGTCAATAAAAGATAACAAATTATCAAAGAAATTATTAACATTCAACAAACCTATAGGTTTATGGTGGATGTTCAGTTGGGCCCAAGAAACAATTTGAAAAACTTCTTCTATAGTACCAAAACCACCTGGTAAGGCTATGAATGCATCAGAATTTGTAAGCATTGTCCTCATTCGTTCATCTATAGATGATACTTGAAGCTCCTCCCCAATTGTTGTTCCAGTGATATTCTGTTGAAAGGTCTAGGAATGATACCTAAAACCTGACTGCCTTTTAAATGTGCAGTAAGTGATACAGCCTTCATTAACCCAATGCTACCTCCCCCATATACTAAATGAATTTTTCTCGCAGCAAGTGTTCGACCAAGAGTGATTGTTGCATCTACATACTCTAAACCCTTCCCATAAGTTGACCCACAAAATACACAGATATTGGTAAGTCTACGAACAGAAGAAGAAGAAGCTCTCTCCATTTTACACTCACACTCCCTTTGAACGATTTTAAGTTGAAGAAAAGTGAAGGAAATGTAGTGTTTAAATAGGGAAGAGAATAGAAAAAGTAATAATAGCTCCTATATGGGTAGGTTGGCTGTTGTCAGAAAAGTTTGAATTTTAAAAAAAATTAATTTTTTTTTATTTTTTTATTTTATTTTTATTTTTTACTTCAAGAAAACCATCAGGTTAAAGAAGTCTAGAAACCCCTGAAAGACCCTGCCTAAAGGATCGTCTGTCCAAAACTCAAATATAACAAAATCATACAAAGATAAAATAATAATAACAAATGATTACATACCTTTATGTACAAGTTTCATGGTAGATCTTTATACTGCGCGTCATGAGTGCAGTAATACCAAGACGGCTCAGCCAATCTAGGCATTCTTCTCCCTCCCGCTTGTGGGATATTTTGGATTAAGCTACGACGCCACTAATTAAAGTGTGTAATCGACAACTACCACCAACGACCACGGCCCGGTGAGAAGTCATTTGCCAAGAGCCCATGGCATTAAATCACAGGATCCGGCTCGGAGGCATTGTCACGCGAGAATGCAAACACGGGATGCTTCTTTTCGTCCATCATCAGCAAGTTGAGCCTTTGGTTAAAACTTGGGAATGCTTGCGCGGCTCTCTACGGAGAGCATGACACACGAACCTTATTTACCGGCGTGCAAAGGTCCACCCGAGTCAATGACAGTGTCCGCCACTAGCGGGGGCTCCTAATCTAATTAAAGACCAAGTACAACCGAAGTTTTGCCCTTTTTTTATTTTATTTTATTTATTTCTTATTTCTTTTCTTTTTTTCTTTTTTTTCTTTTTTCTTTTTCTTTCTATTTTTTCTTCTTTTTTTTTTTTTTTTTTGAAGATATACAATATAGTATATACATGTTGTTGTGATTGTGGCTCACATCTTCCTCTGGTTTCACATCCAGAAACGGCTTAAACGCCTTCTATGAGTTGAGAATAAGCTTCCCATCTAATTTTCTTATAGATTGGCAAACAGGGTCTTTTTGAGTCAGATTCCCAAGACTATAACGCTCTTGCTCGTCTCTGAAGAGATTCCACAAACTAAGAAGTTCACACTGCACAACTCCACAAGAATGCATCTCAAGAGTCAATAAGATATTATCTAATGACTCCTTACTCAGTCCATTCTTGATGAAGAATATTTTATCTTCTCTGTTTACAAAAACCATCCCCAAAGAGTGACATCACGTGTTGCAATTCCATCGTGCATACTTGTAACAAACTTTCATTCTTTTTGCTCTTCTCCTTTTTAAAAATGAACTTTTACCGAGACCAGGCATGTATGGGACAAATGAATCTGAAGATTCACCAGCTAAACGAACCTTTACTTCGATTATCCAGTGTATATCTTCTAGGATGCCCTTATACATTAACAATCTCAGTCTTTCACACCTAGTTTCATAGACTTTTGTTAGAGCATTTAGAGGGAGAGAAGGAAAATGTTCTCTTAGATTTGAGAGAATGAAATCCATTTTAAAAGGAGAAGAAATCAGTTATTATGGGAAACTGAAAAACAAACCGACTTGAGAGTCACGAGTACCGTTATACGCCATTTAACCTAGGGAACACAAAGAACCGCAAAAAGAAAGAAACAACATTAAAATAAATTCTACTCATAACAAGGATTAGAAAGAGAAATGGATTCTACCTCAACAACTTGATGTTCCAGAAATGGTTTGAGTCTTTGTCCATTGACCTTAAATACAATACCATTCCTAGGATTCTCAATGTCTATGGCCCCATAAGAATACACATGTTTGACAATATAAGGACTAATCCACCTAGATCTCAATTTTCCAGGGAATAGGTGAAGACGAGAATTATAAAGCAGAACTTTTTGACCAATTTCAAAAGTTTTTCTCAAAATTAATTTGTCATGAAAAGCTTTTGTTCTAGCTTTATAAATCTTTGAGTTTTCATATGCATCATTTCTTAATTCCATAAGTTCATTCAATTGCAATTTGCGTAACTTGGAAGCATCATCAAGACTTAAGTTGAAAGCTTTAATGGCCCAAAATGCTTTATGCTCCAATTCTACAGAAAAATGACAAGGTTTTTCATAAACTAACCGATAGGGAGACATGCCTAAAGATGTTTTAAAAGCAGTACGGTAAGCCCAAAGTGCATCGTTTAGTCTTAAAGACCAATCTTTACGATTTGGGTTAACCGTTTTTTCTAAAATTTGTTTAATCTCCCTATTTGCCAATTCAACTTGTCCACTTGTCTAAGGATGATAAGGGGTTGTAATTTTGTGGGTAATGCAATATTTCTTCATTAAGGATTCAAATGGTTTATTACAAAAATGTGTTCCCCCATCACTGATGATAGCTCGAGGAATTCCAAATCGACTCAAAACATTTTCTTTTAAAAATTTTAGAACAGTTTTATGATCATTGTGCCGACATGGAATCGCCTCAATCCATTTTGAGACATAATCAATCGCAACCAAAATGTACACAAATCCAAAAGATGATGGAAATGGACCCATGAAATCAATTCCCCAACAATCAAAAATTTCAATGACAAGGATAGAGTTCAAAGGCATCATATTTCTTTTAGAAATGGATCCCAATTTTTGATAACTTTCACAACTTTTACAAAAAGTATAACTGTCCTTGAATAAAGTGAGCCAATAAAATCCACACTGCAAAATTTTCGCAGCTGTTTTCTTTGAAGAAAAATGACCTCCACATGCTTCTGAATGACAAAATTTAATGACACTACTTACCTCATTGTCGGGTACACATCTCCGAAAAATTTGAACAAGACAATATTTGAACAAATATGGGTCATCCCAAAAGAAATTTTTCACCTCAATCAAAAAAATTTTTCTGTCTTGGTGTGTCCACTGAGGCGGCATCTTACCTGTTACAAGAAAATTAACAATGTTAGCAAACCAAGGCATGGAATTGACAGAAAATAAAAATTCATCGGGAAAAGAATCATTGATAGGTGTGCTATCAAAAAATGAGCCTGTTGTCAGCCTTGACAAATAATCTACAACAACATTTTCAGCTCCTTTCTTGTCTTTTATTGTGATATTGAATTCTTGAAGCAACAAGATCTACCGTATCAACCTAAGTTTGGCATCCTGTTTCGACATTAAATATCTAACAACAGCATGATCAGTGAAAACAACAGTGGACGAACCAATTTAATAAGCTCAAAATTTGTCCAATGCAAAAATTACAGCAAGTAGTTCTTTTTCAATAGTGGTGTAATTCATTTGTGCACTATTCAAAGTTCGACTTGCGCAATAAATTAAATGAGGCTTACCTTCCTTTCTTTGGCCTAAAACAGTGCCAACAGCAAAATCACTAATATCACACATCAACTCAAAAGGCAAAGACCAGTCAGGAGATTGCATGATAGGAGCAGAAGTCAAAAGACTGATTAATTTTTCAAAAGATTTCTGACAATCTTGAGTCTAATCAAATGGTGTATCTTTTGTTAGAAGATTACATAAAGGTCTAGATATGGCACTAAAGTCCTTTACAAATCTTCTGTAAAATCCTGCATGTCCTAAAAAGGAACGAACTTCTCTGACTGTTTTTGGGAAAGGCAAATGAGCAATTAATTCAACTTTGGCCTTATCAACTTCAATTCCTTTAGAAGATATCACATGACCTAACACTATTCCTGAGGTAACCATGTAATGACATTTTTCCCAATTTAACACAAATCCTTTTTCTTCGCATCTTTTAAGAACTTTTTCCAAATTATCAAGACAATTTTCAAAAGAATTTCCAAAAACTGTCAGATCATCCATGAAAACCTCTAAATAATGCTCAATCATGTCACTGAAAATACTTAGCATGCATTTTTGAAAATTTGCCAGAGCATTACAAAGACCAAAAGGCATTCTTCTATATGCAAAAGTGCCAAAGGGACAAGTAAAAGTGGTCTTTTCTTGATCCTCCATTACAATTGGTATTTGATTATACCCTGAATAACCATCAAGAAAACAATAGTAGGGATGTCCTGCTACTCTTTCTAGAATCTGATCAAGAAATGGCAAAGGGAAATAGTCTTTCCTAGTGGCTGCATTCAATTTTCTGAAATCAATACACATACGTCAACTAGATGAGACTCGGGTAGGTATTAATTCTCTTTTTTCATTTTTAACCACTGTTATTCTAGATTTCTTAGGCACAACTTATGTAGGGCTTACCCACTGGCTATCAGAGATAGGATAGATAACTCCAACATCAAGTAATTTAAGAACTTCAGCTCTAACTACCTCTTTCATGTGTGGATTTAATCTTCTTTGAGGTTGTTGAGATGTTTTAGCATTATCCTCTAAATGTATTCTATGTGTACAGATTAATGGATTAATACCTTTTATATCCTTTAATGTCCATCCAATTGCACTTTTATGCCTTTTAAGTACTTCTATCAACTTACCTTCTTGTTCTTTGGTGGGAATGAGGAAATTACCACCGGAGAGCTTTGTTCTTCTCCCAAAATGTGTACTTCAACCCATCAGGTAATGGCTTCAGGTCCAGATGGGTACTTCTTCATGGGTATCATCATTCATGGATTTTAGCTCTTCGAATCTTGGCTTCCTTCCTTTGTATTCTATTTCCTGTGTACAGTCAAGCAAAGAGTATATTTCAGAAACATCATCATCTAATTGTGTAGCTAAATCAAATGAATTAATTAAACAGATTTATAATGGGTCAGAAGAACTCCTGATTTGAAGATGATCATCTATAATGGTCTCAATCCCTTCAATCTCTTCCTTTTCATCATAAACTTCTTGTGGTTGCTTGCACATGTTAAAAACATTAAGCTCTAGTTTCATATTTCCAAAAGTTAGCTTCACCACTCCATTTCTGCAATTTATCAAAGCATTAGATGTTACTAAAAATGGGCGACCCAAAATAACAAGAACTGACTTAGAACTATCAACCATAGGTTCAGTTTCCAAGACAATAAAATTCACAGGATATATGAATTTATCAACTTTTACCAACACATCTTCTACTATTCTTTTTGAAATTTTAATTGATCTATCAGCAAGTAGAAGAGTTACAGAAGTTGGTTTTAACTCACTAAGGTTGAGTTGCTGATAAACTGAATATGGAAGCAAATTAACACTAGCACCAAGATCAAGTAAAGCTCGTTCAATTTTATGTTCACTAATAATGCATGAAACTGTAGGACAACCAGGGTCTTTATATTTCAACTCATTATTGTTTTGAATAATGGAGCTTACATTCGATTAAAAATGCATTCTTTTTCACATTATGTTTCCTTTTAACAGTGCACAAGTCTTTCAAAAATTTGGCATAACAAGGAATCTGCTTGATAGCATCTAATAGAGGAATATTGACCTTCACTTGTTTAAAGATTTCAAAATGTCACTGTTATGATTCACTTTACTTGAATTGTTTAATGCTTGAGGAAATGGGGGTGAAGACGAGGGTTTGATCTCCTTTTGGCTAAGTGGCTTATCAACTTCTTCCTTATCTTTGGGAATTGACTCATCATCTTTCTCAAAAAGTTCAGGAATTTGTTTCTCAACAACCTTTCCACTCCTAAGAGTTATCACTGAGTTGACTTGATCTATTTTTTGACTTTCTGAACTACCCTCATTTAGGCTAAACTGACCCTTGGGATTTGGTTGAGGTTGAGAGGGAAACTTTCCTTTCTCATGAATGGCAAGTGCAGAAGAAAGTTTAGCAAGAGTGTCTTTTATATCAATCATGGCTTGAGTGTTTTGGTTATTGATGGCCTCTTATTTTTCCATGAATGCATGCAATGTTCCTTCAAGGTTTTCCTATATGGTGGGACAGAGGGTGCATATCCTTGAGGATTTTGAGAATCTTGTTGTGCCTGAGGAGATGGTGGTTGCATGAATTGTGGCTGGTTGCTATTCCTCCAACTGAAGTTCAGGTGATTTCTCCATCCTGGATTGTATGTATCTGAAAAAGAAGAAGTATATGGTTTTTTAAAATTATTCATTGCATTTACTTGCTCATGCACAACTTCTTTAAAAACAAGAAGTTTCAGACATTCATTTGTTGAGTGTCCTAATTCATCACAAATGCCATAAATTTCTTCATTTTGCACAGATTTGATTTCTTTTACTTTCTCTAATTCCATAGCTTCAATTTTTCTAGCCAAACTAGCAAACCTTGCATTTAGATCTTCTTCTTGACTAAGATGATATTTTCCTTTACTAGTATTTGCAAGGTTAAATCTAATTGAATTTTTAGAAGGATTAGTACCATGTCAAGATTGAGAATTTTCAGCCAAATGGTCTAAATAGTCTAAAGCTTCTTCAGGTTCTTTATCAAGAAATTCACTATTGCACATTGTTTCCACAAATTGTTTGGTTTCGGGTGTTGACCCTTCATAAAAGAAGCTTATAGTGCGCCATTTTTCAAAATCATGATGTGGGCAAGAATTCAACAAATCTTTAAAACGTTCCCAACTTTGAAAATATGCTTCATTTGAATTTTGGGATAAATTTTGGATTTGTCTTTTCAAAGCATTGGTTTTATGTGTTGGAAAAAATTTCTTCAAAAACTCACCTTGCATTTCTTGCCATGTGCCAATTGATCTTGGTTTCAAAGTGTTAAGCCAAGTTTTTGCTTTATCTTTCAAAGAAAAAGGAAACAATTTAAGCTTAACAACCTCTTTAGTGCAAGTTTGATCATGAAAAGCGGTACATACTTCCTCGAATTCTTTTAGATGTAAATATGGGCTTTCAGATTCTAAACCATGAAAATTAGGAAGTAAAGAAATCATATCTGGCTTGAATCTAAAATTGTTGGCATTGAGTGGAAAGATAAAACATGATGGACTAGAATTTCGAGATGGTTGCAGATACTCATGCATAGTTCACAATGGTTGATTTTCATGTTCATCATGCACACTTTCGTTTTCAGCCATTGTGCTTAATGTGTGTGATTGTGATTCAAACAAATCAATATGTAAAGTACCTGGATTAACTCTAACCAAACAACCAGAATTTAAATCACGATACCAATTAAGCATAAACAAGTAACTTACAGTATAAAATAAAATGTACAAGTTAGCAGTATAAATTGTCCATTAAATATTAACAAAAGTGTGGTATAAACTAACTACCAAATATATATTAACACTTAGTAAATAAATATTAACAAAGGTGTGGTATAAACCAACCACCAAATAAGTTAATAAGTATAAAAATTAAAAAGTTAGTATACTGAGATAAATTAAAATGTTAGAAGCGAGAAAAAGTAAAAAGTTAGATAGTGATAAAGTAAAAAAGTTAGATAGTTAGTAAGAGAGTTAGTAGGTTAGTAAACAAAAAATAAATGACGTAGAAAATAAATAACAAAAAAATAACAGAAAATAAATACAAAAAATAAAGTACAAAAAGTAAATTTAAAATATGAAAACTGGAGAATCGGCAAGCCGATTTTTTGCTCCAACGAAAAAGAAGAGAAGAAAAAAGATTATTTCATTAATGATTAAAGATTATAGAAAGTAAAAGGAAGAGTTTTCCCCCACTGTTAGTATGCACAGAAATTAAAAAGGAAGAGGTTCTCCCACTAGTTAGTATGTTAGTATATATACAAAATTTTTACACCAGAAATTCAGTCTTCAAATCAAGTCCCTGACAACGGCACCAAAAACTTGATGCACACTTTTCAATTGTCGCATTTTCAAACCCAAGTGCAAGTTGTCTCAAGTAATAAATTTCTCGGGAGTCCGAGGTCGATCCATAGGGAATTGTTGAAGATTAATTAAGGTGAAGTGAATATTTTGTTACTACGATTAAAATTATTTACTTGGGTAAAAAGATTCACTCTTGGTAAATAAAATAAAGGTAAGATTAATTCCTTTTATAACTCAATTAGAATCCTCGCAACATGGAGGTTCCAATCGAAAAATACAACGTTAAAAGTCCATTTAAAATAATATACGTATTTATATTATGTTTCTGAAAAATATTACCACTACTTATAAATGGGTTAAAGCATTCATTGTGCCAATATTTTGTCTACAACAAATCAAGAACTCCACTTTATAAGGAGAGTTTCTAACACCACTACTTGTAAATGGGTTAAAGCATTCATTGTGTCAATCTCTTATCTACAACAAATCAAGAACTCCACTTTACAAAGAGGGTTTCTAAATTATTGGAAACAAAATACAATACGTATAATGGTTACTAGAAAATATAAATCATTTAAGCACAAGAGAAGAATAAATCTAATATTATTTTATTACCAAGAGCTTCATCCTTTCACCCAAGTAAAATGAAACTTAGTTACTCATAGATAAGAAGAAAGAAAGAGAGAAGAAGAAGAAGAAGAACATGACTTTAATTTAGAACAAAGGAAAATTACTACAAGAAAACCTAGTAACAAAATGGCATCATTTTGGTAACTAACACCTAACACCCTCAATGATCTGCCAAGGTCCCCTTTTATAGAGGATTAGATATACAAAATGACAAGGGGGCTGAGTCATTAGTGGGTGGATGAGTGGAAAATGAGTGAAAAATGCCAAATAACTTTAGGTGAGTGGAAAATTATGGAGATTCCTTGTCTCCGAAATCATGCAGCTCTGAAGTCATTGCATTCGTCATTTTTGAACTAAGTAATCTTCATGAAAGTTGTAGGCCTAGATCTTAGCTTTCAAATGGCTTTAGTTTGACTCCAATATTATTTCTATAACTCCAGATACGTTCAAATTACTGCACACTGCCCAGGCCCAGTCACAGCTCCTCTGTTCTGACTTCCAAACCCAATATCACCTTCAAGGAGTCCGATTCTAGAAAAGTGTTCAACATGAAAGTTTTAGATATGGGTCTTAACTATTCAGCATCCAAATTTTAGCCCATTTGATAACTTCTATCCCAAAATATGTGATGAATAGTATACATAGGTTAAGCTATCAGGAAAAATACTCTGGTTCTTGCTTCAACCCCAATTTGAGTTATCTACTCGTGTGATTGGGCATTTGAGGTATTCTTGAAAGTTGTAGAACTCTCTCTTATCTTTTAAATGCCACTAGAATCACCTCCAAAGACTACCTACATCCCAAGATATAGCCCAAATACAGAAACAACGTAAGACGTGAATTATGCTAAAAAAATTCAATTAAGTCCAATTTGAGTCCAAACTTACAAAACATAATAAAACTCAATCAATTAAGTACATAGAGAGTGTAAATGACTAAAAATGAAGGCTTATTAATGTATCAAATATGTGATCATCACTCATCCAAGTATCTAGCTCATTGCTCCCTAAAAGAAAAGAAAAAGAGAATTAAAAGGAAAAAAAAAGAAAAAAGAAAAAAAATAAATACTTGCACTGGGGCAAGTTTCTACCCTATTCGAGCTGGCCCTAAACTGGGGCATTTTTTCTCTAGCTCGGTTTGACTTATACTGCGACAAATCTTTTAGTTCAATTTGGCCTTACACTAGGATAAGTTTCTATCATGTTCGATTCAACTCTAAACTGGGGGCAATTTTTTTTCCCTAGTTCATTTCAGTCCTAAACTGAGACCAATTTCTCTTTGGTTCAATTTGGCCTTACACTAGGACAAGCTTCTACCCTATTCGATTCGACACTAAATTGGGGCAATTTTGCTCTTCCCTGGTTCAACTTGACCTACACTAGGGCAAATCTTTTGGTTACTAAAGTGAGTTTCTACTTTATTCAATCCAGTCCTAGACTGGGACAAGTTTTTCTTTGGTTCAATTTGGTTTGATGTAGATGCTCAACAAAAGGAAATCATTGGTCATAACGTCTAAGTAGGCAACTAAAGATCGATTTCATGAAGATCAAATCAATCCATATTGGGGCAACACTCCTTTGAATCCCATACCATCGTTTGTGTCTTTTTTTATATATTCATCCTTGGTAAATATCATTTTGTGCAGTCAAACTTCTAAGACCAATCTGAAAGTTATTCGTTTAGTAAATTCCTTTTTTTTTGTACTTTTAAATCCATGTCTATCTGTTACATAATGCTTCAGGTAAGGTGAATATGAGTACAACACTATGATTTGACCATCCAATGACAGTCCACTGATGAACAATTCAGATTGAAAAGAACTTAGAAGTTTCAATTAAAAGGGAAATTATTTCCCAAGGAATAATCCAGAAATAAGAGATACCAAAGCAAAAAAGAAAAAAAAAGAAGAAGAAAAAAGAGAAAAGAGCACTGTTAGAAAAAAACTGAAAGGGCGGTTTAAGCAAAAATTAGGGCAAATAAATAGGAAGATGGTCTGAAAGATTCTCCAAACTGGGGCAAATTTTTATTTGAGTTCGATTAGCCATACTGGGGCAAGATTTCTAAAGGATTAAGGAGAAGATATGTTGAAGGAAGCGTCAACAAGGACAGCAGTTGAGTTATCAAGCAGTTGTAGGAAATCAATTGGATGAGGGACAAAGTTAAATATTAGGGAAAACTTTTCTTGCAAGGACTTAGTAGCTCCAAGCAAGGGCTCGTAATAAGGGATAATCGTCTCACTTCTCAAAAGGAGAATTAAGAGTGGAAAACAAGAAAATAAAAAAAAAAAGAGAAAGAAGAAGAAGAAGGAGAGAAAGGATGAGTAAGTAGGATCAAGGCTATTAAGTCCAAAGGGCAAGTGCACGTAAATAAAGATTTGATTGGTCAAAGCTTTCTAGAATTGTCGTTGGTTCAAATGACTTTTAATTAAAAAAAAAAAAAGATTGTGTGCCTGATGAGCAAACTTGGAAGTATAACTACCCCAACATTTGAAGGTCCCAAGGAATTTGAAACAAGTTGATAAACCCTAGCTTGCAAGAGCCTGTGCCCGGGTTTGATGGGTCAAAAGTTTTCGAGGAAGCGCATGGTTCAAAGAAACTTTTTTTTTACTAAGAGACTTTTCAAAGATACTTTTTTTTTTGAAAAAAAAATTCAAGTCCTTGACTTGATGACTAAAAAGTTTTTTAGGTTCATGGCTTGATGGAGTGTCAAAAAAAAAATTTCAAGTCCTTAGCTTGATGGCTTTACAAAATTCTAAGTCTATGGCTTGAAGAGGTTTCAAAAAATCTAAAGTCCATGACTTGATGACCTGCTTTTATAAAATATAGGTTAATGGCCTAATGATATTTCCTAAAAAAACAAAAAACAAAAAAGAGAAGAAAAAAAAGGAAAACATAGGAATGTTTCATTGTCATATTACTTAAAAGAAAAAAGAAGAAAAAAGGAAAAAAGAGAAGAAGAAAAAAATCTTTTTGGGCCAAGATGCCTATTGCCTTTTTAAAATCAATGTCTTTTAAATTATGGATCATGCACATTGTCTTTTAATTTCGAGACACCAGATACTTAATGTATTTTAAATTTCGGGACACCAGATGCCAATTGCCTTTTAAATTTTGGGACACCAGATACTCAATGTCTTTTAAATTTTGGGACACCAGATGCCATTGCCTTTTAAATTTTGGGACACTAGATGCCCATTGCCTTTTTAATTTCGAGACACCAGATACCCAATGTCTTTTAAATTTCGGGACACCAATTTTCGGGACACCAAATGCCCATTGTCTTTTAATTTTGGGACACTAGATACCCAATGTATTTTAAATTTCGAGACACCAGATGCCTATTACCTTTTAAATTTTGGGACACCAGATACCCAATGTCTTTTAAATTTCGGGACATCAGATGCCCATTGCCATTTAAATTTTGGGACACCAGATGCCCATTACCTTTTTAATTTTGGGACAGCAAATACCCAATGTCTTTTAAATTTCGAGACATCAGATACTCAATGTCTTTTAAATTTTGGGACATCAGATGCTCATTGTCTTTTAAATTTTGGGACACTGAATACCCAATATCTTTTAATTTTTTGGTCAAGCCCACTATCATTTAATTTCGAGACATAGATGCCCAATATATTTTAAACTGCGGGACACAAATGTCCACTGCTTTTTAAATTCTAGGCTAAGCCCACTATTTCTTTTACATTTCAATCACAAAATCACTATTTTAAATTTTGAGACACCGGATATCCAATGTCTTTTAATTTTTGGGTCAAGCCCACTATCATTTAAATTCTGAGATACAGATGTCCAATATATTTTAAACTTCGGGACACAGATGCTCACTGCCTTTTAAATTCTAGGCTAAGCCCACTATTTCTTTTACATTTCAGTCACAAAATCACTCAATGTCATTTAAGTTCCTGTTTTTAAATAATCAATAAACATCAATTGAATTGCGACAACTTGTTAACAAAGTGGTGACATCTCCGACTTTATGCTAAGCTTCACCTTGGTAGGATTAACGACGTTGCGACAACTTATAAATCCACGTTTGAGCTCACTGATTTTCAATTACTGTCTTCACCTTGTCCATTCACATCATTCCATGCATCACCAGACAAAATTTAAGTTCATGTCTTTACTCATTTCTTACAACGATAATATGAAAAATTATAATTATTCCTAATATTTAGTAAGAAACAAGTAAAGAAAGGTAAATGTGAACACCCAATTTTGTCCTGGTCATTAAAATATTTTAAAATAAAATAATAAATAATAAAACAAGAGTTAAATAAATAAAATAATTCCATTCCAAATCAAACCCAACCCAACCCAATAAAAAATATGTCCAAGTCCATTTAACTACCCAGGCACATCTGCTTGAGTTTCTAAAGTTATAAAAAAAAAATAAAGAGAAGACTAACGTTGCAATCAGCCAAGGAACATGCCAAAAAACAAAAGAAAAAATAAGTTTCTTTTTGGTGATGGCAGGAGAAAAGCAAAGGAGTAATGGCAGAGGCTTTCAAAGCATCCAAGAGGCAAAGGAGTAGTTGCCTCTTAAGCATCATATGCTGCAGCTCTTCTGCAACAATGGAAGTCAAAGCTATGAAAAAAGGATGACATACAAAGAAGGAATGATGCAGGAGATATGAGATGAGTTTTGAACTCAAGATTAGAGTGAGAGTGACCACACAATCTGGTCTCTAGAGAACTCAACTGAAGATTTTGTTAAGTCTATAAAAGGGAGACCAATGCATAGAGAGAGGATCTTTTTTTTTGGCTAGAAAGAGTAACATTGAGAGTGAGAAGTGAACTTGTAGAAAAAACTGAACTGAGAAGAAACTCTATTAATTTTTTTTACAACTCTTATATTCTTATATTAAATAGTACATACACCCATTTTCACACCCTATCTAATACTATTTATTATACATATTTTTTCTATCACTTTCTCTCACTCAATCACATCCCTTAAAAAAGATGTAAATAGTACTTACACCTCTTTTTAAGAATGTAAGATGACCATTTTTCTTTTTCTTAAGAAAGTTTGAGGTATACTTCCCCTATTCTTCTATAATGCATTTTGATTTTCAGTATCGTGATTTGCATCTAAAGGAATAGAATTACTTTTTTCTTTCTTTCTCTTTTTCCTATCTTCTTTTCTCTCTTCACGTCCTGATTCTCAACCACTCACAACCATACAACCTTCACCATCCTGAATTTTGAACCAAAATATACCACCATACAACCACCAAAACTAACAACTGCAACCCACCACCATCGAGCACAAACTAGCAAACACCAATGACTACCACACACCACCCAAACCTGCCCTCAACATGCTAACCTTGCCGCCGTCCAACTCCACATCACCCTTGTGAATCACCTCTAAGCCACTCGGATCCACCACCGAGGACCCTTGCAATGCACCCAGCCTCTGCAACTTCAAGCTTCAACTGCAACCCACCACCATACAGTAGAAGCAGCACCGCTACCAACCACCTCCACTGTCATGGTCTCTGCTCTACCGTTAACGACCCACAACTCGCAGCCATAACCCCAAAACTTCGAATCGGTCCCAACCACTCAGACGCTTTGTCAAGCCACCACGACTACGACCCCCGCCTTCGCAGCACCCTGAACCACCGTGAGACCAACCAAATCACCAGATCTGCCACCCAAATCAGTGCCTCCACCAGCCACCACGACAAGCACTGCCGTGAACCTGCGCAGCAAGCCAGATCTGGGTTAGTCACCGTCGAGCACGAGCCACCACCGCGCCCCTTATCGCCGTCGAGCACGGGCCACCACGCGCGAGTCACCGTCGTCGCGCCTCCCTCCGGATCCGGGTGGACGCCTCACCGGCCAATTAGGACCTGTGCAGTAGCCACGCAAGCCAGATCCCCCACTGTCGCACCTCTCCTGAGTCGCTCGGCCATCGTGAGGCGCGCCGTACGCCACCACCGTCGCCCCCTTGTTTCACTACCTTCGCTAAAACACCCCCCTTTCTTTTCGTTTTCCTCTCCATGCCAGAAATATCTTCAGCTTCTTTTTTTATTTCTATTCTTTTAGTAAAGTTTTTTAATCTGGTGATAAGAAAAAGGGAACTTTTAGTTGGGTTTGGGATGACAAGTATTGGACTGATGGTCTTTCAAAAAATGTTGATACCCAAAAAAGAAAAGTTTATTGTCCTTTGGGCATAATAGGTTTTGTTTAATTTGGTTTTGTTTTTACATCATAATAAGACTTTGTTTTTAGTAAATTCGATTTTTTTAGAATATCTTGTTATGCATAAAAAAAATCAAAGTTTAAAAAAATATAATAAAAATAAAAATAAAAATATAAAAATAAAATAAAATAAAATAATTGAACTTTATTAAAAAAAATAAAATGAAATTAATTGAGTTGTGATAACTTGTTAATCTTATAACTTTCAAAATCATTTAAATTATGATAGCTTGATGATTTGTCTCTTTTAAAACAATAAATAAAAATTAAATCAGTTGAATTTTTAAAATTAAAAATAACTAACCCACAATTATTTTTTGAAAAATGATGTGACTTTGAGTTCCTCATTGCACTCGAGGATACGTAGGAGTAGAATCTCTATTCTGTCAAGCAAAAATTAAATTATCATAATTTATTTGTTTATTTCGTTTATTCTTTTTATAAAAGTGGTAAAACAAATATTTTCAAGAGTTATAAATATTTACACAATTAATTTAAGGTAGCGTCTTAGGACGGGTGTATTAAGAGTGTTGTGGGATTAAGTTTTTACTATTCCCTTTACATATCCGACTCCCGAATCCAATCTGGTTTCAAAAACTATTTTTCTTAAGTTTTTTAATTTTTCTTATCCTAAATAAAATTGGTGGCGACTTCATTCTTTTTCGAATATATTTTATTTTTTGCCGCTCCTGCCACGATCACGATCGTGACAGATGGCAACTCTGTTGGAGACATTTGAGAGTCAAGCCTTTGTAAGTTAGTTGTGTAATTTTTGTAACATTTTACATGTTTGTTTTACCTTGTTGTTTTTTTTGTTTAATTTGTTTATTAATTATTTTTAAATCACTTTTTTATTTATTTTATTTTTTACTTTATTATGCAAACATTAGGATAGAGGATCTTTGGGAATTTTGTTTTGCGTTTGTTTTGTTTTGCAAGATGTGGGTAATCTTTAGAATTATAAAAGTTTGTATGTTCTCTACACACACTGTACTTACATGTTTCTCACACACATTTGAGTGGGACCCTATACCCGGGTCTGAGTGAAGCCTAAGTTAGGTAGAGGTTGTGTAGTGGTAGTCATTTTAGATATACATCTTGTTTGGTTATCGGGAAAACCTCATCTAGAGTGTGCCTTTCCTACGAATGTTTCATACCTAGTGGTTTACCCATTGTTTGTGGTCAACATTTTGAAATGGGACTTAGCTCTAGAGGCCTTTAGAATAGTAAAGCCACCCAGTGAGAATTCTCACGAATCAAAAAGACCCATAAGTCTTTAGGATAAAATTCTTCAAATATAAGGCAATCCTTTTAAGGCACAAAGGGAGCGTACCTTCTTGTCATCTTTAAATTTATCCATGTCATAATATCTATTGTACATATACATCATAAGTAGTGTAGTCCATTGATGTGAAAAATCACAATCACACCCCTTCAAAAAAAGTTTTTTTGCATAAAAATAAAATTTCTTTATAAAAAAGAAGGGCAAGTCACTATTAAAGGACCAACTATTGCATCCATCCTATATATTGAAAAAAAAACTTTTATCATGCATTCTTGTATATGTTCACCTTTTTTTAAAAAAATGTTTTTTTTAATTCCATTAATATTAATATTTTTTTTGTTAAAAAAATTTTGAATCATTGCTTGTCTTGGGAAAATGCAGATCACACAAACCTGAGCCTACGAGACTAGGTCGCAAATTAGGCTGTAAAAGATGTCAAACTCGGAAAGGAATTTAGGTCGAGAGATGGATGAAATGATAGGAAGAATCGTTGTAATGGCAGAAGGACAATCAAGGGTTGAGAATTTATTGAGACAGTTAATTGAGACCCTTAGAATATAGAGAGCAGTTTTCCTAAGACGGTGGAATCGACAAGGGAGGAAGAGCCAGAAATCAGTGCTTACCAAACCTCATACCAAGTTACTTCGCCGCATTCATATGTCCTAACTCGTCCAGTCTATACTAATCGCCCTCCAGCAACTCAGAACCTCTGAGCAATTGGTGATTTGAGATGTTAATTGATGTGATTGTCATCTTAGACTTTTGTAATGCTTGAACTTATGTAAACTTTCTTAAAACATTAATGCAATGGATTTGCATGGATCTTAACATATCTTGTTTCCTTTTCCTATGTTCTTGGCATTCATGTTCTTGTCATGTCTTTCTTGTCATTCTTTTATTTTCTTTACTTGTTTTCTTTTGGTTCAGATTCCATGGGACTCTCATCTAGAAAACTTTTGGTGGTCATGAAGTCCACGTGTGCATGTGCCCTTTGCAAAAAAAAAAGACAAAAGAAGATGTAAAAAAGGAAGTTTAAAAAAAATAAAATAAAAGGGAGCAAATAAGTAATCACTGAGTGTGCATCATCCTTTTGTCTCTAAATTAAAATTTTTGAAAATGAGCAATCAAGATTTGACATGAAGTTTGGCCATCTTTTTCTCTCCTTCACAAGAATACATCTTTTCATTATCGCTTGTTGTTCCTTTTTGGGCTTGAAAGTTTTCTTCAATAAACCCTGGACAAGGATCAACCCCTACACTAGGGGATAGCACAAAACAAAGGTTGATTGCCATGGTGATTATTTTGAAGCATAATAGAAAAAGAGAAAAAGAAGAAAAGGTGAAAGGGGCAGAAAGTAAAAAAAATGATGAAAAAAAAAAAAGAAATAAAAAACAAAAAAGAAGAGAAGGAAAGAAAGAAGAAAGAAAATGAAATGATATGGTCATGACAAAGGTGAATGATTGAAATGAAAAGAAAATAGGAAGAAATAGAGAACAATAAGAGAAGAGTGCACTTGAAAGCGCAAAAGCAGCTGACAAAGTTTAATTTTGAACAATGATCCTTGGTCCTATTTAGCCCTTAAACACCTTTTTGAGCTTTATATCTTTCATTTTATAACCACTAACCTTGGCCACGTTACAATCCTTAAAAAGTCAATTATGATCAATGAATGATTGCTTTTATAAGGCAAAATTTTATGCTATCTAGCTCATTGCTATCTAAAAAAAATAAAAAGAGAATTAAAATGAAAAGAAAAAAGAAAAAAGAAAAGAAAAAAAAGATACTTACACTGGGGCAAGTTTCTACCCTGTTCGAGCTGGCCCTACACTGGGGCATTTTTTCTCTAGCTCGATTTGATCTACACTACGACAAATCTTTTGGTTCAATTTGGCCTTACACAAGGACAAGTTTCTACTATATTCAATTCAACTCTAAACTAGGGTAATTTTTCTTTTCCCTGGTTCATTTCAGTCCTAAACTGGGATAAATTTCTCTTTGGTTCAATTTGGCCTTACACTAGGACAAGCTTCAACCCTGTTTGATTCGACACTAAACTGGGGCAATTTTGCTCTTCCCTAGTTCAACTTGACCTATATTAGGACAAATCTTTGGTCACTAAGGCGAGTTTCTGCTCTATTCAATTCAGTCTTAGACTGGGGCAAGTTTTTCTTTAGTTCAATTTGGTTTGATGTAGATGCTCAACAAAAAGAAATCATTGGCCATAATGTCTAAGTAGGCAACTAAAGATCGATTTCATGAAAATCAAATCAATCCATATTGGGGCAACACTCTTTTGAATCCCATACCATATTTTGTGTCCTTTTCTATATATTCATCCTTTGTAAATATCATTTTGTGTAGTCAAACTTCCAATACCAATCTGGAAGTTATTTGCTTAGTAAATTCCTTTTTTGTTGTACTTTTGAATCCAAGTATGTCTGTTACATAATGCTTTAGGTAAAGTGAACATGAGTACAATACTATGATTTGACCATCCAATGATAATCCACTGGTGAACAATTCAGATTGAAAAGAACTTAGAAGTTTTAATTAAAGGGGAAATGATATCCCAAGGGATAATCTGGAAATAAAAGATACCAAAACAAAAAAGAAGAAAAAAAGAGAAAGAAAAAAAGAGAAAAGAGCTTGTTAGACTGAAAATTCGAAAGAGCGGTTTAAGCAAAAGTTAGGACAAATAAATAGGAAGATGGTCTAAAAGATTCTCCAAACTAGGGCAAATTTTTATTTGCATTCGATTGGCCATACTAGGGCAAGATTTCTAAAGGATTAAGGATAAGATATGTTGAAGGAAGCGTCAACAAGGACAACGGTTAAGTTATTAAGTAATTGTAGGAAATCAATTGGATGATGGACAAAGTTAAATACTGGGGAAAAATTTTCTCGCAAGGACTTAGTAGCTCCAAGCAAGGGCTCGTAACAAGAGATGATTATCTCACTTCTCAAAAGAAGAATTAAGAGTGGAAAACAAGAAAATAAAAAAAAGGAAGAGAAAAAGGAAGAAGAATGAGAGAAAGGATGAGCAAGTAGGATCGAGGCTATCAGGTCCAACGGGCAAACGCATGTGAATAAAGGTTTAATTAGTCAAAGCTTTCCAGAATTATCGTTGGTTCAAATGACTTTTAATTAAAAAAAAAGAAAAAAAGGGATTGTGTGCCTGATGAGCAAACTTAGAAGTATAACTATCTCAATATTTGAAGGTCCCAAGGAATTTGAAACAAGTTGATAAGCCCTAGTTTGCAAGAGCCTGTGTCCGGGTTTGATGGATCAAAAGTTTTCGAGGAAGCGCATGGTTCAAAAGAAACTTTTTTTTACTAAGAGACTTTTCAAAAATACTTTTTTTTTGAAAAAAAAAATCCAAGTCCTTGACTTGATGACTAAAAAGTTTTCTAGGTCCATGGCCTAATGGAGTGTCAAAAAAAATTTGAAGTCCTTAACTTGATGACTTTACAAAATTCTAGGACTATGGCCTGAAGAGGTTCCAAAAAATCTCAAGTCCATGACTTGATGACCTACTTTTATAAAATTTAGGTTCATGGCCTAATGATCTTTCCTAAAAAAACAAAAAAGAAAAAAAGAGAAGAAGAAAAAGGGAAAACATAGGAATGTCTCATTGCCATATATTACTTAAAAGAAAAAAGAAGAAAGAAGGAAAAAAATGGAACAATGGAGTAATGGCAGAGGCTTTCAAAAATAAAGCATCCAAGAGGCAAATGAGTAGCTGCCTCCTAAGCATCATATGCTACAGCTCTTCTGCAACAATGGAAGTCAAAGCTATGAAAAAAGGATGACACACAAAGAACGAAGGATGCAGGGGGATGCAGGAGAATTGAGAAGAGTTTTGAATTCAAGATTAAGTGAGAGTGACCACACAATCTAGTCTCTAGAGAACCCAACTGAAAGATTTTGTTAAGTTTATAAAAGGGAGAGCAATGCATAGAGAGAGGATCTTTTTATTGGCTAGAAAGAGTGACATTAAGAGTAAGAAGTGAATTTGTAGAGACAACTGAATTGAGAAGAAACTGTTAGTTTTTTTTTTCTTCAAAAAGTTTGAGGTATACTTCCCCTGTTCTTCCATAATGCATTTTGATTTTCAGTATCGTGATTTGCATCTAAAGGAATAGAATTGTTTTTTTTCTTTCTCTTTTTCCTATCTCCTTTTCTCTCTTCACGTTTTGATTCTCAACCACTCACAACTATACAACCTTCACCATCCTGAATTTTGAACTAAAATATACCACCATATAGCCACCAAAACTAACAACTGCAACCCACCACCATCGAGCACAAACTAGCAAACACTAATGACTACCACGCACCACCCAAACCTACCCTCAACATGTAACATCCTGGAAACATGTTAGGCTTGTATATGGATACAGAGGTAGCCTAATACATGCTTAACATGTCTGCTTAATTTTGTGACTTTTTAAGCATGTTTAGTCACTTTGCTGTAACACTATTTGTGAGAAATAGTTATTATTAGCCTTAGAAATGGCTTAAACTGCTCTGTTAGTGGAAATAAATGTGGAGACTTTATTTTTAGGTCACAAATGTGTGAACTATGCTACAGTTAAAATCTGAGGATAATCGGAGTTAATTTGGTATTTTTAAGCATACTAGTTGTGTGTTTTAATACCAGATTGGCTAGTCACAGATATGGAAAAAAATGTGATATTGGTGCAACAAAATTTTTAATAAATCTTAAGATTTATTTTAAATCTGTTGGAAGTTAGGAATCTGGATTCGGTGGAATCTAAATGTTCTTAGCAATATGGGAATTTGGCTATAAGTAGCAAAATGAGACTTTGCTACTCACGATAGAGAAAGAAACGAAAACAAAAAAGAGAAAAGAAAGAAAAGAAAAATAGAGAAGGAAAACCGAAGGAAGAAGAAGGAGGAACCAGGAGTAAAACTTGGATCCACCCTTGGTTATTTTCAACATCTTCATCTCAGCTGCAAGAGGTAGGGATTTTTCATACTTAAACTTCATCCTTTTCTCATTTTCCATATTAGGCAATTTTGAGGTTTAATATGCCAAATTGAGTTCTTGTGATGTTTTGAGTGAATTTCTTGCTTGGATAAGTTTTAAATGTAGTTTATGACTTGTTCATGCTAAGAGTTTGGATTAGAAACTGAAAACTCTCCATTTAATCCTTTAGAGCTCAAAGTAAGGGTGTTAGGGGTTCGGATGAGTGATTTAGTGTTTTGATCCATTTTTGGTGAAATCAATTAGTATTTTATGTTTCCTTCATGTTAGTGAACTTGTTTGGGACTTAAAATCATCTAGAAATTAGTTTGGAGTGGCCAAAATCTTGGATTTTAGTCATTAGAACAATGTCTTAACTCTGCAGAGTGAGTTGCAGAGTTTTTGGTTCAGAAACATAGCCCGTGTTCCGAAGACACGGGGTGGGTCATGTCTCTCTCTGCCAGTTGAAAATTCGTGAACAATGCTCACAGAGCAAAACACCGGGGGGCGTGTCTAAAGACACGGGCCGTGTCTCCCTCTGTAATGAGATTTAGCTCTTGTGGTCTTCACAAAAGTTGTAACTCTTTCTCTTAGCTTTCAATGCCACTGGAATCACCTCGTTTCGACCTCTGTAGCTCAAGTTATGATCATTTTACTATGCAAAGGTCAAAAGTTGAGATTGAGCAGGATGCATTTTTGGCTAGGAAATACATGGTGTTTTGGCATTTTATAAGGCTAGGAGCCTTAGAATGATCTTAGATAACTTTATTGAGGTGGAGTATGAAGGGGTAATGTCTTTGGAAACCTTAGGCTTCCATAGTATGATGGAATGTCATAGGATAATCTTGGAAACCTTGAGCATCCAAGTGTGTTGGAATGCAACAAGGAAGTATTTTAGAATCTTGTTCAACATGAGGTTGATTTTGGAATCACTTGTGAAGTGATGGTGTGAGGTTCTAGATACAAGAACATTAGTGTTGAGATACAATTAGTGGTAGTTTTTGGAGAGAATAACCACTTACCATAGGTGAAGGGTTTTGACTACTAGGGTCATGAATAGGTTCCTTTTTGGGATAAAGTTGAACCTGAGGATCATGTATTCTAGTTAGAGCTTTTCACTTGGTTAGGATGAATCTTGTGATATGATTTGTGAAATCCTAGGCATCCTTTGAGAAGTTGAATGCCATAGATCAATACTTATACCCTTGAGCAACAGGAGGTTGCCTTGTGAATCACTTGTAAAGTGATGAAGTAGGTGTTAGGTATGGTAAGCTAAGTGTGCTTGGCTTGTTGGTTGTCTTATCATGCATAGGTTGCTTCTTTGAGAGGAAAGTAGAGCTGAAGATGCATGAATGGCATTTTTACTCCCTTGTAAGACGAGGTTAAGGTATAGGAAGTACTAGAAATGTGACTTTGCTCCTTAAGCAGTAAGTGAGCTTGGTTGGGAAGTTTGCTAGTTTTCCTTAGTCAATTAGTTAGGAAGTACCTAGTGATGATTGGTTGTAATTGCAAAGTATATTGCATATCTTCTTTCCAAACTTGCTATGTCTTGTTTCTTATGTATTGTAACCTTAGATGGTATGCACAATCATATGACTTGAGAATGAGGTGTTGGATCCGAATTCTTCTTTCGGTTTGCTTGTATGGTCAGGGTTACCAGTATGAGGGTGGTAGCAGTACTCTTACTGTGGTAAGAGGAAGGAATCCACTTATTACTAGGTAGTGTCAGGGCTTAATTGCTTATTCTACCCAGTATATACAAGGGAAAAGGAGGTCCCTGGGAAACAAGTAAATGGCATGTGTTTTCAAAAATTAAAATCTGCATTTGTGTTGCATCATTATACTAGTAGGACTTTGTGTGAGCATAACCATACATCACATCATAAAGCATTGCATTTGTTGGCCGCTGTATGAGTAGTTGTCTTGCTTGTTTGATGGTTGCTTGTTGATGGTATCTTACGATTGTATGGCCAGTTGTTTGATATCATTGATTGTTCATTTTTAGTGCGAGATAGGATTTTAGCTTGCCTTGTGAATGTTACATAGATTATGTATATATTTTGTTAGTGTTTGAGCAGGGGCTTAATTATCTGCTACAGGCTTAATCTTATGCACTTAGTTGGTTAGTTATTGTTAAAAAATTAACTGTTAGTTTTGGAATTGCATATACTAAGAATTGTGAATTCTCACCAGGATGTGTTTCAATGTAAATTCAAGTACAAGTAAAAGGAAGCAGAAGAGATAGAAGAACTAGTGTAGTTTTATTTTGTTTCTTGAAATGAATGTGTTGTATATTTATTATCTGCTACCTTGAGTTTGTAAAAGTTATGTATTACAGTTTGCCTTGAGAGGCTGGTGATGTATATATAAAGTTTTTTGTTATCCAGGCTCTCCATATTTACTCATTGTGTATGAATGATATGAGTTTAGTTGGTCGAGTTAAGTTAGAAGTGACATAACTGGTACTGTGCGCCTTGTATATAGTAGATATATCGGGTTTACGGTACTAAGATGTTACACAACACGCTAACCTTGCCGCCGTCCAACTCCACATCACACTTATGAATCACCTCTAAGCCACTCGGATCCACCACCCAAGACCCTTGCAACGCACCCAGCCTCTACAACTTCAAGCTTCAACTGCAACCTACCACCATACAGTAGAAGCAACACTGCTACCAACCACCTCCACTGTCATGGTCTCTGCTTCGCCGTTAACGACCCACAACTCGCATCCACAACCCCAAAACTTTGAATTAGTCCCAGCCACTCAGACGCTTCGTCAAGCCACCACGACTATGACCTCCACCTTCGCAGCACCGTGAACCACCATGAAACCAACCAAATCACCAGATCCGCCACCCAAATTGGCGCCTCCACCAGCCACCACGAATAGCACTGTCGTGAACCTACGAAGCAAGCCAAATCTGGGTGGGTCGCAGTCAAGCACGAGCCACAGCCGCGCCCCTTCTCACCGTCGAGCACAGGCCACCACCCATGGGTCGCCGTCGTCGCGCCTCCCTCCGGATCCGGGTGGATGCCTCACTGGCCAACTGGGACCTGCGCAGCAGCCGCGCAAGCCAGATCCCCCACTGTCGCACCTCTCCTGAGTCGCTCGGTCAACATGAGGTGCACCGCATGCCGCCACCGTCGCCCCCTTGTTTCACTGCCTTCGCAAAAACACCCCCCTCTCTTTTTGTTTTCCTCTCCATACCAGAAATATATTCAGCTTCTTTTTTTATTTCTATTCTTTTAGTAAAGTTTTTTTAATCTGGTGATAAAAAAATTGGGGAACTTTTAGATGGGTTTAGGATGACAAGTATTGGGCTGGTGGTCTTTCAAAAAATGTTGATACCCAAAAAAGAAAAGTTTATTGTCCTAGGTTTGGGCTTAATAGGTTTAGTTTAATTTAGTTTTGTTTTTACATCATGATGAGCCTTTGTTTTTAGTAAATTAGATTTTTCTAGAGTATCTTGTTATGCATAAAAAAAATCAAAGTTTAAAAAAAATATAATAATAATAAAAATGAAAATATAAAAACAAAATAAAATAAAATAATTGAACTTTATTAAAATAAAAATAAAACAAGGTTAGCTGAGTTGTGATAGCTTGTTAATCCTGTAACTTTCAAAATCATTTAAGTTATGATAGCTTGATGATTTGTCTCTTTTAAAACAATAAAAAAAATTAAATTAGTTGAACTTTCAAAACAAAAATCTTTTTAAAATTAAAAATAACCAACCCACAATCATTTTCTAAAGAACGATGTGGCTTTGAGTTCCTCATTGCTAGGGATGGAAACAGGTCAGGCCAGGCCAGGCTTCACCCTAAACAGACCAGGCCTGTGTTACAAATATTTGGCCTGAGTCTGGCCTGTTACCTGTCAAAGGCCTTTTCTTGGGCCTGACCTAGCCTGTTTAAGAGGCCTGGCCTGATCTGAAGCCTGTTTAGAAGCCTGATTTATATTAAGGCCTCTAAATAGGCTAGTAGACCAATGCCTTCATATAGGCCTCAAATAGGCCTAAGCCTTTAAACTGGCCTTGAAAGGCCATTGAAAAAAAAATAGAATATAATTTTATAAATAAATATAAACAGGTCGGCCTAATAGGCCTAACAGGCTTTGCTGAAAGGCCAGGCCTAGTCTACTAAATGAAACAAGCTTTTAAAAAGGCTTGAGTCTGGCTCATTTTCTAAACAGGTCAGGCCTAAAACAAGCCAGACCACAGGCCCCTAACAGGCTGGCTGACCTATTTCCATCCCTACTCATTGCACTCGAGGGTACATAGAAGCAGAATCTCTATTCTGTCAAGCAAAAATTAAATTATCATAATCTATTTATTTATTTCATTTTTTTATAAAAGTGGTAAAATAAATATTTTCAAGAATTATAAAAATTTACACAATTAATTTAAGGTACCGTCTTAGGACGGGTGTATTAGGGGTGCAATGGGACTAAGTTTTCACCCTTCCCTTTACATAACCAACTCCTGAATCCAATCTGGTTTCAAAAATCATTTTCTTAGGTTTTCCAATTTTTCCTATCCTAAATAAAATTGGTGGCGACTCCATTCTTTTTCGAATAATTTTATTTTTAGCCGCTCCCGCCGCGATCCCGATCACAACATGGATAGATAGGTACTCTTACATCATTTACCCCTCCCCTCATCTCCCTTGTGTTACTTTAGCTGAGGGTTTTGTCGCTTCTGTCATTGGGAGTGGTACTGCGTCTCCCACCTCTGCCCTCCCTCTTTCTCGAGTCTTATGTTTGAATCAATTTTCGTTTAATTTACTTTCTGTTAGTCAAATTACTCGATCACTTAATTATAGTGTTCACTTCTTCCCTAATTATTGTGTCTTTCAAGAACTTGGGACGAAGAGGGAGATTGGTAAGGGTCGTGAGCAGAATGGCCTGTACATCCAAGAACCAGTGCCTATTGCTTGTTCGGGTGTGGTTGGATCCTCTCTAACTTCATTGTCGTTTGGGTCATCCCTCTATATAGTCTTTAAAAAATTTATGTCCTAGTTTGAGTCGTTTATCTACTTTAGAATGTCAGTTGTGTCAATTGGCTAAACACTATAGGAATTCTTACCCTTCACGAGTCAATAAGTAGGCTGCGTCCCCATTTGAGCTAGTTTATTCTGATGTTTGGGGTCCGTGTCCTATTACTTCTAAGTCTGATTTTTGATATTTTCTGACTTTTGTGGATGATTTTTCAAGAATGACTTGGTTATATTTTATGAAATCTCATTCTCAATTATCTCTATATTGACAGCTTTTTGCTCTGAAATTAAAACCTAATTTATCACCTCAGTGCATGTCTTCAGAAGTGATAATGCTAAAGAATATTTTTCTCATGAGTTCACTTCCTATATGATTCAACATGGGATGGTCCACCAATCCTTCTGTGTTGTTACTCCTCAACAGAATGAGGTTGCTGAACAAAAAAATAGCCATCTTTTGGAAGTTGCTCGATGCTTGTTGCTTCATATGTCTGTTCCTAAAGTTTTTTGGGCTGACGTTGTTTCTACTGCTTGTTTTCTAATTAATCGGATGTCATCTTCTGTGTTACAGGGTCAAGTTCCGTATTCTATCCTTTGTCCTTCCCAATCCCTGTTTCCCCTACCTCCTCATATTTTTGGTTATCAATGTTTTATGCAGGATGTTCAGCCTTAACTTTCGAAGCTACACCCTCACTCACTTAAGTGTGTCTTTTTGGGTTATCCTCACCATTAGAAAGGGTACCGATGCTTCTCTCCTAACTTGGGATGGTATCTTATGTTTGCTGATGTCACATTCTTTGAGTCTGCTCTGTTCTTTGTTCAATCTCCTCCTCTGGTGATTGAGGAAGATGAAGAAATTCTCGTTTATCAAGAACTTTGGTCTCATGATTCTGCATTGAATCATTCCTTTGGTGTTCTCGTTCTATCTTGCCCTCCCCTTCGGTTTCCCATTCGACAGGTGTACGTTCGCTGGACTTGTGCTCCCTTTGCTAGTATTGCACCCATGAATGTACATTGCTCTTCAGCAAACACACCACATCCATCCACCTTTTCGTCATAGGATCCGACTTTAGATCTTCCTATTGCCCTTCGTAAAGGTAAAGGTACTTGTGTCACTAAACATCCTATTGCATCCTTTATTCATTATGACCATCTTTCCTTTTCCTCCCAATCCTTTGTTGCCTCTCTTGATGCTGTCACACTTCCCAAAACTATTCCTAAGGTTCTATCTCATAATGGGTGGCGTAATGCCATGGAGGAGGAAATGCTTACTTTGGAACATAACCAGACATGGAATCTTGTTCTCTTTCCCTCTGGTAAACGTGTTATTGGGTGTAAGTGGGTGTTCACTGTTAAAGTTAATCACGATGGTACTGTTGCTCATTTAAAGGCTCGACTAGAGGCCAAGGGTTATGTTATGGTGTTGATTACTCAAATACATTCTCTCCTGTGGTCAAATTGGCCTCTGTTCGCATATTCATCTCGAGGTTCCTGAGGTTCTGTCTCATCACTAACCCCTGCTCCAGCTTGATGTTAAGAACGCCTTTCTTCATGGTGATTTACAGGATGAAGTCTATATGGAGTAACCGCCTGGCTTTATTGCTCAAGGGGAGTCTGGGCGAGTTTGTCGGCTATGACGCTCCTTCCATAGGTTGAAACAATCCCCTTGGGCTTGGTTTGGGAGATTGAGTGAAGTTGTTATGAATTTCATCCTGAAAAGGAGTAGCTATGATCACTCGGTCTTCTACAAAAAAGTTTGAGGGATGATGCATCCTCATGGTTGTGTATGTTGACGATATAGTGATAACAGGCAGTGACGTCTCTGGCATCTTAGAACTCAAAAGCTTCCTTCAAACTAAATTTCAGACAAAAGATCTTGGTCCTCTAAAATATTTCTTGGGAATTGAGGTAAGTAGAAACAGAAAGGGCGTTTTCCTCTCACAACAAAAATTTGTCCTTGACTTACTATCTAATGTTGGCATGTTGGAAACCAAGTCTTGTGATACTCTTATGGTTCCAAAGATGAAACTTAATGCTGATGATGGAGAACTACTATTAGATCCCGAGAGGTACAGGAAATTGGTGGGCAAACTTAACTACCTTGCTGTGACATGTCCAGATATCTCTTTCCCAGTAAGTGTAACCAGTCAATTCATGTCATCTCCTCGACATTCTCATTGGGATGCGATATTACATATCTTGAGATACTTGAAAGGAGCCTCAAGTCATGGGATTCTTTACAAAGATAATGGACATTGCAGGTTAGAAGGCTATTTCGATGCAGACTGGGTTAGGGGTCTTGTAGATCGAAGATCAACTTCTGGTATTGTGTGTTCCTTGGAGGAAATCTGATCTTTTGGAAGAGTAAGAAACAAAATTTAGTAGCAAGGTCGAGTGCTGAGTCTAAATATCGAGCAATGGCTCAAACCTCTTGTGAATTACTATGGGTCTATCATTTACTTGATGAGATTGGGTTCAAGATTTTTCTACCTATGAGACTACAGTGTGACAACTAGGCTTCCCTTCACATTGCTTCAAACCCAATTTTTCATGAACAGACAAAGCACATAGAAGTTGACTGTCATTTCATTCGAGAGAAAATCTAGCAGGGACTCATATCTACAGGGCATGTCAGGACTGGTGAACAGATAACAGACATCCTCACAAAGGTTCTTAATGGGAATCAAGTCAATTATCTTTGTAACAAGTTGGGCATGATTAACATCTATGATCCAACTTGAGGGGGAGTGTTAAGAGTAGATATTATCCTTGTGCTTTTAATTTGTATTGTTGTGTACTATTCGTACTAGGTGGTACTGCTAGCCCATTTACTGCTAGCCCATCTTACATATATAAATACATAACCTACACCCAAGTGGGTACGATTTTCCATTCTTCTTTTCTCATTACACTCTTTAAATAGGGATTTTCAAAAAATAGAAGAGAGGGAAACAAGGAGAACGTGCATACACTCCTTTAATGTTGACATGATGGAGATACGACTGAAGCCATTTTATTCATTAAAAGCCATCATTGGCTTTGTAATTCCCCAAACAGTGGAGGCAGTTGGTTAATGGGGGAGTGACCACGTAGTGAATGTACAGGTTTGTGGAGATTTGGATCAAAATTACAGATTGTGCCATCTGACCTTTCATTTGCTTGTAGTATATAAAACTGACAAAGTAGATAAAAGCTCAATGTCAGTTACAATCGAAAAGAGAATGTTCAAAAAATAATAAAATATTTATCTCTCAATACTTCGAGAATAAATATTGGGGGGCCTCTGTTGGTATAAAAATAACACTTTTTCGATTTAAGAGACTTCAACTATATGTCGAAGAGTTATTTGGTAACCCTACATGATTCTGATTAGAATCAAAGGTAATAAAGTCATCAAGATGACATTGTTCGATTTGGGAATTGCCAAAATATTAATTTCGACTTGCCATCGAAAAGTGGTATTTCGAATCGAAATGGTAAATTGTAAGACTAAAGTGTTAGTTTTAATTTTCATGATTGAAATGATACTTTCGATTTCATAGCTATTAATAAGGATCTTGAGTGAATCTTGCAGATTTAAGACTTCAGTGATTATTGAAGCCGAAGTGATAGTAAGAGCTCGAAATTACCAAGATGATAATCTAGATATGAGATCAAGTAAGGTCATTTTGGCTTTATGACAAATATTGTAATTTCGATTCTGTATCGAAATCAAGATTCAAAGAGTAGCTACACTTAGAAAATTTTTGGAGAAGGAAAAGTGGAAGATCTCGACTAGAGAACTAACAAGTGATGGCAGATTCAAATTTGAATTCAAAAAGAAAGGTTTTGAATTTGAAATAGAAGTTAGCAGTAGTTAAAGATGTTAGATTAAGACAACACAAGGCTTGCTGACAAAGATTGAGCAGGTACTTGTAGTACGAGGATCGCTGACAAGGATTTGGTGGTTACTAGATAAAGATTACCAATCATTTAACAGTTATCTTTGTTTTTAGACACATGTCAAGATCTTGTAAAAATGGTAGTTACTTAAGGAGTCTATAAATACCAAGAGGATGAAAACATTTAAGGGTTAAAAATTCAATACTTGTAAACACTTGTTACTTAACGCTCTCATGTCCTTGACTTCTCGAGCAACAGTGCAAGTCTAATTCAGTATGTTTCTATCCACTTTTATTTTTGTACAATTTACAAATTCAATGCAAGTTTAATTTCAGTCCATTTACATTTAGTCATTTTATTTTACTGCAAAAACTCTCTTCTACTCCTGATCAAGTGATTTATGCAAGGATCATTTAATTTATTTTAATTGTTTTCATTTATTACTTTCATTACTCTTTTTGCAAACTTATTTTCCCTGCACTTTACATATTTGCATGTTTATTTTTCATTGCCTTTACCTTGACCTGCTTTATTTTATGCTCTTTATTTTAAGCAATTTACCTTACCTATCGTGTTTACTTCAAATGCATTTTAATTTCTGTTATTGACATTTAACTTATTTTCATTTGCATCTGTTTTTTTTTAATTTCTCGAAAGCAAAACTTCTCTTATTTTTTACTTATTTTTCATTATGCTAAATACCACACATAAACATTCAATTTTTAATTTGCATAAAATTGTCTTGTATTCAAAATCATCATTTGCATTCTTTTAAAAAACTAGTCTTCGACAAGAATTCCAAGAAAAAATGATTCCCTTGCTCGAATTGAAATCGAGAATCAAACTTTGTTCATAGACAAAGAGTTTACCATAACTTAATTAGTTATAATCAAAATATTTTGGTAAACACGATGATGAAGCTGTGCTGACTCTTTTCGGGTTGGATGGTTTTGGGTTGATTTCTAAGCAGATCATTTCTTTTATTATTCTCCTACTCCCTTTAATCTGTTTGTTTTATAGTTGACAATTTGATGGTTAGTTGTGTATATTTGATGTTTGAGTAAGGTGCCGTTAATTAGTAATAATTTGTTTGAATTTTTTAAATTTTATTCATTTATAAAGGATGTATTTCCTCCTTGACTTACTAAAGTGATTAAATCTAAGTTGTGGTGGTTCTGATGATTTTGAGGTCTTGGGCAAGATACTCTTTTTTATTGTTATTGGAATCATTTTTATGTTTGTAATATTTCTGTGTTGAAGTCTCAAGTGATGTGTTTTTATTTTTTCATTAAATTAATTGTTATTTTTTATTACCCCTGTAGTCTTTGCTGACAGATTTTGATAAGGCTGTGAGTGGTGGAGGTTCGGTGGGTGAGTCTTCAGGTGACACATCAATTCCTGGGAAGAGGTCTGCTGTTAGAGAGGCTGAATTTGCAAGTAGTGGTACCAAGTCCAAGGTGCTGAAGAAGGTTAAGACTGAAAAAGTCTGACCTGGTGTGATTAGTGCATTTTGTCCATTTTGTGTATATGTAAGCTGCTTTGCTGTTTGATTGTTATGCAACTTAATTTATATTTAGGGAAGTACTAAGCAGTGTGAATCATCTGGTCCAATGTCCTTGTCTTTTGTGGTTGTATGGGTTTTTAATTTTATGGTCCAATGTATCTTCTTATTCTAGAATCATTAGATATCTAGGTGATTAGTGTATCTTTTGATTCCCAAATATGTTTCGTTTTCCTTCTCTCTTTTTTTTTAAAATGTGGAAGGTAATTTCATTAGATATCAAAAGAGAGTACATCCAAAAGAACTAAATTATCAATATCAAAAGAGAGTAGATCCAAAAGAACTAAATTATCCAAAAGAGCTTCCTCAATCCAAACTGCATCACCAGAAGTTCCAGCCCATTTAGACAAAGCATGGGCCACTCAGTTTCCATTTCTCCCAACACGGGAAATCTTCCAAAACTGAAATTGTTGACTTAGCAGCAAGTAAACACCAACAACAATAACAAGCAAACCTTTTCTCACTACATGTGGTTAAACGACGATATTGTGTCCTATCATAAATCAAGTATTTAGAAATGTTATTCAAATCCAAATCTTTTAAGTAATCACAAACAATCAAACCAAAATGAGAGGACTGGATCTGTTGCTTCTGTAACTCCTTAGCCAAATCCAAGCAATCTGTCTCTGCCTCTAGCTGGAAAAAGCTAATCTCCCATGCAAAAGAAAGACCCAATTTCATACCCAAGGCTTCAGCCATTCTGACCTCCGTTGGACCATTAACAACCCATGTAGCAGCTGCCATGATACTTCCTTCGCAATCCTTTATTATTGCACCGAGACCCCAGGTTGAATCATCAATAACAGTCACGTCAGTATTGAGTTTATAGCTGCCAATTTGCAGCGGTTGCCAATATTTTGGACCTGACCTTCCTTCTTCACTGTCAACAACAAAGGTTCCTAACCACTGCTTTGTTCACATCTCTAAAACTTTCCAATACTGACATGGCTTTTAAAATAATAAACTCACCAGGAAAATCCTTCCCTTCAAAGCAGAGCCTGTTTCTAGCTAACCAAACACTTTGAAGAGGTCACTAAGAGTTCAACACCTTCTTTTGGAAAGCTTCTCACAATTTGTTGGCACCAAAGATCCAAAGGAGTGTCCAGATTTATCACAATTTAATGGAAAATCCTTCCCAGCAATAGTTTAAAATGCTTCTCCAAGAGTAACTTGGCATGTGACCCACGCTGGCTGAGAGGAAAGATTTCTTAGGGAAATATGTTGCTTTTAATGTTAGAATTTTTATTTATACACAAACATAAATCATATTATATAGAACCCAGATTAATTGGATGTCAAAATTATTAGAGGATTTTGTTTAGCCCAAATTGTGATCAGTATTATTAATGAACCTATTGTTGTTAAAGCACTGTTCATATATGTGAATTTTGTTTATGGGTCCTGTATATGGGTTTGTCATAGTGAGTAGGTTTAACCCATTTTAATTATTTTATATATACAGGGAGAGGCCCTTATTCCTAACTACTCTAATGCATGTCTGATTTCATATCGATATCGACGCGTGCGAAGAACTATTGTGGGATAGGAATAGTATCTCTCTCTCGTTGTGTTTTACTTTTCAGGATTGTTCGACAATGTCTTCTTTATCGATGCTATTTCAAGGTAATCCTAAAATCTTTTATATGATATTGATATGTCATAAATTATTGAGATTAATAGATCCATTAAATATTTTCTATCATTTAATACTTTTGTCATGAGAGTGTATGGACTATTCATCAACCCAGACCACCTATCTTCTTTGGCTGACAGAGAGTATCCCTTTTTACCTAATGAATTTTCTTCTCTTTATCCTTAGCTCCCCACCAAAAATTACGGATCATAGATTCAATTTTATTGCAGAGATCTAAAGGAAGCAGAAACAACCCATAATATAAATAGGAATGGATTGTGCCACTGCTTTAATTTGGACTTCTTTACCTGCCTTAAATAGAACTTTCTCCTTCCATTCTTTGAGCTTCTTCCACACTTTATCTTAGACAAATTCAAATACCTGTTTCTTTGACCTTCCTACCATGGTTTTAAATTGTGGTCCGCAACCGCAATTGTGGCCGCAATATTACGATTTTAGTGGTCTCCACAACCGCATCGTGACCGCAATTGCGGTCGCATTGGCCACATTTTCCCGCAGTTGTCCGCAATATTGCAGTGTTAGTGATCTCCGCAACCGCAATTTAAAACCATGCTTCCTACAAAGGTTGGTAAACTCAGGTACTTGGATTGGTTCTCCACTGCCTTAATATTCATCCATTGGAAATCTATTTTTCTGTCTGTTGGCACATTTTGGCTAAAGGAAAGGTCAGACTAATCTAAATTGATAAGCTGACCCGAAGCTCTCTGGTAGAGAAAAAGAATAGATAATAACTCATCTGCCTCTTTTTTAGTGGCTCTAGCAAACAAGATAATGTTATGCAAAAAAATACGTGGAATATTTCTAGAGCTACTCTAGCAATCTTAATGCCATGCAAAGCCCGTGTCTCCTGAGCTCTCAATAAAAGGCCTGAAAACACTTCAGTACAGAGAATAAATAAATATGGTGAAAATGGGTCTCGTTGTCTCAAGCAGGGGCTGTCGGATTTAAAATAATCACATGGGTATCAATTCAATAAAATTGAAAAAGATGGAGTTGAAACACATCTCAAAATTAAATTAAACCAATGTTGAGAGAAACCCATAGCACTAAGGACTGATTTCAAAAAAGACCACTCCACTCTGTCATATGCTTTTCCCATATCCAATTTAACCCCAACAAAACCTGTTCTTCTAGTAACCTTTTTCCACATATAATAAAAAGTATCAAAAGCTACTAAAACATTATCTGTAATTAATCTATCAGGGACAAAGGCACTTTGAAACTCACCAATAATTCAGGCAGAATCAATTTCAGTCTGTTGGCAATAGTCTTCGTGACTAGCTTCATAATGACATTGCACAGAGATATGGGTTTCGAATCTTTTGTATGGCTAGGCTTCTTTGTGTTTGGGATCAGGCAGAGAAAAGTGGAATCTAGATCACCAGGATCCGCCCCATTATTCAGAATATTGAGTACAGCACTGGATACATCCTCCTTCACTCTATCTTCCAAAACCACTGATAAAAAATTGCTAGTAACCTATCCGGTCCCGGAGCTTTTGATGGTTGTTGCATCTGAGGTAGTGCCTGAAAACCTTCTTCTTTCGAAAAATTTGGGTCAAGGATGCTTCTTAAATCTACTGAAACTTTACCATTAACCACCTGAACAGCTTCCTCTAAGTCACAAACAAGGCTGGCTTCAAAGAGATTTTGGGGAAAAAAAAAAAAAAAGCATGTTATAACTTGTGCAATATCCTCTTCCTCGTAGAAAGCCGAGTCCTGTTCAATTTTTTGTTAGAATTTTGTATGATTAGTATAAATCATATTATAATTTTATAAGATTTAAATTAATTAAGTATTAAAATTATTAGAGTAATTTTTTTGATATTTTATTAGAGTTTTTGTTTAGTTTAAATTGTAATTAGTATTATTAATGGGTATGTTGTTATTAAAGTACTATTTATATGTTAATTTTATTTAATGGGTTATGTATATGAATTTGTTATAATAGGTAAATTTAACTTATTTTAATTATCTTATATATGTATATATAGATTCTTATTTCTAGCTATTTCCAAGACGTACGCTGATTCTTCATTGATATTGACGCGTTAACAACTCATCGGGATGTAAATAGATCTCTATCTCATAAAGATTAATTTTAAGGGTTTCAACAATGATTTTCTCATCGATAACTTTTTAAGGTAACTTTAAAATTCTTTATATATTTTGATATATCATAGATTTTGGGATTAATAGATTTAGAATATTCTAGCAATTTGTATCAGAGTGGTAATCTTTATGAGATAGAGAGATACTATTTCTATCTCACAGTAATTGCTTACATGTCAATATCAATGAGGCAACTGTACGTACTAAATTTAAGGATTTTAACAATGACTTTCTTATTGATGACTTTTCAAGATAACCCTAAATTTTTTTATATATTTTGATATGTCATAAATTTTAAGATTAATAGATTTAGAAAATTCTAGCAATTTGTATCAGAGTGATTTTAATTCTAATTATAACTATCAATTTTTTGTTTTATCTAAAAAAAATCTTATAAGGTTTAAAATTAAAGGAACATGAAATCCTAACGTATGTGATGTTTAATTTAATTTTTTTAGATCGATTTCAAAAATTAAATTAGGGCTTTTGTATATCAAGATTTGGGGAATTTATATACATAAGAATTATGATAAATGATAAACCAACTAGTGACAATTTCCTAAAACAAATTTATGAATTTTGATTCATTTTTTATTTAAAGCCAATTTTCTTTTGGACTGATTTCAAAAATCAATTTAAGGATTTCATAGATCTTGATTTTCTAAGTCCAATGACACTAGAATTGTTTTTTTATGGAGAATTGAAGATGAAATCATGCAAAAAATCAAAAACCCCAAATTTTATTCTCTACGTTCTTCAAATCTTTTGTTTTGGAACTTTTCAAATTTAAAGTTGGGGGTTTTGTAGATCATTTTATTTCGAGTTCAATGACACCAAAATCATTGATTTTAGTTGAGAAATGAAGAAGAATTTGCTTGCGACCCGCGAAGCAAGGTCTGGGTTCTATAATAGGTTGCGCGACTCGAATTTGTAAAACGGGTAAGAAAGATGTTGTTCCTTCCCTTTGCCCACGTGCACGCTTAGCGCGTGTAAGCACGTGACACTTGTAGAAAAATGCTTTTTCAATTCTATTTTTTGGGTTGGGGTCCATGCGCCCTATTCTATTTTTAGTGAATTTTATTTATTTTTTCATGTCTATTTATTATTTATTCCAAAATTTTTAAAGATTAAAATTGTTAAAAATATATGATACTTCCCTCTTTTGTCTCTGGAGATTTTTTGTTATTATTGTGATATTTCTGAGCATGATATATACTACGCACTCTCTGAGTTAATGTTGTTTGGTCACTGGAATAATTTTTGGTGTTATTTTATGCATAAATTAGTATATAATATTTTGAAAAACTATTTATTTTGTTGTTATTTATGTGATTTGATTCTGGGAGTTGTTGTCTTAAGTATTGTGGTACTGTTTTGGGACACTTTACATGATTATGACCTCGCCTTCGTGAGACCAATTGTGTTAAGGTATCATTTTATTGATAAAATATTACTATTTTGTGACATTGAAAATTATGTTGATAATACGCTTACCCTATCGGTTTATCTTTATTAATGTAATTCCTGATGATTTGTTAAGGGTATTGATGTTATGTCCATAGAGTTTTCAGTATCCTCTCAGTACTAGCTTTAGGAACATGATTTTGATGTCTATAGGAGTCTACTCATGTGTTGTAATTTGAGACTCTTATGCAGGATTACAATTGCATGGGGGAGCTCTATTATGGTTACTGCTCATCTTGTTTATTGAAATACTTGACAAGAAAATCTTCCTTTAAAATATTGATTCAACTTTGCTTATGAAAATTAATGTTTTGACAAAGTTGTGTGGAACCAATTATGAGGACTGGATTGAGCAAATGAGTTTATTTCTGGTCATTTCTATTATTGATATTGCTCTCGTTATGGATGAGCCCTGAAACCCATAGATGTCCTTCGTTGCGATTAGGGTGAATATGAAAGGTAAGATTATTCTAATAAAGTTCATCTCATGACCATAAAGTATAGCATGGACAAAGCCATTAATGAGAGTTTTTATGAAGCGGATAATGTCAACTAATTTTGTAAGGCTATTGACAGATCTAGAAGGGCTTGTGACCTCTCTGTATTGACCAAGACTAAGCATGATGGTGTGAATGATGATTGTGAATGCACCACAAAATTTGCAGATTAGCTCAGACGAGCTAATTGTATAGAGTTTAATAATTGGATTAAGGAGAAGGAAGTTGAATCCTTGACTCTAATGTGGTTTGAATCAAATCTTGTTAATGTTCCTTCTAACAATTGTTGGTTAGATATTGGTGCAACTACTCACTTTACAAGCTCATTACTGGAGTTCAAAAATAGGCAAAAGTCAAGTGAAGAGAGTTGATGATCACATAGGAAATACAGTTAGTATCAAAGTAGAATATATAGGTGTTATTTTCTTGAAGCTGTATGCTGGATATTCTTTAGGTTTAAAATGCACCATTTATGTGTCCTCTATAAGAAGGAAATTATTTCTAGATTCTATTTTGGATAGTTACACTATCATGTCTATTTAGTGATAAGAGAGTTTCCCTACCTTATGGTTCTGTCTAGAGTTTCATCTAATGACCTTTATATGTTAAATATTGCCCATTTCTATTGATCTAACGACATTTAGATATCAATAATGTTGTTGGGAACAAGCGTGGTAGAGTTGTTGAAAACTCTTCTATGTTGTGGCACAAATGTTTAGGACGCATCTCTAGGGAGAGAATGTAGAGGTTGATCAAGGAGAATATTCTTCAATACTGATTTTGATATCTGTATTGATTATATAAAAGGGAAACATACAACCAGAGCCAAGAGGAGTGAGGTTACCAGGAGTGAAAGAATACTACAGTTAATTTACACAGATATTTGTGGGCTCATTACTCTTATAGCTATTTGTAGTTTTAGGTACTTTATCATCTTTATTGATGACTTTTCTAGATACAAGTGGATTGATTTGCTACGTGAGAAACCTAACTCTTTATATGCCTTTAAAGCATTCAAAGCCATTGTTGAATTGAAATTTAGTAAGCAGATCAAATGTGAGGTCTGGTAGGGGTGGTGAGTACTATGGTAGGTATGATGAAACTAGTAGAAATCCTAGACCTTATGCTAGGTTCTTACAAGACTGTGATATTGAGGCACTGTACACTATGTCTGACACTCCGCAACAAAACAGAGTTGCAGAAAGGCGAAATTGGTACTCTTATGGATATGGTGATATGTATGCTTAGTCATTCAATTATTTCAGAATTCTTGTAGAGAGATGCCTCGAAGACTGCTACTTATATATTGAATCATATGCCAAGTAAATATGTGTCGAAGACTCTATATGAGCTTATATCAGTAAACGACCTACCTTGAGGCATTTCCGTGTTTGGAGTTGTAAGGCAAAGGTGAGGCCTTATAACTCACATTTAAAGAAGCTTGATCCTAAAACCATTAATGGTTTCTTCATTGATTATTGTATTAGCTCAAAGAGTTATAGGTTCTATTGTCCTTCTCATACTACTAGAGTTATTCAATCCGATCAGGTTATCTATTTTGAAAGGGACTTAGAGTATGATGGAACTCAAGAGCTGTGTATTGTCGATTTTAGAGAGGAGCATGTTGTTGTTCCTATTCTTGTTGTACCATTTTCAGGGAAAATGTCATCTCCTTTGATTCACAATGATGATGTTATTGATGTTATTGATATTGTCAATGTCCATCAACAAGTCAAAAATAATGTACAGAATCTAGATGTTGTTGTGACTCCATCGAGAAGATTTGAGCGAGTTCCTATATCCACTGAGTCCACTAGATTCAGGGATTATGTTGTGTACCTACAGGAGCATGAGTTTAATTCAGTTGAAGATTCTGATCCTATTTCCTTTTAAGAGTCATGGTTAGTCTTGATAGTGCACAATGGTTGGTGACTATGGAGGATGATTTGGCTTCTATGAGAAAGAATAATGTTTAGGAATTGATGGAGTTGCCTACTAGTTGTAGAACTATTGGTTGCAAATGGGTCTTTAAGACCAAACGTGATGCTAGAGGTAAATTTTAGAGGTATAAGGCTAGACTTCTTGCTAAGAGAAATAACCAGAGGGAAGATATTGATTATAAGAAGATTTTCTTACTAGTCTCCACTAAAGACTTTTTTTGTGTAGTGATGACATTGGTTACTCATTTTGATTTGGAGCTTCATCAAATGGATGTTAAGGCCACCTTCTTAAATGATGGTTTGTATAAAGATGTGTAAATGGATCAACCTGATAATTTTATTGAAGATGGTAAAGATAACATAGTATATAAATTGAGAATATCCATTTATGAATTAAAATAGGCTTCCAGACAATGGTACTTGAAATTTGATTATATTATTGACTCTCTTGGCTTTAAAGAAAATACTATTAATCAATGTATTTATTTGAAGTTTAGTGGGAGCAGACCCATCATTCTTGTTTTATATGTTGATGATATATTGTCGGCTAGTAATGATGTTGATTTTCTGAATGAGACTAAGCAGATGTTGACAACACACTTTAATATGAAAGATCTCAATGATGCCTCTTTTGTAGTGGGCATTGTGATTCACCGTGACAGATCTCATGGTATTCTTGTTTTGTCTCATAAACCTTATATTGAAAGGATTCTGAATAGATTTAATATGAAATCTTGTAATCCTTGTGCTGCACCTATTCAAAAGGGTGAAAGACTCTCTAATATCTAATTTCCTCAAAATGATAAAGATGTTGCTAAAATGGAAAAGGTCTCATATGCTTCCGCTATTGACAGCCTTATGAATGCTCAAGTTTGTACATGTCCTTATATTATTTTCGTTGTTAGTGTACTTGGGAGATACTTGAGCAAACCTGGTGTGGCTAATTAGTAGGCTGCAAAACAAATCAAAAGGTATCTGAATGGTACCAAAGATCATATTTCAACTTATATGAGGTTAGATCACTTTGAGGTGATTGGCTATTCTAATTTTGATTATGGTGGGTGCCCAAGTGACCACAAGTCCACATTAGGGTATATATATATGTTTTATGTTAGGAGTATAAGTTGTTTCTTGAAAAGTTTCAAATTGACACTAACAGTTACTTCCAATATGAAGGCAGAGTATGTAGTTTGCTATGAGACAATGCTTCAAACGATATGGTTGAAGAATTTGATTACTGATTTTCATGTTGTGGAGAGTATTTCTAGGATTCTTACTATCTATTGTGATAACTCTATTCATAGTATGCTTCTCTCAAATCAATAAGAGCTTTAAGCACTCGAAGCTTTTGACACAAAATATATGTTTGTTAGAGATAAAATTATGATGTTTCAAACTCATGTTGAGTATCTCCCTATATAACTTATGGTTACAGATCTCCTAACCAGAGATTTAGCTATCAACATTTTGTTGATCATGTGACCCATATGGGTATAGTGAGATCTTTTAATGTTTTGGGTTAGCGAGAATTTGTTTTTTGTAATTTTATTGTGACCTCATTTTATTATTATGTCTCGAGACCTTAAACAATTATATTGATATTATTATCATTGCCATATAATATTGTTATTTTTACTATTTGCACAATTTTGTTTGTTTATATTATGACATATTGTGGAGACATTTTTGACCTAGTTTCATTTTGTTATTGTGCTTAGATGTTTGTTAAATCTCAGAAAGCATCTTGGACTGATGCTTGAGCCATTTTGTTAGGAAATGCACATTGATCACATATCGACATGCAATTTTGATGTGTTTTCCTATTATCCATATATCACATTTTGTTGAGTCATTGAGATATGAATATCTTGCATGTATGATATCAGTACTCCTTCAAGTATGACTTTCTGCATTATTGAGATGTTTGTAGTCTCATTTTGGATCAATTGTTAAGATTGCTGGCTCGATTTTGATATCATGTTGTAGTCACATATTGTTTAATTAATCTGAAGAATTTTTTTATTGAAATAATGTAATATGACTTATATTGTCCAAGTGGGAGAATATTATAATTTTTATGAATTAGCATAAATTATATTATAATTTTATAAAACCCAGATTAATTAGATGTCAAAATTATTAGAGCATTTTGTTTAGTCTAAATTGTGATTAGTATTGTTAAAGTTAATGAGTCTGTTGTTGTTAAAACATTACTCATATGTGGATTTTGTTTAATAGGTCTCATATATGAGTTTGTCATAGTGGGTAAGTTTAACTCATTTTAATTATCTTATATACAGAGAGAGACCCTTATTCCTAATTACTCTAATGCATACAATTACTTCATTAATACTGACACACGAGCAACTATTGTGATATAGGAATAATATCTCTCTTATAAAAATTAATTTTAAAGATTTTAATAATAACTTTTTCATCAACACATTTTTAAAATAACTTTAAATTTTTTTATATTTTTTAATTTGTCATAAATTTTAAAATTAATAAATATAAGAAATTCTAGCATTTTTATCTTGGAAATCCAATTTCTCTCATTTCTCGCAGATGCTTTGTGATGGAAAAAGTTGGTATTCCTATCCCCATATTTGAGCCAAGTAATTTTAGATAGTGGAATTGGAATTGAAATATAAAATTTTAATTTTAATTTCAATTCTTTCAAAATTTAATTAGTTAATCTTAAATTTTATGTTTAGATGTCAAAGAATTAAGATAAAAAATTATAATTTTAAATTTAATTATAATTTTATTGTTTAAAAATATGATATAAAATATTAAAAAATTATTTTCAAAATTAAAATTAATAAAAATATTTATACAACAATATTTTTATAATATAATAATCATTTTTTCATAAAAAAAATTTTCAAGAATTTTTTAGAAAAAAATAAATAATTATTATAATAATTGTTATATAAATATAAAAATAATTTTTTATATAAATATGAAATCTCAATAAATATAATTATTCATAAATAAATGTAGAGAAAGAAAGAGTTTAATTTTTAAGTTATGAAATTAGTAATTTTTATGGTATAAGTTAAGAATTGAAAAAGACTTTATTTATTTATTTTTTAATTTTATAAAATTAATTTATGAAATTATAATTCTAATTCTAAATAGAATTTAAATATAAAAATTAGAATTAAAAAATCTAATTCCAATTCTAAGGTTTAATTCTATGTTGAATTCTAAAACACAAACATTCAATAATAAATCAACCAATTCCTGCGTTACTTTATTGTCCTCTGCCATGTGATCCTCCTTCAAACCTTTTTTCGACAACTCTAATATTTTTAAATTATATTTTTACATTTTTTGTATATAATTAATAAAATATTAATTTATAATGATTATATATATAAATTAATTAATAAATATTTTATTAATTAATTAATATATATAATTTTTATTAATTAACTAATACATATAATTAATTATAAATTTATATTTTATTAAATTATATAAAAAATAATATAAAAAAGTAATAAGAGGTCTCGTAGCTGTTTTTTCTTATCCTTCATGTCCCCAAAAGTAGAGTCACCCCACCTATTTAGACCTTCCAAGCATGACGTGGCCACCTCTGCGCCAAGACTCAGCCATTACGTCTCAATATCTTTCATCCGTCAGCCACACCTCCTCAAACCTAACCACTTTTTCCTTTTCCTTTTTCTATGAATTGCACCTTGCAGAATTAAATTACAGGATTGTGGTCAAATTTATATCTCGATAAATGGTGTACCTGGGAATTTTCCTTTCCATTCAAGGTTTGCTACACACCTGTCAAGTCTAGCTTGAATGTTAGCCTAACCCTCCTGCTTATTCGACCAAGTGAAGTCATTACCAATGAAACCCAAATCATATAAATCACAAGTTTGTAGAGTATCTCTAAAGCCATTTACCTGGGAAAAACATGGTGGATTACCTCCAAGTATTATTTTAAATTACGATTATCGTTGCAGTTGTACAAATTATTAAAATTATAATATTATAAACAATTAAAAAAAATAAAGCTGATGTGACCATAAATATAATCGTAATGCGATTGCAGACATACAAAAATCATAATATTGTGACTGTAATTGTAATTGCGGAATACAATTTAAAACTATGCCTCCAAGTTTCTCATTTTGCAAAAGAACCTAATTGAAATCTCCCGACATTGAATGGCTAAGAGCAAAGATCAGTTCCCATATCAGGTGTTTGTTCTCGAATTCTGGGTAGCCATAAACCCCTGTGAGTCTCTAATCTTAATCATCATTTAGATCTTTCACCACCATATCTATATGGTTTTGTGACGTACATATTACTTCAATATCCCAGTTATTCTTCCAGAAACAAGCCAAACCTCCACTCCTACTCTTCCCTTCACCATGGTAGTCCACAACCACCACTGCATTCGGAAAATTAGCTAGGTGTCTCATATTCTTTATCTCATTAGTATTCTTCCTTGTTTCCATTAAGAAAACAAGGGAGGGATCTTTTTGAAGCATAAGCTTCTTCAAAGGACGAACTGCCCGCGAGTTCCTAAGTCCACGGTAATTCCAACTGATGCAACTTATTGCTCCTAGCAGGGCTGCTCAATAGCTCCTGCTGATTTGATTTCCATCAGGATACCTCTTTTCTTTGTCTCCACACTAACACTGTCCAACTCCATGTCATTTTGGACTTGGTCAATAATAGAATTTGATCTTTGAATTTGGTCAATAGCAAAATGTTTTCGTTGGACTTGTTCAATAACATAATTTAATCTTTAATTTGGTTAATAACAGAATTTGGTTTTTTGATTTGATCATTAACAGAAAATATGGATTCATGATTTTCAGAGATAAGTTTGAAAAATACTTAACGTCCTTTTTTTCTTTTAGTATAAAATCATAGCAGCTTTTTCTGGCTTTTTAATAAGAGAAAGATAGAGAGAATATATTGCAAGCTCCAAAAGTGTTTTTGTGTGCAAAGAATATTGATATAAAGAGAATTTTGAGCTATTTTATTTTAGGAGTAACGTTGTTGATACACTACTTGCACAAAAAGAGACATAGTCACTAATCGTCTTAAAGAGAACGACTTAGTTCATGATTCAACCCACAATTCTCAAGTTTATTGGTTAATATACATTCTTTTTCTTTTTTCAAATTTTGAGGTAATATCTTCTACAATTTTTAAGACGAATTTTTGTTCTGCCATGAAGATTGAAAATAAGTCTGCTGCTAATACTAATAACAACAGCAACAAACCTTTCAATTTTGAGGGTTTGTTTTTTAAGAGATGGAAAAGTAAGATGTTCTTTTATATTATTACGAAAAATGTTGCTTCTTCTCTTACTACAACTAAGTTTGGCAAGTTGATCCACCTGCTACTGAAAACACAAAAGAAATTGAAAATTGGGAATATAATAATTTTATGTGCAAGAATTTTATTTTGAATGCTCTGGGTGATAAACTGTATGATATTATTCTTCATTTAAGACTACTAAGGATGTTTGGGATGCTTTGCAAAAGAAATATGATATTGAAGAGGCCGGGTCAAAGAAATATGTTGTTAGTCGTTATATAAAGTATGAAATGGTTGAATAAAATTTTGTAGTTTCCCAATCGCATGAACTCCAAAAAATTACTTATGAATTTTTTTCTGAAGGTATGCAGATTGATGAACAGTTTTAGGTTGTTGTGATGATTGACAAACTGCCACAAAGCTTGAATAATTTCAAGAAGGATTTGCGCCACAAATCGAAGGAGTTTTTGATGGAAAACTTGATCTTCAAACTCAGGGTTGAGGAGGAAGCTCAGAAACAAGATTTGATGGAGGATGTTTTTGTTGTTTCAAACAACAACAATAAAACTCCAGTACACTTGAAGCTAAACAGGAAGAATATGAAGTCGAGCCAAAACCAAAACTAGAACTAAAGGTATAACCAGAATAAGAACAGGAACAACCAAAACCAAAATAGGAACAACGATGGACTCCCTTTAAGGTAGTAAACACGCAATAGCAATCAATTTATGTGTTATGCTTGCAACAGACCTGGTCACATGGCTCGAAATTGCAAGAATCGTCATCCTACAGTTTAGGCTAATGTGATTGAGGAGGAGCCACTTGTGGCTATGATTACTGAAATCAATATGATTTTTGGTTTTGAAGGGTGGTGGGCAGATTCAAGCGCAGCTCGCCATGTGTTTCATGATTGGTCCTTGTTCAAGACTTATTCTGAAGTCAATGATATGAAAGTGTTGTTGGGTGATTCCCACACCACTAAGGTAGCTGGAACTGGAACTATGGAATTGAAGTTTACTTCTGACAAAACACTTCTTCTAAAGGTCTTGCATACTCCAAAAGTGAGGAAGAATATTGTTTCTAGTTTTCTACTTAACAAGACTAGGTTTGTTTGAAACATTGATTTTGATCAGTATGTCATCACCAAAAATGGATTTTTTGTTGGTAAGAGTTAAGCTTGTGATGGTATGTTCAAGCTGAATGTTGAGATGAATAAAATTGCATCTTCTTTTTATATTGTTAGTACTTTTAATGTTTGGCATGCTAGACTTTGTCATGTTAATAAAAGGCTAATTAAAAATATGAGTAATTTAGGTATTATTCTTAAAGTACAACTGGAGGACTATGACAAGTGTGAATCATGCAGTCAAGCAAAGATCACCAAGACTTCACACAAATATGTAGAATAAGAATCTAAACCTCTTGATTTGATTCATTCTAATATTTGTGAATATGATGGCGTTTTAACCAAAAATGAGAAAAGGTATTTTATTACTTTTATAGATGATTGTTCAAATTATACCTATGTTTATTTGATGCACCATAAAAGTGAAGCTCTTGATATATTTAGAGTGTTTATGAATGAAATAGAAAATCAATTTAGGAAAAAGAATTAAGAATTTTTTTAGTGATAGAGGCACAAAATATAACTCTATTGAATTTAATAAGTTATATGAAACACTTAAAATTATTCATGAAGTAACTGTACCTTATTCACCGTAAATGAATGGAAAAGCTGAACGAAAAAATAGAACATTTTCTGGGCTTGTTGTAGCTACCTTGTTGAATTCTGGTGCATCTTCTCTTTGGTGGGGAGAAATTCTCCTAACTATTTGCTATGTTTTGAATAGAGTTCCTAATTCAAAAACTAGTGTTTCACCTATTAAATTATGGCTAAATAGAAAACTAAATGTTTCATATTTTAGAATATGAGGATGTTTGGCTTATGTGCGAATATCAGATCCTAAAAGATCTAAACTAGCAAGTAGAGCATATGAATGTATTTTTATTGGATATGCATTAAATAGTAAGGCATACAAGTTCTTTAATATTAAAAATAAAGTGATTATTGAATCATTTGATACTAATTTCTTTGAGGACAAGTTTCTGTTTAAATCTAAAACTAGTGAGGGTTCTACAGAAAATGTTGTTGCTAATGAGCCTGTGTTGTCCAAGCATAAAGAACCGCCTAATACTAAAATTGAGTTAAGAAGAAGTATAAGACCTAAAATATCAAAAGATTTTGGGCCTGATTTGTATGTTTTTACTTTAGAAGGAGATCTTACTTCTTTAGAAGAGGCATATAAATCTACTGATTCTGGTTTTTGGCAAGAAGCTATGAATAATGAAGTGGATTCTTTGCAATATAATAAAACGTGAAAACTTGTTGATTTGCCTTCTATTTGTAACCATATTGGCTGTAAATGGGTACTAAAAAGAAAACTAAAGGATGATGGTTACGTAGAAAAATACAAAGCTAGACTTGTAGCTAGAGGCTTTAAGCAAAGAGAAAATATAGATTTTTTTGATACCTATTCTCTTGTCACTAGAATAACTTCGATTCATGTTCTATTTGCTATTGTTGTTGTACATAACTTGATTGTACATAAGATGAATGTTAAGATAACATTTTTGAATGGTGACTTGGATAAGGAAATTTACATGGACTAGCCTTTAGGCTTTATTATTCCTGGACAAGAACATAAGGTATATAAATTAGAAAAATCTTTATATGGTCTTAAGCAAACACCTAAGAAATGCATGATAAATTTGACTCTTTTGTTATTAGTCATGGTTTCAAAATAAATGAAAGTGATAAGTATATTTACTACAAGCTTGTTGGAAATGTGTGCACTATGATATGCGTGTATGTGGATGATCTATGAATATTTGGTAAAAATATTAGTACTGTTAATGAAGTGAAACATATGATTAGCAATAACTTTGATATGAAAGATCTTAGAGAGGCTAATGTTACTCTTGGAATAAAAATAACAAGGACAAATAATGGCATTTCATTGGATCAATCTCATTTCATTGAAAATATGTTACGTAGATATAACTATTTTGATTGCAAACTTGTTTGTTCTCCTTATAATCCTAGTGTTAAATTATTTAAGAACACTGGTGAAAACATTAGGCAATCTGAGTATGCTAACATTATTGGGAGTCTTCGTTATGCCACTGATTATATCTGACCCGATATTGCATATGCTGTTAGAGTTCATTGCAGATTTACTAATTGTCCTAATGATGAACATTGGTTTGTTGTTGGAAGGCTCATGCGTTACTTGAAAAGAACCACGAAACCTAGGCTTACACTATCAAAGGTTTCCCGCGGTCCTTGAAGGATTCAGCGATGCCAATTGGAATACCCTTTCGAATGATTCAAAAGCAACCAGTGGATACATTTTTAGTATCACTGGTGGAGCCATTTCTTGGAAGTCAAAGTAACAAAATATTCTAACTCAATCCATTATGGAGTTAGATTTTATTGCTTTGGCTACCGCTAGTGAGGAAGTTAGTTGGTTGATGGATTTGCTAACAGATATACCCTTATAGGAGATACTTCTGCTGGCTATTTTAATCCATTGTGATAGCACCTCAGCTATCTCAATTGTTTAGAACCATTATTACAATGGCAAGAGTCGACATATACGTCGAAAACACAACACTATAAGAGAATATCTTTCTACAAGTGCTGTGAGAGTGAATTATGTTCAATCTTGTGAGAATCTTGCCGATCCTTTGATGAAAAGATTAGCACTTGAAAAAGCATGGAACACCTCAAAAGGAATGGGACTAAAGCCTATGGATAAATGAGTCACTAATGAAGGCAACCCGACCTATTGAGTGGAGATCCCATGAAAAGGTTTAATGGGGAAAAACAAATCATTAGTAATATACATGGAATCATGCAAGTTTACATGGGGTTTTATACTCTAAATCCATTCCCATAGCATGATATTCTGTAGCGATGGAAAAGGCTGAGTTTATTAAAACTCTTAATGAGGACTATAGCAAAAGTGGGGTGTTTGCTACAAAAGCACTCTTGATACCCTCACCTATGTATAAGTGAATGTGAGGCCACATTCTATAAGAATTTAGCAAATTCTTGTGAGCATATACTAGAACTAGGATAGAAGCACATGCCAAAATGTGTTGGCTTTAGAATTGTGTGCTAACAAGATTATATATTATTTTTCTTCTTTCTATATCCTAGAATGATAGTTCAAGTTTAATTCACTATCTATTCTTATACACTAATAGGATTAGGTAAAGGTTCAAGTTCAAAGAACACCTTTATTTATGCATAAGTCTTGACTATCTTTCTCAAGGTTTTTTTCTTTTAAATATAAGTGGAGGATTGTTGGTGTTTTAGTATATATTTAAAAGAAGATTAACTTGATTATATTTATTTATTGTTTTCATTGGACTTGGTCGATAACAAAATTTGATCTTTGAATTTGGTCAATAACAAAATGTTTTCATTGGACTTGGTCAATAACAGAATTTGATCTTTGAATTTGGTCAATAACATACTTTGGTTTTTTTATTTGATCATTAACAGAAATTATGAGTTCATGATTTTCAGAGATAAGTTTGAAAAAAAACTTAACATTCTCTTTTTCTTTTAGTATAAAATCATAAGCAACTCTTTCTGAGCTTTTTAATAAGAGAAAAATAGAGAGAATACACTGCAAATTCGAATAGTGTTCTTGTGTGTAAAGAACACTGGTACAGAGAGAGTTTCTGGGCCATTTTATCCTGGGGGCGACGTTATTGATATACTGCTTGCACAGAAATAGGTTGAGCCACAAATCATCTTAAAGAGAATGACCTAGTGACTCAACTCACAATTCTCAAGTTTATTGGTCAATATATATTCTTTTTCTCTTTTCAGATTTCGAGGTAATATCTTCTACATAGGCTCATTATTCTTTTCTTAGCATCATTTTTAATGCTAGGAATATTCTCCTTATTCTTCTCAGTTTTCCTCTCCACCTCCATTCTCTTCCACCTTTTTTTTATTAGCCCATTGGCTGGCTTTATTCTTTACATTCTTCATTTCTTTAAGAGCTCTTAAATTTATATCATCCTGTGATCATATAGGGTCTGTACAGGCTCCACCATCTCCACTTTATTTCTATCATAACAATACATTTCTTTATTGAGAGCATTCTTTATAAGCACCTCGTCTGTATCATCCAAAGCTTTTGTGGTTTCCTTCAACGAATCCTTCTTGCATGCCACAATTTCAATCATACTACTTTCCACCCTCGGTTCTTCCCTCTGCTCAACATCCCTAGAAGTAGATATTGCCTTGTTAATGTCGCTACCATCACCTTCCTTTCCATTTTTCACACTCATTGATAAGCTAGATAGTTTTGATACTAGAGCCTCAAAGTTGATCACTTTGGTACGATTCTCATATTTTTGTTTCTAATTTGAACCCCATCATTCAGTCTTCTTTGTTGACCCAGTTTTCTTCAGTCTCTATCCACTACGAGAAGCTTTCAACTAAGGCCCTAGATTCATCGACTTATTCTCTCCAACCGCTTCGTCCTCTAAGGCAGTTTTACAAAACCTTTCTTCGTGACCAATTTGCCCACAATAGTAACATGTTTGTGGGAGCTTCTCATAATGGAAGTCCACCTAAAAATTCCCATCATGTTTACTACCAGCCTTAACCCATTTTATCATGGGATTATTTATGTTGAGTTCCACCAACGGCTTCACCACCACACCTTGTGCCCCTAGCATGTCAAAAAGGTCTACTTCGATCATGTTTCCGAGCATACTTCCTAGCTTTAACCTCATTTGTTTTGTTCTGCAATGGGTGGAAGCCCCCACATTTGCACCCACACATTCACCTTTGAGAAATCCGTTAAGCTTGGTTCTTGGTCACAACTCCATCATTTCAGAATGAGCCAGGAATTTCTATGAGGCCAAGGGCTTCTTTTCAGGGCCATTTACACTACCATCTCACTACCAAAGAACATACAATACATTTTCCCCCTATTTTGTCCAACCAGAACCTTATCAGGTTTCCCCAAATACTGCTTAAGGCTTGCTTCAAACTCTGAGTATTTATAGGCTTCTCAGAGATGATCTTCCCCACCACACTGCACTCACATCCTGTTACCCCTTCTGCCATGTTTGAGTCATCAAATATTATCAGGTTCTTCTCTTCTTCATCAAGTCATTCCTCTCCGCCCTCCTCTTCCCTCTCGTCTTCTTTGTTAGAATTTTTTTTATTGACTTGCATAACTCATATTATAATTTTATAAAATCCAGATTAATTAGTTGTCAAAATTATTAGAGCATTTTGTTTAGTTCAAATTGTGATCAATATTGTTAATGGGCCTATTATTATTAAAGCGCTGCTCATATGTGAGTTTTGTTTATGAGTCCTGTATATGAATTTGCCATAGTGGGTATATTTAACCCATTCTAGATATCTTATATATACAAGGAGAAATCTCTATTCCTAGCCACTCCAGTGCGTACAATTTCTCTATTGATACTAATGTATGAGCGACTACTATGGGATAGGAATAATATATCTCTCTCATTGAGATTTGATTTTAAGGTTTTCGACATTGACTTCCTCGTCGGTGCCTTTTCAAGGTAACTCTATAGCTTTTTATATATTTTGATATATCATAAATATTAAGATTAATAGATCCGATAAATTCTAGCAATTGGTATCAGAGCGATTTTAATCTCAATTATGACTATCAATTTTTGTTTTACTGAAAAATCGTATGATGTTTAAAATTGAAGAAACCCGAAATCCTAACTTATGTGATGTTCAATTCATTTTTTTTGTGATTAATTTTGAAAATTGGGTGAGGGCTTTTGTAGATTAGGTTATCTTGAGTCTAAAAATATGTATATTGCATTATAGTGTTGTGAATTAACAAGGAATTTTGCTCAAACTCATAGAACCCTAAAACGTTTAAATTTTATGATTTGCTTTTTATTTTGATGATCAATTCAAGAAATTGATTTAGGGTTATTGAAAATCTCTAAATTTTGTTTTCATAGACTCAAGAATCGTGTCAAATAGTTGAAAAAATAATGAGAATTTTGTAATAGAAAGCCCACGAAGTCATAACAAATTAGTTTGAACAACCCAAAAATTTTGTGAATTAATTTTGAAAATTGACTTAGGGGTTTTATATATCTCAATTTTCTGAGTTTAATGACACTTGAATCGTTGATTTTCATTGAGAAACGATGGAGAAATCGCTAAAATACTATGTTTGAGCCCATATTTTCATGCTTACATTTTTTTTATCAAAATCCCAGAATTGTCATGCAAAATCTTCAAAACTTTTTCAAGGTAGTAGATCTTGATTTTCTGAATCCAACGGCGTAAGAATTGCATCAAACAGATATAAAACGAAAGAGATATCGCAGAAAACTCATCACACCACAAACTGAGTTGAAATCGGGTCATATGACCTGATTTCAGTCAAACGCGTAAGGAGTCTTCTACCCATGATCATGCCCACTCGTGGTCTTGGAGAGTGCAAAAGAGTGTGATATATAAAAAATTGATTTTTCAATTCCGTTTTTTGCATTGTTCTCCACACGCCCTAATTTATTTTTTGGTGAATTTTATTTATTTTTTCATGCATATTTATTATTTAGTCCAAAATTTCTAGAGATTAAAATTGTTAAAAATATATGGTACTCTCCTCTTTTGCCTCTGAAATTTTTGTGTATTATTGTGATATTTCTAGGCATGATATATATTGTGCACTCTCAGAGTTGATGTTGTTTGGTCACTAAAATAATTTTTAGTGTTATTTTGTGCATATGTGTAATGTTTTGAAAGTTATTTATTTTATTGTTATTTATGCGATTTGATTCTGAGAGTTGCTGTTTTAAGTATTGTGGTATTGTTTTGGAACACTTTGCATGATTGTGAGGTGCTTTCGTAGGACCAATTATGTTGATTTGTCATTTTGTTGATATTTTGTTAATAATGTGGCATTGCAGATTATGTTGATAATGCATTTACCCTATCACTTTTCCTTTATTAATGTAATTCCTAATGATTTGTTAAATGGTACTATTTTGGGGCACTTTGTAGGATTGTGAGCTCGTCTTCGAGGGACCAATTATGGCAAGATGTTATTTTGTTGATAAAATATTGTTATTTTGTGGCATTAGAGATTATGCTGATAATGTGCTTACCCTATCATTTTACTTTTATTAATGTAATTCCTGATGATTTGTTAAAGATATTAAGGTTGTGCCCTTAGAGTTCTCAATATCCTCTCGATATTAACTTTAGGGACATGATTTTGATGTCTGTGGGAGTTTACTCATATATTGTAATTCGAGACCCTTAGGCGGGATTGCAATTACATGGAAAAAATCCATTATGGTTATTTGCTCATCTTGTTTATTGAAATACTCGATAAGAAAATCTCCATTTAAAACATTAATTCAATTTTGCTTATGAAAATAAATATTTTGACAAAATTGTGTGGAACCAATTATAAAGACTGAGTTGAGTATATGAGTTTATTTCTAGTCATCTTTGTTATTGGTGTTGCTCTCGCTGTGGATGAGCCCTGAAGTAGATAAATATGTTTTTCACTGCAATTAGGGTGAAATATGAAAAGGTGGGATCATTCAAATAAAATTTGTCTTATGACCATAAAGTATAGCATGGACAAAGAAATTAAGGAGAGTTTTCATGAAGCGGATAATGTCAAGCAATTTTGTAAGGCTATTGTAGAAAGGCCTGTGACTTCTTTGTGTTAACCAAGACTAAGCATGATGGTGTGAACGGTGATCGTGAATATGCCACGAAATTTGCAGATTGTCTCAGACGAGCTAATTGTATAGAGTTTAATAATTGGATTAAGGAGAAGGAAGTTAAACTCCTGACTCTAATGTGTTTTGAATCAAATCTTGTTGATGTTCCTTCTAACACTTGTTGGTTAAATATTAGTGCAACTACTTACGTTACAAGCTCATTACAAGAGCTCAAAATAAGTGAAAGCCAAGTGAAGGAGAGTTGATGATCACATAAGAAATAGAGTTAGTGTCAAAGTAGAGTATATAAATGTTATTTCTTTAAAGTTGTATACTAGATATTGTTTAGGTTTAAAAGGCACCATCTATCTGTCTTCTATAAGAAGGAACTTGTTTCTAGTTTTTGTTTTGGACAGTTACACTATCATGTCTATTTAGTAATAAGAGAGTTTCCCTACCTTATGATTTCATTCTAGTTATTTCTGTAGTTTCGTCTAATGGCCTTTATATGTTAAATATTGACCCATTTCTGTTGATCTAACGATGTTTAAATATCAATAATATTGTTAGAAACAAGCGTGATAGAGTTGCTGAAAACTCTTCTATGTTGTGACACAAATGTTTAAGACACATATCTAGGGAGAGAATGAAGAGGTTGATCAAGGAGAATATTCTTCATAATCTGGACTTCTCTGATTTTGATACATGTATTGATTATATAAAATGGAAACTTACAACTGGAGCCAGGAACAGTGGGGTTACCAGGAGTGAAGGAATATTACAGTTAATTCATACAGATATTTGTGGGCCCATTACTCCTATTGTAGAAAGGCAAAATTGTACTCTTATAGATATGGTGAGATGTATGCTTAATCATTTCACTCTTCTAGAATTCTTGTGGAGATATGCCTTGAAGACTGTTGCTTATATATTGAATCATATGCCAAGTAAATCTGTGCTGAAAACTCTATATGAGGTTATGTCAAGCAAACGACCCACTTTAAGGCATTTCTATGTTTGGGGTTATAAGGCAGAGGTGAAGCCTTATAACCCATATTTAAACAAGCTTGATCCCAAAATCATTAGTGGTTTTTTTCATTGGTTATTGTATTAGCTCAAGGGGTTCTATGTTTTATTGTCCTTCTCATACTACTAGAGTTATTGAATCCAATCGGGCTGTCTATTTTGAAAGGGACGTAGAGCATGGTGGAACTCAGGAGCTGCATATTGTTGATTTTAAAGAGGAGCATGTTGTTGTTCCTATTCCTGTTATTCCCTTTCTAGGGATAATATCATCTCCTTTGATCCATAATGATGACATTGTTGATCCTATTGATAATGTTGATATCCCTCAACAAGTTAAAAATAACGAACAGAATCCAAATGTTATTGTGACTCCACTGAGAAGATCTGAGCGAGTTTCTATATCCACTGAGTCTACTAGATTCAGGGTTTATGTTGTGTACCAACCTGAGCACGAGTTTAATTCAGTTGAGGATTCTGATCCTATTTCCTTTCAAGAGGCCATGGTTAGTCCTGATAGTGCACAATGGTTGGAGGCTATGGAGGATGAGTTGGCATCTATGAGAAAGAATAATATTTGAGAATTGGTGGAGTTGCCTATTAGTTATAAAATTGTTGGTTGCAAATAGGTCTTTAAGACCAAACGTAATGTTAGAGGTGAAATTGAGAGGTATGATGTCAGACTTGTTGCTAAGGAATATAACCAAAGGGAAGACATTGATTATAATGAGATTTTCTTACTAGTCTCCACTAAAGACTTTTTTTGTGTTGTGATGACCTTGGTTACTTATTTTGATTTGGAGCGTCATCAAATAGATGTTAAGACTGTCTTCTTAAATGGTGATTTGTATGAGGATGTGTATATGGATCAACCATATGATTTTATTGAAGATGGTAAAGATCATATGACATGTAAATTAAGAAGATTCATTTATGGATTGAAATAGGCTTCTAGGCATTAGTACTTGAAACTTGATTATATTGTTGGCTCTCTTGACTCTAAAGAAAATACTTTTGACTAATGTATTTATTTGAAGTTTAGTGGGAGCAAATTCACCATTTCTTATTTTATATGTTGATGATATATTGTTGGCTAGTAATGATGTTAATTTTATGAATGAGACTAAGCAAATGTTGATAGCGCATTTTGATATGAAAGATCTTGGTGATGTCTCTTTTATATTGGACATTGAGATTCACTGCAATAGATCTCGTGGTATTCTTGGCTTATCTCAAGAAGCTTATATTGAGAGGATTCTGAATAGATTTTAATATGAAATCTTGTAATCCTTGTGCTGCACCTATTCAAAAGGGTGAAAGACTCTCTAATACCCAGTGTCCTCAAAAAATGATAAAGATGTTACTTGAAATGGAGAAGGTCCTATATACTTCTGCTGTTAGTAGCTTTATGTATGCTCAAGTTTGTACACATCCTAATATTGTTTTTGTTGTTACTGTACCTGGGAGATACTTGAGCAAACCTAGTGTGGCTGATTGGTAGGCTACAAAACAAATCATAAGGTATTCGAATGGTACCAAAGATCATATGCCAACTTATATGAGGTTAGATCACCTTTAGGTGATTGGTTATTATAATTTTGATTATGGTGGTTGCCCAAGTGACCACAAGCCCACATCAGAGTATATATCTTTATGTTAGGAGTATGAGTTGTTTCTTGAAAAGTGTCAAACAGACACTTACAGTTACTTCCATTATGGAGGCAGAGTATATAACTTGTTATGAGGCTACGCGTCAAGCGGTATAGTAAAAAAATCTGACTACTAAATTTCGTATTGTGAAAAGTATTTTTAGGCCTTCTACTATTTATTATGATAATTCTGTCGTAGTGTGCTTCTCTCAAATCAATAAGATC